>SJYV01019494.1:410595-685037 GCA_006410875.1 Neotragus pygmaeus
AAAAAAAAAAAATCCTACAACTATTAGAAGAAAACATAGGTGGCTTTTCTTTTTAACATTAAAGTGGGTAAATTTTATTCTGTCTAAACTCTGGAAGCAAGAAAGAAAAGCTAATGCATTTGCTTATGCTTTTTTTGTTTGTTTGTTTGTTTAAAAAAGGCACCTTTTGCATAGCAAAAAAAAAATGCAGCAAAACACCAAAAGCAAAATCAAAAATAACACACTGGGAGAAAATATTTGCAATGTATATGATGGGAAAAGTATTACCATCCCTAATGTGTCAAGAGGTTCTAAAAATAAAGGTTAACAATCCTACAGGAAAATGGGCCAAAGATAAGAAAAGCTCATGGAAAAAAGAAATGCTAATGGCCTTAATCATGTGAAAAGCTTCTCAACCTACTTCTTAATAAGAGAAACGCAAATTAAAACTACTCTGAAATCCATATCTCATCTGTCAGACTGGCAAAACTCCAAATATTTCACAACATATTTTGTTGATTGATGGTGAGGAAACAGGCAGCTTCACCATTCCTGGTGGGAAAAATACTACTCTAGAAGGATATTTGATGTCTAGCAAAATTACACATGTATTTGCCTTTTTATCTGACAATTTCCCTTTTAGGAAACTATTCAAACAATAATCCAGAAAAATATGAAAAATTGCAGGCATGAGATGATTCATTACAGCACAAAGCACCAGAATGAACTATGAAATGTGCACACATTGGAGCACCATGCAGCTATGAAAAAGCAATGAGGAATACCTCTATACACTACTGTAATCTTCAGAAAAAAATTTATATAGTGAAAAAAATCACAGAAGTGAAAAGGAAACTAGCATACTTCTATTTATCTAAGAAAAAGAGATGTGAATATACACATATTTCCATTTTTTGAAAGGTAAAATAAAACAAACATGGTGTTTATGTTAGAGGTACTAAAGAAACAGGATAAAAAGGACAGTAATAGCAAATAGATTTTTCTGAATACACTTTCTTTTCTAGATTTGATCTTGGAATTATGTAACTATTTACATAGCTGTAAGAATTAAATATGAGAAAAGCAATTCCTAAAAATCAAAAGCAAAATAAAAGAAATGAATCTGCTTATTTGGTTGGTAGAATAATGCACAGAGAGGAACTATGCTAGTTTAGATCACAGTGATTTGACTGTACATCTCCAGGGGAATATAACCTAAAAGCAGAAAGAAATGCAAAAAAGAAAACTTAAACTGTTTCTCATAATCATATCATTGGTGACAGTGTTCAGAGACCGTTGTATGCATGCTGAGGAATAAAACAAATAAGTAATTATGTTGATGTCATTAAGAACCAGAATTTTTGGCGTCAGAGAAAGGAAACAGAGATGTAAGACTGATGAAATTAAGTAAAAATCCTGTAGTGGGTTTCCCTGGTGGTCCACTGGTTAAGAATCTGCCTGCCAGTGCAAGGGACGCAGGTTCAATCCCAGGCCTGGGAAGGCCCCACATGCCGTGAGGCAACTAAGCTGCTGAAGCCGGCTCCCTAGAGCCTGTGCTGTGCGACAAAAGAAGCCACCACAATGAGAAGCCCGCTTACCGCAGCTAGAGAGTAGGCCCCTGCTCTCTGCAGCAAGAGAAAGCCCTCATGCAGAAATGAAAACCCCATGCAGCCACACCCACACACAAAGCCTGTAGTACTAAACTTGATTCAGAGAGATCATCATGAGCATTGAAAGTGTTTTCTTTAAACAAAAAGAATATAGCTAGCTCTCACCACTGAAAAGACCCAGAAACGCGGACCAACTCAGTAGCAGTGAATGCCTGTAGTGCCCAGACCCAGACTGATTTTTAAATACCACTTCTCACTAAAAGAAAGCCGAGCTCCTTAGAAAAAATGGCTGATTACAGGTCTGGAGCAAGAAATTTGTAGATGGAACATTTCTGGTGCCAGAGAAGTCATTAAAGAGGCCAAAGGACTCTTTCCTGAGGAACCAATGTCAATAGGCTCCCAGTGGCCAAAGGTGAAAAAACTGCAAATCAACTAGGGCATTATATAAAATGAATTGAAACACATCAAATATATTTAAAACTGTAAGTGCATAACAGTACTCAAAAACCTAATTGGCTCCCTCTAAAAGATGGTAGAGAATCAACTCATTATTTTGCAAACTGTAATAGAATTATTTATTCTGACTTTTCCTAATGAACTGTGTTGTATTTCCAGGCAACCAAAGAATAGATGACTATAAATGTCTCTTTATGAAAGTTATTCCAGCTAATAAACAAAGAAGGAAAAATAAAATTAAAATAGCACCATTTTCTAACCCTTAATGAATTACTTGATCTAGGCACTAATCAGCAGTAACTGCTAACATCACAAACGGGGAGACAGCAAGACATTAGGTACCCGGTGATGAAAGCAGGCACATATTGCCTTTGAAATATTCTTGCTACAAAACTGCACCTACACCTCCAGATCTAACTAGCAATTTAGAAGAAATATACAGAACAGGAGTGTTAGATGACATCAGGGAAATGCAATCAGAAAAACCTAGACTGTGGGAGTCTCCACAGGACAAATAACCTGGTCTTTTTAAAAATAAATTACAGGGAGAAAAAAAGAAATGGAGAAAGAAATCCAGTGGATTAATAGAGACTTATAAGACATTAATCAACTGGATCTTGATTCAAGCAAATTGTAAAACAAAGTAAAAACTGCTGAGAGAATTGGCGGAGATATAAACGCTGACTAGATAATTGATGGTATTAAGGAATTCTGTTCAACACTTTTAGGACTGAAATAGTATTGTGATCATGTTTCTCTCAAAAAGTTCTTATCTATTTTAGATGCATATTGAAATATTTTTTGATGATATAATATCTGGGATTTGCTTCAAAAAGCCAGAGTTAGGGAGGATTGGGTATGAATAGAGATTAAAACCAAACTGTCCATGAGTTGACAATGTTGATATTGGGTGATGGATGGAAGGGGATTTATTATACCATTCTTTCTATTTGGGGATATGTTTGAAATTGCCCATAATAAAGAAGCTTTTTTTAAAAATTCCATTTATGATAAGATATTTAGAATATAGAGTACAGTATCCTAGACACTTTTTTAGAGAACATTTGAACCTGGGTTCCAAATTCCCTTCCTATATGAGAGACAACATCATGTGTAATACTTGGACCCATGGAACTTGAAAGGAGGCATATGTGACCTGTCCCTGACCCCTGGAAGCATGTGCCTGTAACCTAGGTTTAGACAACTGTATGAGCTCATGCAGTACTTTGAATTTTGGTGACTGTTGGCAAGACCCAAGCAATGGGACTGGCTTATAGCAGGACTATTATACTCTGTACAAATTAAAGTGTGCTTAAAAAAATAAAGCACTATATGAAATGGATGGTTGTATATTTATGGAACACAGATATATCTGCATGTAAAATAATAATAGATATGATCATGTTTTGTATAGAGCACTTTATAGTTTACAAAGTACTTAAATTGATTTCTTATTATCTTTATTGTTAATGATTATAATAATGAGATAATAAACCATAAGAATGAATTAATATATTTTGCCAATATAAACATTTTAAATTGCACAACACTATTCAGTTCAGTTCAGTTGCTCAGTCATGTCCAGCTCTTTGCAACCCCATGAATTGCAGCACGCCAGGCCTCCCTGTCCATCACCAACTCCTGGAGTTCACCCAAACTCATGTGTATTGAGTTGGTGATGCCATCGAGCCATCTCATCCTCTGTCATCCCTTTTTCCTCCTGCACCCAATCCCTCCAGCATCAGGGTCTTTGCCAATGAGTCAACTCTTCACATGAGGTGGCCAAAATGTTAAGAGTTTCAGCCTCAGCATCAGTCCTTCCAATGAACACCCAGGACTGGTCTCCTTCAGAATGGACTGGTTGGATTTCCTTGCAGTCCAAGGGCCTCTCAAGAGTCTTCTCCAACACCACACTTCAAAAGTATCAATTCTTCGACGCTCAGCTTTCTTCACAGTTCAACTCTCACATCCATACATGACCACTGGAAAAACCATGGCCTTGACTAGACTGACCTTTGTTGGCAAAGTAATATCTCTGCTTTTGAATATGCTATCTAGGTTGGTCATAACTTTCCTTCCAAGGAGTAAGCGTCTTTTAATTTTATGGCTGCAGTCACCATCTGCAGTGATTTTGGAGCCCCCAAAATAAAGTCTGACACTGTTTCCACTGTTTCCCCATCTATTTCCCATGAAGTAACACTATTAGGAGAGTAATATCTGGCTTGCCTATAGCACTTGATTGCTAGGTACATTAAATAGGATAATTATAGGGAAACAGCTTTGAAAATACAGATGTCAAGGAATTTACTGCCTATATTTTCTTCTAGGAGTTTTATGGTTTCAGGTCTTGTGTTCAGGTCTTTTAATCCATTTTGAGTTAATTTTTGTGTATGGTTACATTTTTGTATTATGTTAGATATTGGTCCAGTTTTGTGATTTTGCATGTGGCTGTCCAGTTTTCCCAATCCCATTTATTGAAGACATCATCTTTTCTCTGCTGCATATTCTTGGGTCATTTGTTGCAAATTAATTGAGCATATATGAATGGGCTTCTTTCCTGGATCTCTGTTCTTTTCCTTTGATTTATGTGTCTGATTTTATGCCAATACCATACTGTCTTGATTTACAGTTTTTTTAAGTGCTATTTTGGTTGCATTTCACATAATGTAATATGCAGTATTCAATATATTTGTTATATTGCTATATTCAGTTCAAAATAGGAGAAGGAAATGGCAACCCACTTCAGTATTCTTGCCTAGAGAATCCCATGGACAGAGGAGCCTGGTGGGCTGTTGTCCATAGAGTCGCACAGAGCCGGACACGACTGAAGTGACTTAGCCTGCATGCATGCATTGGAGAAGGAAATGGCAACCCAATCCAGCATTCTTGCCTGGAGAATCCCAGGGACAGAGGAGCCTGGTGGGCTGCCATCTATGGGGTCGCCCAGAGTCAGACACAACTGAAGCGATTTAGCAGCAGCAGCAGCAGTTCAAAATATTTTAAAATTACTAGTATATTTCCCCTTTGACCTATGCTATTCAGAAATGTTTCATAATTTCCAAAAATATGGCTTCTTCCTATACTTTTTAGGTATAGATTTTTAATTTAATTCCATTGAGATCAGAGAATGTATTTAGATGTTACTCCCTTGAAATTGTTGAATTTTGTGGTTCCTAGATGCACTGTTGCACATATGCCCATTTGATTTAAACTATCAATTATATAATTGGTCTATCAATTGCTGGGAAAATTTATTAAAATCCTCAACTACATTAGTGGTGCTATTGATGTCTCTTTTAAATTCTATCCATTTTACGTTATATAAATTAAAGCTGTACCATTAAGGTGCATAGAAACTTATAATTTTCATACATTCCTGATAAACTTAACATACTTTCATCTTGTAGAAATCTACCTTATTTATCCTAAAACATGGCGTAATAGTATTTTTTAAACATTAATTTAACTACAACAACTTTCTTTTGATTGATTAGTATTTACCTGCCATGATGTTCTCCATCTGTTTACATTTTAACTTATCTGTATTATCATATTTCAGGCTTATAAATAGACTACAGATAATTTCTAAAATCCAGTCTGCAAATATTAATCTTAATTTGGCACATGCACATTTACTACATTTACTGATATAATTGGATTATTTCTGTTTCTTATATTTTCTTCTTGAATTACCTGTCTTGTTTCTCTTTCTTACCATTTTCATATCTTGTTTTTTTCCCTCTACTTCTTTAGAAGATAAACTTTCTATATCTATGATTTTCATGGCTTCTCTAGGAATTTTAACTTACTTTGTCAGAATTTAAGGTCAACTAGGATCTTCTCCATCTTCACAAACATTATAGACATTTTAAGCACTTTATTTATAATCACTCCCTCCCAACTTATTTGCAATTTTCATCATGCACTGTAATTTTAATAACCCCACAATACATTACTGAAGTGTTAATAACATAACTCTATAATACATTACTAAAATGTTATTTACCATGAATATTTCTTTATATTTACTCATATATTTATACATACTTACTCATATATGAGCTAATTATTATTCTTTTGTTTCAGAATTCCTGCTGAGCTCATTTTCCTTGTATCTGAAGTATATCCTTCAAAAACTTTTTAGTTAGGATCTGTCAGTAGCAAACTCAGTTTTGTGTCAGAAAATAGCTTCCTTTTACCCTAGTTTTTGAAAGATTTTTTAAAAATTGAATGCACATGTAAAAGTTGATTTTTCTCTCAGCAATATAGATGTTATTTCATGGTCTTCTGGATTCCACTATTGCTGTTATTCTAATTATCATAAAATTTCAGACAGTCTATCTTTTCTGACTGCTGCAAAGTCTTCTCGTCATCTTTGCTTTTCTATGGTTCCATGATATGTCTAAATGTGAATATTTTTGTATTTATTTTACTTTGGACAGGATTGGTGTCTTTCAGCAGTACGGGAACATTTTCAGTCATTTCTGTTCAAATATTGCTTCTGCTTAGTCTTCTTTCTATCATCACCATTTGGAATTCTAAGATATTAGACACTCCTCATTTCTACATGTCTCTCAACCTTTTTCTTTCATATTTTTTTCTTTGTCTTCCCGGGTGATTTTGAATAATTTCTTCAGCACTATTTTCCAGTTTACTTAGTTTTTCCTTTAATATCCATCTAGCTGTTTAATCCATCCACTAAGCTTTTAACTTCCATTTTTATGTTAGTCATGTTTGAAATTCTATTTTTACCCGAATATGACTGGTCTTTTTATAGTCTCCTGCTTCATACTCATATTTAAATCTCTTTTAAAAGTTATTAAATATACAACTTATATCCTATATCTGATAGATTTAGTGCTTGAAGACTTTGTAGATCAAATATGGCTGTCCAATGCTTTTGCTGGTGTTTGCTCTTGGTTCTTTTTCCATTGTCTGCTTTATGATTTAAAAGAAAACAACTTGAAATTACATTCCTTGGGACTCTAGCTAGGAGAAATTTTTTGGCCTGGGTCTTTCTCAGAAAGGATTTGTATACACTTTTGCAGATGCCTAAAATATTCCAACAACTTTAAGGTAAATTTTCCTTTTGAGATTCTCTGGACTTGAAGTATTTTGATTTTAGATGATAAGCGCAAGGGAGGGGCTCACAGAGGAGAATTTTTCTTTTCTTCCTGGCCCAAGATTGAGACAGGCAATCTTCACTCTAATAATGAAAATGTGGGTGGGAGTAGTGCTAGCCCATCTTTATATTCAGATAATTGACTTCTGCAGCCCCTGTTTTATGGAGGTAAGCGGTAGGGGTTATTTTATTGGTCTCTTAATGTTGGTTAAGCCTTGCGCTTTGTGCTTTCTCGTTCAGTCGTGTCTGACTCTTTGCGACCCCATGGACTGTAGCCTGCTAGGTACCTCTGTCCATGGGGATTTTCCAGGAAAGAATACTGGAGCGGGTTGCCATGCCCTCCTCCAGCTTAAGCCTTAGTCTTTTTGTCCTGTCCTCTGTATACTCCATGAAACTGGGATATCATAAGCTTCAGGTTACCAGGTTCTTCAGATATAATGGACTCAGGCTTTCTCTGGTTCCTCCTTTCACTTAGGTTTGGTGTTTGTATTGATTTCCTTCGGTTGTTATAACAAAGCATGGCCAACTGAATTATCTAAAGCTACTGAAATGTACTCTCTCACAGTTCTGAAGGCTAGAAGTCTGAAATCAAGTATTGGTAGGCAATGCCCTCCCTAAAGCTCTAGGAGGATCTTTCCTTTTCTTGTCTAGCTTCTGGTAGCTGCAGCATTCAGTGGCTTGTGGCATTGTAACTCCAATCTCTGTCTCCATCTTCACGTGGTCATCTTCCCTCTGTGTCTGGGTCCAAAGTCTCCTTCTTTTATGAGGACATCAGTCATATTGGATTAAGGCCCACCCTGACCCAGTATGACCTCATCTTAGCCTGATTACATCTGTGAAGGTCCTATTTCCAAATATGATCATATTCACAGGTACAGAGTATTACAATTTCAACATGTTTTAAAGGAGATTCAATTCAACCCATAACAGTTCCTGGCCACTTTTTAATTCCTTGCCAGCTCCTCCTGAATTCTTTCTTATATATTCTATTATTTTATAGCTATCATCGGTATAATCTTTCTGTCTTCTATTCAATGTCAGCTCTTATTTCTCACTCTTTTCATTCTGCTTGCCCACAGCAGTTCCCTTCTTTTTTTCCCACCAAGTTGTAGACTTAGAAGTTGGGGAAAACAAGGCTTACTAGAATTGAGTGCAAAATAAGAATAAGTTTGTAAATGAGGACTCTGTAGACAAGACTGTGTAAAGTAGAAGAAAATTACTGCATGGACACCGTAATACTCTTTGGGGATTGCACAAAGAACATTTATTCCTAGATCACTGTGGTATATCTAGCTAGGCTTTTGAATCACAAAGACCCAAGGGTGAATCTTTTCTCTGCCTCTTATAAGTCATATGACTTTGAGAACATATTATGTAAGCTCTTCATTTCACAACTTCCTCATCTGAAAAAGGGGGTATTATGATAACAGCTACTTTTTAGGATGCTTTGTGATGATATAAGTACTGTGCCAGAGCAGGTATTGAATATTTGTGCAAACAGCTGTTTCTGTGTGCCAGATGGGTAAGGACTTTGAATAAGTTGCTTCTGAATAAGTGAGGGGAGGAAAGCAATGTCCCAACTTTTTTTTTTTAACCACACGGCATGTGAGATCCTAGTTCTATGACCAAGGATTGAACCCAAGTTAATTCAAATTAATTAGCTCTGTCCTCAGCTCTGCCAGCCAACAAGTTGCTCAGTACCTGCTTTAAAAACCATCTTTCCTTCAACTCCATGGCACTTCACCTCTGTCAAACAGGAGGGAACAGGAAAAAAAAAAAAAAAAAAAAAAAAAGCCAGGCAACATTTTGTGTTGTAATTTACACCCCCAGCACAAAGCCCTCAAATTTTAAACAAGTATTGAAAGCCTCACCCAGGTCCACACTCCAGAACAGCTTTATATTAATAATCTAGGCAAGGAAAAGCCAGAAATCTCCCACCACCCTGTGATTGACTCACAAGTATGTTGGAGGCAGAGTTCACAAATCTAATTCCTTTCTCCATTTCCGGACATTTTTACCCAGAAAGCCTAAGTGACTAGAGGTGGTTCTGCCCGCTCAGCCAATTCCCGGCAGCAGCTTCTAGTGAATAATATTATGTTTGGGGGCATGCATTTATCCAGGAGCGTGCGGAAATAAGATGGTGAGGACGCAAATGGTGAATAAATGACCGGTGTAGGGAAAGCAGAGGAATGAGGGTGATTATGCAGGCTCTGTCCTCTATGAATACATTAGCTCCCCCAATGAACCCATGTATCTTGACTGACTCCAAAGCAATTTCTTTGGGTTTCAGTGAATACAGGTGTCTGGAAGTGTTCTCTAAGCTCAGCTTCAGACAGGCTGCTCCAGCCTGCAGAACTTAAAAGCCCTAGCATTAAGCCTGGGTGACAAGCCAGGCCCATGCAGCCTGCCAGGCCACTGCAGCTGTTGTGAGATGCCCATTAGAGATGCCCAGTCTCCGGTCAGGAAAGGGCAGGGGCTGTCCAGTGTCAGCTGACTGCCCAGTGGGTAGTGGGGATGGCTAAGGAGGGTTACCTAAGCTGGAGTCCTTGAGTGGAAACTGGAGAGTGGGAACAGGAGATGGCCAGGTACAGACACTGTCAAAGGGGCAAGAGGGGGGTCACTGGTGGGAACCAGGCAGACGCTAGGTGGCCTGCATGGAGGGTTGGCAGTGAGGGGGAACAGCTCGGATGACTGCCATGAACACAGCAGGAATGAGGGATGTCCAGGGACTGGCACGCCTGTAGTGCATGTGTGCCAGGCTGCTTAAAGATCCCCGTGGAGAGGACAGTGGGGACCACACTGGGGACAAGCCCAGCTTACATGTCACTTTTTTCATGAAGCAAGAACCACAACCTGGACAGAGAGGTGGTCTTCCCTTTACAGGGCGAGGTCCTTCCTTGCATCCCTGATCACACTGCTGTCAACTGCCTAGGGGCCGAATGTGTCTCTCAGTCATGGGGAAAGCTTCCTTTTGGAGTTACCTTTTCATAGGCCCAGAGAAAGGGGTCAGTGCCTTGGAGACGTTCCCATATGATGAGATAATAAATGGTGCCTAGTGTGGACTCACACCACACATTGATAGCTGCAAAGGGCCCTGGACTTTGGGGCAGGATGGTGGATATCTCTGGAGAGTGATGTGAGGCGAGTACGTGCCTGAGGGTCTGACCACTATGTGGGGGGTCAGGAACCTGCATGGCATGAGCTTTGCTGTTTATACTCCATGAGTTTATTCCTCTGTGGCACTTTCTTGACAAAGTCTTTAGGAAGGTTCTGTGGGCCACTGTGGAGGAGATGGAGAATAACAGAGAAACCCCGAGGGGAGGTGACAGTGAAGAGAAGTGACTNGCTGGACACCTGGACGTGTTGTGCACTGGGCAAGGTGCCGGTCAGTAGCAGTGAACTGTAGTAGCAGTCAGTCTGTGGAGCTTACACCCTTGTCAGGGACACCAAGAACGTTTAAGTAATTGTAACTGGATGGCCAGGAGTGCTATGAAGGGAGTAAGCAGGGTGGTGAGACAAAGTAGGCAGGGCAGGCCGTTGTAGACAGGATGGTCAGAGAACTGTTTATTATTATATTCTGACAATTTTCAGAAAGAGGAGACTAAGGCCCGGTCAATGAAAGAGCAGGGGGAGCAAGAGGGGAAAAACGTTCCAGACAGTGGGAGCCACAAGGACCAAATCTAAGAGGTGGGAACATTCTTGACATGTTCCAGAAAGGAAGGAGGCGGCACAGCTGAAGCAGAGGAAATGGGGAGGGAAGAACCAGATGGAGCTGCAAAGGCGGGCAGGGCTGGGCGTCCGGGGTCTTGCTAGGCACAACCAGCCTCTGAGACAATGTCCAGTCCCAGAAGGATTTTCAGCAGGGAAACAGTGTAACTAGAGCGTGTGTTTGTTTTAACAAAGCCACAATAGCTACTGGGTGAACACGTTGAGGAGCTGCGGTGACTGTAGGCAGGCGAGCTAAAGGGCTGCCCCCTCCACCCAAGTAAGAGGCTGTGGGGCCAAGACGATGTGCAGCCGTGGAGGTGAGCCAAGCAGGGGGAGAGGGAGGATTGGGAGAGACCTGTCAGATGGAGGAGATGAGGTGGAGACGGGTGTAGGGTTGGGGGAGGCTTGAAGAACTGGGTATATGCCATTTATGGAGATCAGGAGGCCTGGAAGAGGGAACAGGTGAGGGGGAGGGTGCAAAGCTCCATTTGAGAAATGTGACAAATGATCTGCCTGGTAGAGCAGAGTCTGAACGTATATTCCAGGGTTTCTCACACTTGAACCCCCGTGCACCCAGCGAAACCCTCACTGGAGTAGCTGCTTTACCAGTTCAATGGTGTCATTTGTCTCCAACACAACCACAAATACATACATTCACAGGGCACTGAAATTGAACGACCCAGCCGAGTAGCAAGACTATAGATGCTGGAGCCAGGTTCCCTGTGCTCAAATCCCAGGTCTGCACCCGAACACCCATGTGACTTTGGGCAAATTTACTTGGTCTTTTTTGGACCTCTGTTTCCTCATCCACAAAGTGGGAAGAATGGAGTACCTACCCCATGAGGTTTTAGAGAAGGAAACAAGTCAATACATCTATAAGCCTTTGGAATGCTACTTGGCACAAAGTAAGTGGTAAAGAAGGGCTGTTATTTTATGAAAGTACTCAATTGTTTTGGATCATCAACAAATTAAAAATACAATGCTAAAGGAACTCTCTTGGAGAGCGTGTGGGCTCTCAGAAATAAATTCTTCGACTCCAGTCTGCAAGACACTGATGAATTTATTTCTCTGTGGATTTACAGTCTGGTCTCTTGTCTGTGTTGTCCCTACGCCCCAACCAGGGGCCCCCTCCAGGGGCTCCCTCCCCTGCCTCCTTGTCAAGAAGATCCCAGTTTTCTGACATCTAACCAGATCTCACCTTCTCTCCTTTCAGCCCCGTTGGCCCTGGGGCCCCAGCTTTCCCCTGCAAAAACAATCAAGTCACCGTATGCCCCTCGCTCCCATTCCTCCAAGATTCCATGAGTCCCAGTGTCCACCCAGAAAGAGAAAAGCCAGCTCAGAACTACAAACCCCACAACCCCGCAGTGTTTGGACAACTGTTACACAGATTGGCACTCAGAGGTTCTAAGAGGGAGTCCTGGGGAGATGCAGGGGTGAAGGGAGACACTGGGCTACAGGCCTCCCTCCTGGCCTCTGCCTTGCTTGTGGACACTAGGCCTAAGAAGCCAGGGAGGCTACCAGTGTGGCAAAGATGGGCTGCCTTGGCCTGGCTGGGGAAAGCAGTGACTTACTGGAAGACCTGGCAAACCGAGGCCAGGAGGGCGCACGTCTCCTTTGGCCCCTGCAGAAGGCTGGAGATGCTGGGCCGCTATGGCAAAGCTGCAGGACGAGCAAGACTCGCCCTGGGGAAAGAAGAGAAGGGATCAGAAAGTCTCACAGTGATCAGAGTGGGGCAGCCAGAGGACGGGGTCCCTCACCTTCTCTCCTTTGAGGCCTTGGATGCCAGGGTCTCCCTGCAGGGAGAAAAGGTTTATGGGCTGAGAGACTGGGTATGTTGGGGCACCCCAAATTTCCCAGCCATCTATGAGGACAGCAATGTCACATACCACAAACCCTTCAAACAGCCAGGAGTCCCAGGGGGTTCAAGGTCAGCATCCCAGAGTTGGGGCTCATCAACCCATGTGACAGAGAGAGGAAAGAAGGCCAGGCTAAACTACCCCACTGGAAACTGCCTGTACATACCCGATCACCTTTTTGTCCAACAGCTCCCAGACCCTCCTGAAAGAAAGCATCTGTGAGGGAATGGAGCACACAGTCCAAGCCAGGACCCTAACCACCCCTGCCCACTCATTTCTTCCACCCTCAACCAGCATCCAATCCCAGCAGGAGGGTACAGCTTCACTCACTATAAGGGCTGGCTCCACCCCAGCATGCCCAAAAGGCATCTTAAGCCTTGGCTTAAAGAACCCTCTTTGGTTGCTATGGAGACCTGGGGCAGCCTTCTAGCCCAGCCCTAAACTCTATGGTTCAGTCCCGACCGCCATTTAACTAAGATCCTAGACTCTCTGCTCACGAGGTCTCTATGGCCATGAGAAGTTTCCAGCCCCTCTGCCCAACTCCTCTCCTATGAGTATGCCCCCAGGCCTTTTGATGGAGTCCCGCAGGCCACCCTAGGCACTCACCGTGGCTGGTGCAGGATCACCTGGTTCTCCCTTGGGTCCTGGCTTTCCAGGGAGCCCCACAAAGTTCTGGAACCCTTCAGGCAGTGTTGAGCACACTTCACAGGGGTCACCCTAGCAGAAGGGAAAGACCATGAGTGGACAGGGTGGGGCTGAAACCCTGGGGAAGACAAGACAAGGGGTGAGCCAGGGCAAAGTGGGCAGCAGGAGCACTAGGGGTGCAGAGGGTGCTTTCTGTTCACCTGACTCATTCACTCAGAGGACAATTCCTGGACATCAAAAACTACCATCACAACAAGCCATAAGAAATCATTGTGTCTCATTTAGGGGTGTGGAAACTTGGGCATAAAAATGAAGCTAACTGACTTGTCACATTCATGTATGTGGCAGAGGTGGGATTTGAACTTGGCNAACTCTCTGATGTTCCCATCCCAGGCAAAACAGTTTCTGATGTTCTTTTCTTCCTGAAAATTCTATAGGTCCCAACCTGTGTCTCTATCCCATCCCTAGCAGCCCTGACCAAGGTTAGGGACTGGAGGTTCAGTATCAGTCCACCACCGTCAACCCTGAGCCAAATTTCTGCACCCCCTGGACTCATCCCCCCACTGGGGAGTGAGCGAAGCCTTCCTGGTGAGAAACTCTGCTCACCCTGATCCCGAGCTCGACATTTTCGCCTCCGTAGACCTCCATGCCTTCGTCCAGCAGGCCGATCTCCTGGAAGTACTGCCGGTCCACAATGAAGCAGCCGATGAGGGCAGGGCTCCTGCAGGGCGTGGAGAGATGGAGGGCATTTAGCAGAGGGGCTGTCTCATGGGGGTCAACAGAGCAGGAAGTGCAGTGCTGCCTTCCTGCCAGGAGGGTCTGGCCTTCTCCCTTCCTTTGCTGCCAAAACTGGTGTGAGCCTCGTTCTCTGAGCGGCGCCCCCAGGTCCACCCTCACCAGCTACTCCAGGGAGCCTCTTCCATCAGGACAGAGGCAGACAGCTCCTGTCCTGTGCCCAGGCATCATTTTTGGGGGTACTTGCCTGTGTGTCAACCAGAGGAGCAATGGCGCAGTTTGCCAGTCTCGGCTGCATATCTGTATCTCTGGCTGTCTTGACCCCTGCATTTTGAACTACAAAGCTGGTCTCTGTTGCTACCTGTGTACCTACAACAACTTTCCCATTCTTCACCTTGGTCCCTTTAGAGAGATGAGCTGGGGCTTTGGATAGCATAGTAAATCACTTGGATTTTATCTGTGGATAAAGGAAAGTCAACGAAGAATTTTAAGCAGACAGTGGTAATAAGCAGATCTGTGTTTGTAAAAAGAATACTCTGCAGCCGTGGGGTGATCGATTGGAGGAGATTGGGTAGAAATCGAGGAATCCGGTTGGGAAGCTTATTGTTATATCCAAGTGAGCAATGATGAAGACCTGGGCTGGAGTACCAGGAATGAAGATAGGGATTGTTTAAAGACATGTATTGAAGTAAAATCAGCTGAAATTTGAGGCAGATGAACTCTGAAGGTGAGAGGGAGGAATCTGGATGCCAGCTGGCCTTCTGCTTGGGTGATGATGGAGTGAGGGCCATTGATAGGTGGATAGAGAAGAAGCTGGTTTTAGAAGGAAGAGGGATTCCATGCTGGGAAAACTGATCTTAAGGTGCCTCTGGGTCACCAGGGGGAGAAATCCAGTAGGTAGGGCATAGGTGGCTGGTCTGGGTTGGAATTCAGCAGGCGTCTTAGGCTGGAGCAACGCACCAATAGCTGGTGGGGCCAGGAACTGAAAGGCCTTTCCTAGTAAGTGTGATTGCGGGGCTCATGGCTGTGTGCAGACACCCAGCACAGACTGTCACGAGGAGATTTACATTAGGTGAATCAGCAAGAGATCGAGTGGGCTGCTTCTCTGCTGAGAGCGTCATCTTACACAAATAACATTAAATTGTTCCACTGCACACTGCTACCACTTCTAGCCCCTGTGCAGCATCGTATCAGCTGGTGGCTGAGGAACTGGAGGGGAAGAGAAAGAAAAGGAGAAATGAAGACTACTCAGTGATGAGAAAACTCACTCAAATGCAAATGGACTCATCTTTGAAATTGGAAACTCATCAAGGTGGAGAAACAGCTATTTTGTAGGCCATTTCTTTGGAGAAGGCTGATGCAGGAGACCGCGTGGGTAGAGAGACTGGTGCTTTGGGGTCCCTGCCCCTCCTGCTTTCAAATTCAGTCAGTTCATTTGCTCAGTCGTGTCCAACTCTTTGCGATCCCATGGATGGCAGTGTGCCTGGTCTCCCTGTTCATCACCAACTCCTGGAGTTTACTCAAACTCATGTCCATTGAGTCGGTGATGCCATCCAACCATCTCATCCTCTGTCATCCCCTTCTCAAATTGCAGCCTTTTATTCTGAAAGGACTCAGTTTCCACACGAAGGCATCCAGGGCAGTNTACTCAAACTCATGTCCATTGAGTCGGTGATGCCATCCAACCATCTCATCCTCTGTCATCCCCTTCTCAAATTGCAGCCTTTTATTCTGAAAGGACTCAGTTTCCACACGAAGGCATCCAGGGCAGTCAATACAACCCAATCCATTGCTCCTTTAGGCTGAGTTCTGGTGGGGGGGTGCTTGACCTGCCTTTAGAGGTGACTGCTAGGGGAATGCACACCCATTCTGGCTCTGCATCTCTGAAAGAAGTTCCCTAGCCTCCCTGAGCCTCTGATTCCACATCTATCAAATAGAATCAACTATAACCTCACAAGGATTAAATTAAACAATATAAAGCACTTGAAAACCTCTGAGACATAATTGGAACTCAAAAGATCATTTTTAAAAGATGCACTTGCACACTGAAGAAGCCCAGAAAATCCCCTCTCTAAGTGCACAGTGATTTTAAAACACCGACCCTGCAGAGTTAACATCAGCATTTTCCTTGATGTTACTGAAGTGCTGAGCAAGACAGGGCATTCCGGGATACAAAGGAGGAAGCCTTCCCCTCATGGCCAGGCCAAGTCAAAGCAAGAACAGAATCTAAAATAGTTTCTCTTGGAAGAGCACAGGCATCCTCAGTCTATTACTTATTAACTGGCTAGGGTATTAAGTGGACCCACTCAGCCTGAAAGTGTTATTGATTTATATCTTGCCTTATTCACCAAAGGGTTAGAAATAGTTTATAAGAAAAAGTAAAACATATTATAAAAAAAGAGATAAATGTCTGAAAAGCTAAAATTTCACCCCAAATTAGGGTCAGTTAGAATGCATGAGTCTTCCTTCATGGTTCTTAGAGTAGACCTGAAAAGTTGACCCTAAACTTCCTGGTGGCCACAGAGAAACACACAGGCCTTAGAAATAAGATTCAGAGTTCCCAAGTGGAAATGTTATACTGATTTCCCAGGAATAGAAAGCTTTCAGTTTGAAAGAAATTTCTCATGTCAGTCCTCTTAAAGAGGTCAGTTTGGGACGTAGTGAACACCAGTCTCAAAACCATCACTTTAGAGTTCAATAGAAGATCTCTCTGGGCTCTGTTTATAGCTTACATCATGTGTGGGCAAAGCATTAAAATATAGCTCTGAGGAAATAGTAGCCAAGGTGGGCAAGATATATGTGTATAACCCACAGCTTCCTGTGAGGCATCTTCATCTTCCTATGGGGTATAAAACCAAGAATGTTCTTTCAAAGTCTTCCATTAATATAATTTCTTCCATTACTATAATGTAAAGTTAAATTTTTTAGTTAATTTTTGTGTTAGAGTATAGTTGATACACAATGCTGCATTAGTTTCTTTTATACGGCAAAGTCAGTCAGTTATATATACTTATATATCCACTCTTTTTTAGATTCTATTACCTTACAGGTCATTACAGAGTACTGAATGGGGTTCCCTGTGCTATGTGTGGACGCATGCTCAGTCACTTCAGTCTTGTTCGACTTTTTGTGACTCCATGGACTATAGCCTGCCAGGCTCCTTTGTCCACGGTACTCTCCAGGCAAGAATACTGGAGATGATTGCCAGGCCCTCCTCCAAGGGATCTTCCCCACCCAGGGATTGAACCAGCGTCTCTTAGGTGTCCTGGATCGTCAAGTGGGTTCTTTACCACTAGCGCCACCTGGGAAGCCCTCCCTGTGCTATACACAGGTTCTTATAAGTATTTTATATATAGTAGTGTGTATATGTCAGTCCCAATCTCTCAATTTATCCCTCCCTCTTCCTTCTTGCTTCAGTTAAGTTTTTGATATAGATTAGGTGATGAAATAGTTGAGGTTCAGATGATACTCTTTGTCAAGAACCTAGAATGCAGGTTTAATGATTAAGTCCAGGCTGATACATTTAGAGATGAGGGGAGCAGAAGCAGCTAGTACCAGTGCAGACTTCGGCAAGAATGCTCGATGTGTGATGATCTACTTCCCACCAATAGCACTCAACAGACCTGGGGGTAGAATTCAGCCACACCAGTTCTGAGCTCAACAGTGTGTGCCTGGGTGGATGATAGTTAGGCATGGACTCTGGCTGATCTGGGTTTGGATCCTGTCTTCACTGGCTGGAGCCTTTGGCAGGGCCATTCCCCTTTATCAGCCTCTCCTTCCTTATCTTGTAAAAGGGGAATGACACGGTGAGCTGTCCCCAGGTTATGACAAAGAGAAGATGAGACCACATGTGTAAGAGGCCCTTGCACACAGTGACCTCTCAGCAAATATTTATTAATAACACCACAGAAGTGTGGCACAGCCTAACAGGCAGGTGGCAGAGACAACGCAGGAAGACAGGCGGTGTTCTCTTCCATCTTGTTTTAAATATGAATATGGCTTTTTTCTTCTGGCAAGGAAAAAAGCAATCCCAGATGATAATCACCCATTTTCAATTATAGTTTTCATAATCTTTCTCCCTCACGTAATACAGAGCAACACCAGTTTCTAATCTCCTCTTTCATTCCAGGAACCGTCCCCTAGGCCACCTTCTGATGCCATCTGTGTATTTAATGGGCACGGCTTTGCAGGGAGCATACAGGCACCTGGTCAGTGATTAACCAGGTAGAAATAAAGGCTGGTATGGCTGGCTTTTCCAGGAGTCCTGACCCATAAGAAAAAGGCCACATAGAGGAGTCACTTGAGTGTCTCTAAAGGCAGCAGCAAAGACAGAGTTTGGGATCTTAGCATGGCAGTTTGGAGCCACTTTTGACTGAGTGCTGCAGGGTAAGCTCAGACATCAGCCAGGCATACAAGTGTCACGGGGTGTGCCAGCCTCACAGCCTGGGGCTGCCGCCTCCCTGTTCTCCTTCCTCCCAGAGCCTCTGAACCTCCTCTGTGTCCATGAACTCACTCTGCTCCTGTGAATATGCATGTCCTTGCTCCAACCTGCAATCTCCTACTTTCCCATAAAAACAAGTGTGAATGTTACACTCTCTATAAAGGATCCCCACCCCCACACTTCCCATCAGCATGGGGAATAATTTGTTATTCCAATTATTTTGTCTATCTCCCCTATATTTTAGGCTTTTGAGGGCAGGAATCAGGTGGTGATCACTATAGATCCCCAGCACACAGCACAGTAGTTGGCACCCAGCAGGTGTCCCACAGCGATGTGTTGAAGTGAGTAACTTTGAGCCTTTGAATGGGTTCTGGATGCCACAGCTTTTTAAAAAGGGATCATCAGTATGTATACCTATGGGTGATTCATGTTGATATATGGCAGAAACCAGTTACAATATTGTAAAGCAATTATACTCCAATTAAAAATAAATAAATTTAAATTTTAAAAAAAGGGATCNGGATGCCACAGCTTTTTAAAAAGGGATCATCAGTATGTATACCTATGGGTGATTCATGTTGATATATGGCAGAAACCAGTTACAATATTGTAAAGCAATTATACTCCAATTAAAAATAAATAAATTTAAATTTTGAAAAAAGGGATCACGGAGGCTGTAAGCTGTGACTGAAGGTCATTTGTAATTTCTCTCCACCACCCCATCTTGCCCCATAATGGGGCTGGAGTTTGGTGAATGAGGGTCAGGCTGGGTGGGGAGCCCTCGTCTGGAAGTCCACACAGGGAGACTCCCCAGGTAAGAATACATTACCTGATCGGGGCCGTGGAGTTCTCCAGCTTCCACCAGGCCTTGGGGGGGTTGAGGTAGCGGCACCACAGCTCCCAGTCAAAACCCTGGGCGGCCAGCGGGTACTCTTCTATCTCAAAGTTGTCGTATTTGATGTTGTCAAAGGATGGGGAGATGATCCGTTTCCGGTTCTCCTTAATACGGGTGAGTACGGGTTCAGCCCTAGGCAGGGAGGAGGGGGAGGGAGATTGGCACCTTCAGTAGCTCCTTCCCCCGCAGAAGGAGGAAGGGACTCCTGGCTTTCCCCTCCAGGGAAGAGCTGCTCTGCCTCCCACCCCCATACTGCTGGGTTACACGAGGCTGGACTCCTCATTCAGCGTGAACCAGGCTGAGCGGACAGATTCTTAGTACCTTAGATCCTGATGTCTGTTTGGTTTCCTTTATTCCATTAGAAAAATAAAGAAATCAAGACTCAAGAAAGAAGAAAGAAACAGTTCTGAGGTTCCATGGAAAGCTTTCAACTTGGGCTTTGATTTTGCTAAAATTCAGTGTGTCTGTCGCCCAGGAGAAAAAAGCAGAAGAGGACGGCAGACACACGGAGGTGAGAAGACACCTGTTTCCACCCATCGTGCGGTGCTTCTTCAGTCCTTCCAGGCATGCCACCCCCACCCCACCCATCCCCACCGCGCAAGGAGAGGCAAGGGGGGTCATGCTTCCAGGGCCCAGAGCCCCTGTGGGTACCAGGCGAGCAAAATGTTTGCAGACAGGAATGATAAGCTTCTCATTAATAATGCATTTCTTGCATAATTGTTTATTCAAATCTGCTTGAAATAGTAAGTGTCCCTCTCTTCTCCTGGCCATAAATCCAATGAAAATGCTTTTTAAATAGTCACAAATGGCAAGCAGGGACTTCAGCTATGAAAAATGACTGCGTTGCAGCCTTAATTCGGACCTGTTATGTCAAAGTATGCTGTGTGCATGCCTGCTGTTCCCTCCTGCCAAAGGACCCTCCTCACTCTACTCTGGGGAGGCAGAGGGTGGTGCTCAGAGTTTAAGAGGGACAGCAGATCCAGTGCTACCAGGCACAGTGGCTAAGAGGGCAGCACACTCGGCCATCCCCAGCACCCGGGCCCCCGACCCCCAGGCTCTGCAGAGCCACCCGCAGTGGACCACACGGCATGCCCTGCGGCCTGCAGGGATGTCAGCGCCAGGTGCCTTGTCTCTGCTTGGCTGAAGCCACTGAGGCCTTGCCCACCCAGCACCTGAGCAGCCCGGGCCAGAGAAAGAAAGGTGCTCTAAGACCTAGTTTTACCAGTGGAGTGAATCTGAGATTTTCTGCTCCCTCTGATCTGGAATCTGGAGGGAGCCCAGGGTGCTTAGCCCCCTTTGCTCTCTTGGTCTTGGCCCTGTCTGTGGGCTGGGCTTCAATTCATGTCTGGCCCACCTCCCCTTTCCCGGGGGTGGCAGCCTGGTCCTTAGGTGGGCTGGAACTCTCACTCTGCCCCAGGCATTTACTCTTCTCCCCCATCATGTCTCCTAGAGGACCATGTCAGCCCTTATGCCACCAACCCTTGAGACACTGTGTTTTGACCTATTGATTCCTGACCCTCTCCCACTCTGAAGGGCCAGCCCAGTGTGCTGGTTGCCTGCACATCCAGATGCTGACTCCTTTCCCCCATCATGACTGAGATCCCAGTGGGCTTTGCACCCTGGACCACACTGGGACTCACCATCCTCAGCTCCGATGGGCACTTACCAGCCCACATTGAACTCCACGTGGGCATCAAAGAGCGCCACTACGGGGGCAGTGGCGGCCCTCCAGCCGCTGACCCTGGAGCGGATGAGGCCTTCCTGCTTGCTGTGCCGCACGACCTTGATGAAGCCTGGCTTCTGGCCATTCACCTTGTCCACGTACTCTGTCAGCTTCTCCTTCAGCTCCTCTGTGAGGGAGAAAAGGCTCTGTTAGCATGATGAAGACGTTCACCCTTCCAGGGTGAGCTGGCCCCCAGAGAGGCAGGAGGGGCCAGTTCCCTCCCCAGGTCTTCCTTGGTATTCCCCAGGATGGCCAACACAGCTCAGCTTTGAGGAGAAAAACGAAGGTGAAGACAGTATTTATTATGCCCAGCAACATGAAGAGGGTCACCTGCTTCACACACGTGGTGCATTTAATCTTCACAACAGGCCCTTGGGAAAATCCAGCTCTGAAGTTTGATCAATTTGTCTAACACCCTGAAATTATGAGTGGGAGTTCAGTTCAGGACAGGTCTAATGACCTCAGAAGCCCCATTCTTTCTTATCTGTTCAGGGTCTTCCTTCTTCCCCAGTGTTCTCCATCAGTCCTCCCCAATCCCCAGAGAAAGCTCCATGTGCAAAGATCATAGCTCGAGACCCACTCCTTGCCTGGAACTCCATCTTTCCAGGAAGTGGATGACCAAGAGCTGTGTAAGTGGCTGGCATTGCTTTGTTGCTGGGTGTCCCTGGGCCTGGCTAAGCATCCAATTCCCCTGCATCTTCATAACCGCATATGACCCTGCAGCAGCAGAACAGGGCAGCACGTTCATCGTGTTTTCCATAGCAGCTCAGGCAACACACTATGACACCTCGCTCCTCCCAGACAGTGGCCTAAGTGGGCCGCAATTCCCACTTCCAACCACAGCACTTCCCCAGGACTTGATTTCCAACTGCCCCTCCTCCCATCTTCCCAGCCTGCCCATGCCCAGGCTCTGGGACAGACCCAGGTGGGCTGAGCCCCATGTGTTCCTTGGTGTCCAATCTTGGGTCTTGCCGGACAGGCAGCCCACTAGGAGTGAGGAAAGGGCAGGAGGCAGTTGGCACAGCACCTGGCACATGGGAGGTGCAGCTCCTGGCAGGAGCATAGGGTGGCAGAAAGAGGACAGCACTTGGAGTCAGCAACGTAGCATTTTAATTCTATTTGCCATGGAATTAGCCTCGTGACCTGTTATTAAACCACTGCTTGATGTCCATGGGGATGTTTAGATAGAGTGAATGTAATTTGCACATAGGAAGGACATGAATGAGGGGCTGAGGATTTGAGGGCAGACTATTATGGATTGAATTGTTTCTCCCCAAAGGCTTTGGTCTGACCCCAGACTTCAGAGCACAACCTTATTTGGAAATAGAATCTTTACAGACTTAACCAAGTTAAGATAGGTCATTACGTCCTAATTCAATAGGATTAGTGTCCTTATACTAATAAAAGGGGGAAATTTAGACACAGAGACAGACTACACAGAAGGAAGAGAGGGTGGAGAGATGCAGAGATGCCCATCAAGCAGCCAAGGGACATTTGAGGGTACCAGAAGCTGGGGAGGAGGCCTGGGACAGATCCCTCCCATCTTCAGAGGGAGCATCTTGATGTTGGACTTCTAGCCTCCAGAACAGTGAGACAATGCATTTATGTTGTCACCCAGCCTGGGGTGCTTTGTAGTCTGCAGCCCCGGGGAAGAGATACGGTTGTTATGAGGATTAAACGGGACTGACACTTGTGAAAAGTGCATAGCACTTTCTTTCCTGTTCACAGTTTCCATCCTAGTGGGACTCATAAAAGCTGGGGGAGCTGACTGTCCCTGCAAATCAAGGGATCCACCTCTGGCTGACAAAGCCCTCTTCACGTGCTCTGGTCCAGGACCACTTCTTCCTGTTCTGGCCTGCCCCCAGCTCCAAGGTCTGCAAGCAGCAAGGCCACAGGAGCCAAATAGGAGACACAGATGTGTGCTGTGGCCGCATGCCCAGGAAAGGCAACAGAGCATGGTGGCTACTGCTGGAATCGGTAGCAGGTACTGGTTTCAAGTCTTTTACCACATGATGCTGGCCAAAAAAAAGGCTGCGTAAGACGTGGCCCCTGGGCTGTTTTTTGCACCACTGCCTGAGTTACCACTAAGGAGATGAGAAATCTGAATCTGAGGCAAAGAAGCCAAAAGGGAGGCAGGCTTCGGTACTAGACAACCACTCCCGTGCTCTGTGACCTTGGTCAAGTTCCTGGGAATCCCAAGACCTCAGAGTTAGGACTTGGAATTTCATTTTGAACCAATTACCCATCAAAGGTTTGAATCCCCTCTGTGGATCCAGATGAGTGATTATCCAGCCTGTGCAATGACAGAAAACCCTATACAATCTATTCCAGGTATTCACTTTTTTTTTTCTTTTACTCTTTAAATGCCACAGTTCCTCAACCTTCCACTCATCTGGGGACCAGTGAGGGCAGATCAAGTCCCTCTTTCACGTGGCAACCTTTTAGAGCTGAAGACCATCCTTAAGTCCTTGCTGTGAATTTCTCTAGGTCAAATGTCTTTAATTCCTCCTTGTATTTCCTCATCTCTTGTAAGTTCAAGTTCTTTTATCATGGTGAACGTCTCCTAAAAATGTAAGCTTTTCTCTAACACTTTTAAATTACAAAGCTAGAAATTGGCTTATTTTTTCCTGTATAGACTAGAGGGAACTAATCACCTCCTGGTATCTAGAATTGATGTACCCATTAATATCATAATAGCTTATGGTCACATTAACTCTGCCTACTTTTGATACAAATTGACCTTACTAGAAACATATACTTAGATTCTCTTCATGTGATGCTGCTGAGTCAGGCCTCCTCCATCCCATCTCTTCATGGATGCAGGTGTGAGTGGACAGACACGTGTATGCTTGTGTGTGTGTATGTGTGTGTACTCCGGTGCTCCGAGTTAAAACAAGGATCCTTCATTTACATCCCTTTATTTCAATCCTTTCAAAGATTTACAGCACTTCTCTGAAGTCAGAATGTTTTTTCCCCTTGATTCTGTTATCCATTGCTTTGTTATCTAGCTCAACCAGCTTTCCAGCTTCTGCAAAAGTGATGAGCATGTGGCTTTTGTTGTTGTTAAACTCATCCTTTCAAACAGTGTGACCCTTGTCTGGGGCTAGCCTCAGTGGGGGCTGTCAGGCATTCTCATTCAGCCCAGAGAAAATTCAGCTGACTTTTGGGTCACACCAACATGCTGTGCAGCTCACTCTAGCCAATAAGAAAATGACCTTGCACTCGCCCACTGACTGGGGAGGCCTGGGGATGCGGCTGTCTCAGTAATGGCAGGAAGTCACTGGTACAGGGGCATAGGTCAGTGTACCCCTTACACGCTTACAAGATCTTCAAGCATGGTTGCCAGGAGGCCTCTTAAAATACATACTGTTTCATCATTTCAAAGGTCCACTCTTCATGGATCCAAAAAGGATCTTCACAGATCTTACATAGAGCTCATAAAGCCTGCTGTTTGGAATTTTGTTGGTGGTCATTAAGTGGAGAGTGCACACAACTTGGAAAGAGACTGAGCTAGCCCCCTTCTCCCAGCCCCCTTCTCCCTGCCCCCACAGAGGATAGATCCCTGGTCTCCCTCCCCACTCTCAGGTGAGGACACTGCCTGTGGGGACCACTGTTACTGAGGTGTTGCTAGGACAGGGCTGTGGGTCATTGCCACCAAGTGATGTGCTATGAAGGTGAAAGAGGAGAGTGAAAAAATTGGCTTAAAGTTCAACATTCAGAAAACTAAGATCATGGCATCTGGTCCCATCGCTTCATGGCAAGTAGAAGGGGAAATAGTGTAAACAGTGGCTGACTATATTTTTCTGGGCTCCAAAATCACTGCAGATGGTGATTGCAGCCATGANACTTCTGGGATGGTTTGCTGTACACAGAAGCTAATAAAATGGGATCTATTGTCTTGGAACAGTGCTGGGTTGAAAATAAGATTGTGAATTCCTGATGCACAGGAAATGAAACCAGACAGAGAAGAGCCAGCTTGGAAGGTGGCAGTAAGAGATGAGAAGGCTTTGCTTCTTATAGGAGCTGCCTGCCCCCTTGTACCTCTGAGTTTTGCTGTTAACCAGAATAAAGATTTCTGGTGGACCAGCCAGGAAAAAAGATTCTGTTCTCAGTCTATTGTATCTCAAATATTAGCTATTGATTAGAGCAGAGGATTCCCTTAGCCCCCACCACACAACTGCTATTAAACAAATTTTTAAAGGCCTGAAATACCCTTGACAACACTGGTTCAGTCTTGGCAAAACCCTTTTACTTAAATAGATTTTCATGTTTTCCTTTAAACTTTGCTAACTGCCAAAGTAAGAAAGAACAATATCAAAACCATTTTGACTTGTGCTAGAAAACTGTTGTGTAAGATACTGCCTATTTTATACATACATGGAATCTCTCTCAGAACTTAGCTCAAAAAACATATAAAGAACTTGAGGTTTTCTTTATACTTAAACACAAACACAAAACCTGTAATATTTACTTTTTTTGCCAAGACTGCTAGGAAGCTCGGAGACAATATAATAACTAATCACAGGGTTCTACCAGGATTTTTGCTTTTGTTAAAGCTTTAATTTTCAAGTTGCAGTCTAAAAGCTGCACTGCCTTTTACCTTTGGTAGCTACTTTGTTTTTTGAAATATCTGTAAATAATTTTTAATAAAGTGTCTTCATAAGAGCAGGACAGGAGTATAAGTGTGCAAAGAAGGGGAAGGCCATACTTCACACTGGTTTTACCATGTTGGGAAAGTGGAGGCAGGGTCCGCTCTCTGTGGCTTTGTCAGATGTAGACTCAATGGCAGAGCTGTAACTCAGCCGCCAGTGCTGCCTGAGGAATACCATTTGCGCCCTGCATGGGGCCAGGCGTCCTCCTGCTTGTGTTGCCCCTCAGCCTCTCCTGCTGTCCACAAATCCTTGCTCTGCTGACATCTGAATGACCTCTGTCCATCAGCACTCCTGGAAGCTGTGCTGATGAAACCACGTTCTGCACTTAGTAGGTCACAGGCCACTCCCCACCCTCCCCGGCCTGTGCCTGCCCTTGGAGCCAGCTGAGTGCAAGCTGCTATTCTCCCCCTTCAGACTTAGATGCCAAGTAAAAATGCAACATTCACCAGGTTGGTCAGGCACAGCCCTTTCTTCCTCCATATATGCTCTTTGTACTGCTAAATAGGATTGGGAGCTTGTGTACACCTGTGGTGGATTCATGTTGATGTATGGCAAAGCCAATAGAGTATTGTAAAGTAAAATTTAAAAAAAAAAAAAAAGCAATTAGCTCCTCAGAGTCACCCTAAAAGAAACATAATGCAAGCTGAACAGAAGTCTGGTACCAACAGCTGTTAATCTGATTCAAACACCTAATGAGACACTCTTCATCTCTTGCATAAAGGAAAATAAAGGATCAGGACACTGACATCCAACGGGGCTTCACTATGAAAGATGGCTGCACAGGCATCCTTGTAATCCAGCCTGCCCATCTTTGTCGCGGAGAACCAGGTCCTGCTCCTCATCCTTCTCTTAGTGCTCAGACAATCATTTCTGGAGGTTTGGGGGAAGGAAGAATGAAGGGAGGGGCCACTCACTCATTCATTCATTCAACAAACAATGAGCACTCGCTATGTACCAGCTATCGATCTAGCTGCTATGGCTCTGTGAACAGGATAGTCCATAAAGAGCTTTCGTTCTGCTGGATGCTGTAGTCTACACAGAGAGGGGACTGGGTAGAGATGGGGAGAGAGGGGGACAGAGAAACGGGGGGGCGGTGAGAGAGAATGAGGAGCAGGAAAGGGGGAGATTTTTGCTAAAGAACTCCGGGCACTGATTCAGTGCTCCCTGACGTTGAGACTTCCTAAATGACTGGGCCTCCTGAGCCTGAGAAGCAGTGCTTGGTGCAGTGGGTGGGCAGGCAGAGGAGCACAGGCTGAAGTTAGAAGACTCATATTCTGCTACTTTCCTGATTTTGCCACATTCTCACCCCTTGAGGGGGTATTTGGCAGTGTCTGAGACAGTTTTGATGGTCACATCTGGAGAGGGTGCTAGAGGCACGCATGCCACTAAACATCACACACTGCGCAGGACAGCCCTCCACAATCAAAAGTTTTCCAGTTCAAAGTGTCAGCAGTGCTGAGTTTGAGAAACCCTGCAGGGCTCTTAATGAAAGGAGGTCCCATTCTGGAAATCCGAGCATGCGTGAGTTTTCAAACTGGCGGCTCTGGTCCTACATCTGTACTTCTTTGGTCTGCAAGGCAATCCTGCTTGGCAGCAACTGACTGGAAACAAGTAGGAGGTGCTCCTATAGAAAGGGCTCAGTAACAGGTATAAGAAGGCAATGGCATTGCACTCCAGTACTCCTGTCTGGAAAATCCCATGGGCGGAGGAGCCTGGAAGGCCACAGTCCATGGGGTCACTGAGGGTTGGACACGACTGAGGGACTTCACTTTCACTTTCCACTTTCATGAAAAGGAGAAGGAAACGGCAACCCACTCCAGTGTTCTTGCCTGGAGAATCCCAGGGACAGGGGAGCCTGCCTGGTGGGCTGCAGTCTATGGGGTCACACAGAGTCGGACACGACTGAAGCGACTTAGCAGCAGCAGCAGCAGCAACAGGTATAAACTCCCTATGAGATTCTGACGGGCAGCCAAGATTGGTAACAACTGAAATAAATGAAGATTGGCTTTATAACAGGTGGGAAAGGAGCCTCCTCTAGAATTATGTGTGGTTTCAACCCACAATAGAGGGTCAGAGTCTGAAAGAGTCGCCCCTATGACCTGGCTGGATAGCTGTACTTTTCATTCTCCCAAACCCATGGGCTCCACCTGGCTGCTTTCGACTGCAGGCTTTTCACTTAGCAGCTGTTTTCTCTGCGTAGTCATCTTTGGATCAAATGCTTTGGACAGTCCTCTGTAGGTCCCCCGCTGCCCTCTGCACAAGGCACGCTCTTGTTTGCCCCCTCTCCCCATCTGCACACTTTCACGCCACCCAGTGCTGCCACTAGCTCAGTGCTGTTCTCCAAAGCCCAAGCCTAGATCAGAGTTGCCACCCCCTCCCGCTCCAGATGCCTGGGAGGGGTGGGTGAACACCCCGCTGACAAGTGCTAATAATTGCTAGTTGCCAATGATGCTAATCTGAAGATTAAAAGCACAGCACATTTCTGTTTATTCCTCCAAAAGTGAACAGTAGCTGATCTTCCTCAGATCAGAAGATTAACTGGCTTTCCTCTAAAGCCATTTAGGGCCATTGAAACACCAATGATGTGTCAAAACACTTTAAAAGAGAAATTATTCATTTGGATGCAATGGTTGTCCTACCTAGCTGCTCATCCACTCACCGGGGGGATCTAAAAAATAAAAGAAGACGCCAACCCACCCCTCCCCAGCCCACCCCTAAAGAATCTGGAGGGAGACTGTGGACTCATACGGTCCTGCTGATGAATGATGGTGAGCTGGGCTTGAGCAGTTTCAACCCCAGAAGAATAGACCAGCCTGAGACTCCAGCCCAAGAGCAGCCTTGTTTCATGAATTGCTCTTTCTTTAAGATCACTCTGGACAGGCTTTCAAACCCTGGGCAGTTTACAAATGCCTTCCACGCCATTCCCTTTTCTCTCCCATATACTCCTTTAATAGTGTCACTTCTTCAAAGTCAATTGATACTGAAGTAGCTCTGGAATGACCTTTAATGGTTCTCCTCACTGAGGACCTGGAGAAAGGCTCCACCTGGGAGCCACACAGACAGCATATAAAATATGGTCACAGGGCCCAGACAGATTGTCACAATCTTCCTGGGAGTTTCCAGGCTTTAATTCAGCTATTTCAAGTCCCAGAATTACCATCTATTAATAGACCCAGCCATTTGTTTCCAGGTCTACTCTTTTGTATCATAGCCATGCATGAGTGATCATCAAAACCCACATGAAATATGTACTCCTCACTTAGTGAGGTCTCCAAACCCAAGCTCTTAGCATCCATTAACAGCCTCTTACTGCTACTGCTGCTAAGTCGCTTCAGTCGTGTCCGACTCTGTGCGACTCCATAGATGGCAGCCCACCAGGCTCCGCTGTTCCTGGGATTCTCCAGGTAAGAACACTGGAGTGGGTTGCCATTTCCTTCTCCAATGCATGAAAGTGAAAAGTGAAAGTGAAGTCNCCCCCACCCCCCCGGAATGGCCAAGGCCGCCTCCACCTCCCACCAAGTTCCCCATCCTCTGCTCATCAGTTTGCTTTTTGAAATTAAGCCCTGGACTTTACGTGACTTTACAGAGAATGGACACTGCATTTTATTCAGGGCTTTCTTCCCATTGTCCAGCAGATTAGCAAACGCCTGGGTTCCACATCTGACTAGTCCAATGGCCCTCCCATGGGCGTGGGTATCCGTGTGAGGGTGGTTCTCATGTCTGGAGGACAATCACTTGGGGAGTTTTTTATAATACCGGCCTGGGGCTCTGCCTTGGTCCAGACATATCAGAATCTCTGGGGCTGGCTCAGAAGCAGCAATATTTCTAGAATACAGGTGGTCCTAGGGTGCAGCCAGAGCTGAGAGCAGCTGCAGTAAGGATTGGGGCCACCAGCTCCCCCCAAGCCAGCGCATTTGACTTTGAACGCACTTGGCATTTCAGGCGAGAGTGGCGTGGGGGAAGAGCTTCTGGGTCCGGGGCTGTGTGCTGAGAGGGAGCGGGGGCTGGGCAGGCACCGCGCGGGGCGGCAGCACCCCACTGCTCTCATGCTGCGGATGGCAGGAGGGCTGCCCGTGCTTATCCCGGGCAGGGCCAGCCTGGGCACAGCTGGCCTCCAGGCCAGGAACCAGGTGAAGCTGTGTCCTGTGTGTGTCCCACAGGGAAGAGAACCAGATCCCAGGGAGCTGGGGGGGGTCTGCTGCCTGGTGGGAACTCCTTGAGAAGCTGCTGGGAGAGACCGGAGTGTAGACTTGGATCCAGCAGGGCTACCGACTCCCTGCATGAATGCCCTGGGCTTCAGCACCATCCTAACGGACAGGTGAATGCTGTTCAGCCCTGTGCTGTGTCCTCAGCCCATGTCACAGAGGCCTCACCCTGGCCACGCCAAATTCCTGGCATTCGTGATGAGCAGCTGTGGCCTCCCCGCCCGGCTTCCTGCCTCAGGAGGGGGGATGCACCCCTCACCCTGAGTCTTGCCCAGTCTGGGGTCCTGACTTTTTCCAGATAAACCCCACGGGGCCTTGCCCCCTCCCCACCCCTATCTGGCTGTGGGCACCACACTCCTGGGGCCCAGGGGCAAACCCAGGGGCCTTTTCTTTGGGATCAGAGAAAAGACGGGGGTACAGGGGCCGCCGGCTCCCCTCTGCAGCAGTCCTCGGTGGGCGGCCGGCCTGGGACCCCTGCTGCTGAGGCTTGTTTCCCAGAGACTTCTGGAAGGAGGCCCCAGGAGCCCCGTTTAGCCTCTAACCCTGTGGCACAGCAGAGAAGGGGCTGTTCTGTTCTCAGGCAAGGAAGGCAGGATGGTGTCCTCTTCAGCCAGCAGTCTGCCCCACGCTCTCCCCTGGAGAGGAGGACTGACGGCCGGGTCTTCCCTCCAGGGCCGGGGTTCCTACGACAGTCTCCTGCAGGCTGCTCCTGCAGCAGTTTCCCCAAGGACAGATGCTGGATGGATCTGCCTTGAATGCCATGGAGCCACCTCGAGGCTCCAAGACACGCACACACACCAGACAGAACACCCCGCCCACCCCGTCTCCAGGGTCCCGGGGGATGTTCAGGGCGGTCCCCACTGTGCTGGCCTGTACTTCATGCCGTGTGGACTGCTGAAGTTTGGGGATTCTGGGGCATAAATAGGAAGCGCTCACGCACTTCGTGGGTCCTTGCCTCAGGGAATGCCCCTTCTTCCCTGGATGCCTCCTCACTGGTTGGTTATGATGCTATGTCCATCAGCTCCAAGCCAGACACAGAGGGGACAGACTCCCTCTGCCTGCCACACTATGGGGCTGGTGCACGGCGTCTCCCAAAGCACCGTCCTGCCTTTCAGGGACCCCCCTGGAAGTCACGCCTGAGCTAAGTCAAGAGACGCCGGCCTCCAGTGGACCTGACCAGGATGAGCCAAGTCCAGATGGAAAGCCGGATACCTAGGTTCAAATCATAGCTCTGTCCCCTAACAACCATGTATATCCCCAGGCAAGACAACAGCCTCTGTCTGTTTCCTCATCTGAAAAAATAAGGATGCTTAAAGCATCTCCTTGCAGGGTTAGTGACAATAACACGACCTCATACAGGTTTGTAAGGCACACAGAGCAAGACCTGACCCATGAAGTCACCTGCGTCTGGGGTGGGGGACGAGCACTGCAGCCCAGGATGAGGAGTGGGTGGCAAGCTTTGACTCCTGCCAGGCAAGAGCTGACCGTGAGAGCTTCCGGGCTCCAGGTGAGGGTCCCTGGGCAGCTATGGAGAGGCTCTGGGGGGCAGTGGGCTTCGGAGAGGGCACCAAGCAGGTGGGACTGTCCCTAGGGCCTCCCTCAGATAGATTTGCATCTTCCAGATCAGGTAGGTGGGCGTGACCTCACTTTGCATATGAGGACAACGAGGTGTCAAGAGGGAGAGGACTTGGACAGAGTCACTCACAGGAAAGGCAAGGGCCTCCCCCGCCTTCCCTGGCTCCAGACCCCAGGCCCGGAATTGCCCCGTCTGAGCCTAGCCGTGAGGGCTGCCTTGAGGACTGAGGGACACAGGAAACCCCACCAGTGAGAGCTGGGGCTCCAGGACTCACCCTGATGAGACCAGCCCCACGGCCACCCACCGACTTCACCCCTAATTAAAGGGGCCAGGCCTCACAGAGCAGCCCCCAACCCCACTGCTTGCTCCAGAGCCGCCCTAGCCTACCTGCAGCCTCCCCCACCTTCCAAACAAACACCTGGAGCAAAGCCCACGCTCAGGGCCCAGCCTTCCTGCACAGGTGATGGCTCAAGGCGTGGTGCACATGGCCTCTGGGTGGGGAGGGGGCTTCGGGAAGGAAGGGACGCAGCGGGCAGGAGAGCTGCCCAGAGTCCCACCACCCAGTGATGTAACTGCAGAGCTCCCCAAACAGCTTCTCTTCACCCCATCTGCCGTGCTGATGCCCAAATCCACAACGTTCACCCAGCGTGGGGACCAGAGCGGCTGCCTTGCGGTTGGCAACCCACTGCCTCCACTTAACAGCGGGCCCAGNGCAGAGCTCCCCAAACAGCTTCTCTTCACCCCATCTGCCGTGCTGATGCCCAAATCCACAACGTTCACCCAGCGTGGGGACCAGAGCGGCTGCCTTGCGGTTGGCAACCCACTGCCTCCACTTAACAGCGGGCCCAGGAATCTGTGCCTTGTCTGAGATTCTGAGCCGAGGTCTGTGCCCAGAATCACCGGCAGTGTTGGGGCACCTCTTAGGGGGCCCTGAAGCCTGAAACACACAGGCAAGGAAGGGAATTATAGCCAAAACATACACCCAGAAAAAAGTCAAAGGCCTCCAGCCAAGACCCTGGTGCCCACCGGTGAGTGGAGGCACCAAGCGGCCCCCAGCTCCCACGTAGGGGTCTCCACTCGCCTGGGACCGCAGAGCACCTGGAGCAAAGGAGGCACCGGGTGTAAACTGGAGAGAAAATGCGAACTCCATGTCTGGGAGACACCCAGTGTCCTGCCCACAAGATGCTTCTCTCCAGCAATGTCTACACCGAGGGTCCCTGTGCTCAAACTNCCCAGAAAAAAGTCAAAGGCCTCCAGCCAAGACCCTGGTGCCCACCGGTGAGTGGAGGCACCAAGCGGCCCCCAGCTCCCACGTAGGGGTCTCCACTCGCCTGGGACCGCAGAGCACCTGGAGCAAAGGAGGCACCGGGTGTAAACTGGAGAGAAAATGCGAACTCCATGTCTGGGAGACACCCAGTGTCCTGCCCACAAGATGCTTCTCTCCAGCAATGTCTACACCGAGGGTCCCTGTGCTCAAACTCTTCTCCAGGATTCCACAAGGCCATGAGGAGGAGGCGACCACAAGCCTTCACGTGGGGACCGCCTGCATCCAGTGGAGCCCAGCGGGTCCAGGGAGGACGGCAGCATCCAGAAGGATCTGTCTCTTTAGGTTGGGGGCTGCCAGCCACACTCACCTGGGGGACTCTGAAACACTCTCGATGGCCTGGCCACAGACCAAACTAACCCCATCACGATCCTGGGGGAGCAGTGGGGGTGTGTGTCAGGATTTTAAAGTCTCCCAGGGGTTCCCTCAGCCACCAGGACCCAGACGCTGTGGGTGGAGGGAGAGGTGGGTGGCCGCGGTGGGAACACACAGAGCCCGGATCCCGGCTCACCATCCCACGTTAATTACCCCAGCCCCCCGGCACGTCCCAGCTCGCGAAAGTTGGGTAAATAAATAAACAACCGTGCTGGCATAGCCAGCCAGCACCGCCAAATTAGGGATGCGGAGTCAGACAGCTTGACTCTCAAGACATAATCGGTTTAATTGCAGGGCCTCAGCGCAGGCCAGGGTGGTGAACTGCTCCCGCACCCCCATCCGTTTCATTAAAATCCAATTACTCGAGCTGGCCACGGGGCTCCGGCAGGGACAAAGGCGCATCTCCAGCCAAGGTCGGCCCTGAAGCTGAGACGGGTCCGCAGGTCCAGACACTTCTTCCTCAGGGCATGTGGGCCTGGTCTCTCGGGGAGCCAGAGAGCAGAGAGAGCTGGGCAGGGAGAGCCCACTCTGTTGCCCCCTGGGCTGCGGGAGGAAGAGGGGAGTTGACGGCATGGCCCTGGGCATCCACTCGCCAACCCTCCCCCACCCCGAGTCCGGACTTCACAGGGGCATGCTGAGTTGCTGCTGCAGATAAAACATCTCTGTCCCTCTCACGTTCAACCCACTGAAGCCCTGATCCCCAGGGTAGTGGTGTGTGTGGAGGTGGGGCCTGTGGGAGGTGATGTGGGTTCAATGAGGTCACGAGAGTGGGGCACCCACGATGGGATTCGTGCCCTTATGAGAGGTGAGACCTGAGTGTACAAAGAAGCAGCCACCGGAGGGCACGGCGAGGAGGCGGCCCCACCAGGAAGCTGGTCGGCCGGCACTTGCTCTCATGTTTCCAGCCTCCAGGCTGAAAGGAATGGACGTCTGTTGTCTAAACCCCCAGGGGATGGGGGGCTCTGTTACAGAAGCCCGGGTGGACGAAGACACAGAGCAAATGCCCAGATGTCCATGGACGGGTGAACAGACACACGAGTGCTGGCGCGTCCCGACAATGCGACCCCACTCTCGACCACGGCACGGCGCCAACAGCAGCGTGCTGAGAGAGGAGCGCCAGACGCGGGGCCTTCCCGCTGAGCCTCCCCCAAGGTGAAGCCAGGGGCCAGGAAACAGACCTGCGGCGCAGGGGCCAGAGAGAATGACGGGGTTTCCTGGGTTATGGGGGAGGTTTACATCTGGACTGTGCTGTGGTCTTGCCACAATATACATTTTGGTGGAACTAGTGGTAAAGAACCTGCCCGCCAAGGCAGGAGACGTAAGAGACATGGGTTTGATCCCTGTGTTGGGAAGATCCCTTGGAGGAGGGCACGACAATCCACTCCAGCATTCCTGCCGGGAGAATCCCACGGACAGAGGAGTCTGGCAGGCTACAGTCCACGAGGTCACAAAGAGTCAGACACGACAGAAGTGACTTAGCACACAGGCACACCAAACAGTATGCTTAAAAGCGTGAATGGTGTTGCCTGCAAGTTGTGTCTTGATAACCCTGATTTAAAACAAACAAACATGAGGAGCCTGCAAGGAGCTGGCCACAAAGTGAAGCTGTGCAAGGGTGCCTGGGTGCAGCCTGGTAGCTCAGACCCTATCCAAAGGGGCTGGAGGGGGAGGCCACCGGGGCTGAGACCCTCAGGGGGCTGAGCTGGGGCCTGGGAGAGGGCGCAGGAAGGGGGCAGCTGGTACTTGGCATGCTTTTTGTCTTTCCACAGTGTTGTTATCACTGTCGTCATCAGATCCTCAAAGAGGCTCTTCAAATCCAGCTCCGACATTCTGCAGGAGGGGGATCAGAGCAGTCAAGCCCTCTCCTCAAGGTCACACACAGCAGTGCGGAGAGAGCCCCACCCACAGCAGCGGGCTCAGGAGCTCAGTGTTCAGCAAGTGATTCAGCCGTGCAGAAACCCAGGCAGCGGGGCTTCAAAAGTCGTGTCCCAGAGAGGAAGGGATCACGGCCGCACTCACGCTCCCCATCAGAGCTACTTGGCGGGTGCGTCTCCTGTCACCCTGGCCTTAATGGAAACTGGCTTCTTGGGTCACCCAGACGTGGAGGTGGAGCAGCAGGCCGATGAGGGGCCAGGGCTCTCCCTTGCCCTGCCCCCTGCCACCGCTGCCCCACCCGCCCCGGCTTTATTTGCCCAAGCCCTTCCAGGCCCAGCACCACCAGGAACATGGTGGGCGAGGCTGGGGACAAGCTGCCTGTCGCCTCCTGAGAGCCTCAGCCGTGGTGTGCGGGCAGGAGCCCCGGCCAGCATGCTGCCACGAGGTGAATCAGGCACCGTGAGAGTCACAAAGACCAATTAAAACGAGAGGAAAAACAGCCTTGTGCTCCCCAGAACTCCCCAGCCAGCTGCGCCCTGCTCCCACCTCGCCCCGCGGGGCCGCCCCCTCCACGCCGGCCACCTGCCCCCGACGGCAGGGACCCTGACGCCGCTGCCTGGCCTGGGCTCCCGCTGCCGGGCCGAGGGGGGCAGGGGCACTGCCGAGGCCAACCGCTCCCGGATTCTCAACTCAATTGCTGCGAGGAGAGCTGAGAAATTGCCTTTCTGACCCAAAACCGGAGTTCACAGCTGCACTTCATTACGGATTTCTCCAGGAGGCCCTGGGAGAGTCGGCTCATGAGGGCTCACCTGTTAACAGCAGCTGCGCCCGCCTCTTTCCTAAGCACGTTGGTGGTTTCCTGCCCGGGGCTGCGGGGGCAGGGGCCGGCTGCCAGCAGGGCTCCAAAGCCCTCCTCCCCAACGCCCTGCCAGTCTGCATTAACTCAGCAGATGGAAGGAGGCTGAGGCACCAGATAAGCGAGGGAGACGGAGAGGAAAAGGCCACAGGTCTGGACCTTGCTCTCCTTAGAAGGTACCAGGAGGCAGGGGGCACCGCTCTTTCTCCCCCGGGGACGCACCCCCTTCCTCGGGGTCTCACAGACGCTTCACTGGGCTAACATGTGCCTGCGTGGGGCCAGGGGCGTCTCTGGCCACGCGGCAGCTGCTCCATGAAGGCCCCTGCCCCTGCTCTGGCAGTAGCCTCTGCGTGCGTTTGAAATGCCATGTTCAACACCCAACAGTTAAAGGGCACAGGAACGAGGGCCGCTCCGCTCTGGTCACTCGGTAGAATCATCCGGAGGGCCTGTGGAGCCCAGAGCCAGCCACCAGGCTGCCCTGCCCTGCACCCCTTAACATGTGCACGCGTGTCCCCCAACACTGAGGCAGAGCAGGCCCTGAGGGATAGGAAGCCACCCCCNGAACTGAACTGAGCTGAACTATCTTGTGCCAGAGTTGGAGAGTTCGAGTGTTGCCTAGCTCAGAAAATTGATGATCGAAGTCTCAGGAAGAAGAGCCTAAGACTTTACGATTATGAGTCCAAAATCTTGAGATTCTCAGATACCAAGTCCCATGATCCTGAGATCCTAGGAGTCTAAGCTTCTGTAAATGCCTATAGTACCAGCTTCCCTATGCCCACTCCTACGCCCCACCCCCTGCCATTGCTATTGGCATACCAGGTCCTGGTCCCTTTTTGCTTCTCAGACTCTTCTGCCAGACTCTGCACATGTCATGTTCCCAAATATACCAAGCTCAGTGGTGCCACAGTGCCTTTGCATGAACTACTCCCTCTGCTTGAAAATAGTCTTCCTGCCTCACATGACCTAGCTAAGGTTCTTTAGAAATGCTTCCCTCCCCTGCTTGTTGCTCTTTAACTGGAAGGAAAGGCCAGGGGAAGAGAGCTTTTTTTTTCTTTTTCTTTTTTCCTCCTTGGAAAACAGACATGGGATGCTAGAAATGCTGGTGCTCCTCTGGATGACCAGTGAGGACTGACATCAGGCTTTAGGGTCCAAGTCCTGTTGATGCAGCTCTGAGCATCCTCCAGGGGAAAAGTGAAGGCTTCCCCAGGCTGTAAGTCAGCTCAGTACTCATGTAAATCACTGCTATTCAGGCTGTGTGACTGGCAGCCTCAGCTTGGCTGATTCATGACTCAGGAAACCCAGAGGTATGGGCTTTGCACACATACTTACACCTCAGTCTGCTGTTGTGCCTGCAGCTCAGGAGGTTTGATGGGCTTCTCCTCAGCTCCAGAACATCTTCAGGCAATCTATTATCAGCAGGAAGGATCCCATGAAGGGGTGGGTGATAAGGAAGAACTGAAGTGCTCTGCTTTTAGCCTTTAAGATTTTATTTCTTTATTGCAAGATCAGGGGCTTAGGAGAGAGGTTTAAACACTTGTTGTTCAGTCATTAAGTCATTTTCAACTCTGTGACCCCATGGACTGCAGCACGCCAGGATTCCCTGCCGTTCGCTGTCTCCCAGAGTTTGCTCAAACTTATGCCCAAGGAGTTGATGCTATCCAACCACCTCATCCTCTGTCATCTCCTTCTGCCCTCAATCATTCCCAGCATCAGGGTCTCTTCCAGTAAGTCAGCTGTTTACATGAGGTGATCAAAGTATTGGAGCTTCAGATTCAGCATCAGTCCTTCCAATGAATAGTCAGAACTGATTTCCTTTAGGATGGACTGGTTGGATCTCCTTGCAGTCCAAGGGACTCTCAAGAGTCTTCTCCAACACCACAGTTTGAAAGCATCAATTCTTTGACACTCAGACTTCTTTATGGTCCAACTCTCACATCCATACATAACTACTGGAAAAATGGACCCTTGTCAGCAAAGTAATGTCTCTGTTTTTTAATATGCTGTCTAGGTTTGTCATAGCTTTCCTTCCAAGGAGCAAGCATCTTTTAATTTCATGGCTGCAGTCCACCATCTGCAGTAATTCTGGAGTCCAGGAAAATAAAATCTGTCACTGTTTCCATTTTTTCCCCATCTATTTGCCATGAAGTGATGGGACCAGATGCCATGATCCTAACTTTTTGAATGTTCATTTTTAAGCCAGTTTTTCACTTTCCTCTTTTACCCTCATCAAGAGGCTCTTTAGTTCCTCCTCACTTTATGCCATCAGAGTGGTATCATCTGCATATCTGAGGTTGTTGATATTTCTTTCAGCAATCTTGATTCCAGCCTGTGATTCATCTAGCCTGGTATTTCACATGATGTATTCTGCATATAAGTTGAATAAGCAGGGTGACAATATATAGCCTTGATGTACTCATTTCTCAATTTTGAACCAGTCCATTGTTTCATGTCTGATGCTAACTGTTGATTCCTGACCAGCATACAAGTTTCTCAGAAGGCAGGTAGGTGGTCTGCTACTCCCATCTCGTTAAGAATTTTCCACAGTTTATTGTGATCCACACAGCAAAGGCATAGTTAATGAAGCAGATGTTTTTCTGGAATTCCTTGCTTTCTCTATGATCTAACAAATGTTGGTAATTTGAGCTCTCGTTCCTCTGCCTTTTCTAAACCCAGCTTGGACATCTGAAATTTCTTGGTTCATGTACTGCTGAAGCCTGTCTTGAAGGATTTTGAGCATTATGCTGCTATCAGATAAAATGGGGGCAATTATGCAATAGTTTGAGCATTCTTTGTCATTGCCCTTCTTTGGGACTGTAATGAAAACTGATCTTTTTATTCAGTTTAATGTTAGTCATTCAGTTGTGTCCGACTCTTTGCAACCCCATGGACTATAGTCCGCAAGCTCCTCTAGCCATAGAATTCTCCAGGCAAGAATACTGGAGTGGGTAGCCTTTCCCTTCTCCAGGGCATCTTCCCCACCCAGGGATCAAGCACAGTTCTCCTGCATTGCAAGGTAGATTCTTTACTATCTGAGCCACCAGGAAGGCCCTCAGTTAAATCCTAGGCAAGCCATTCATCAGCTGTGTAACTTTGGGTTTATAATTTAACCACTCTGAGCCTCAGTTTTCTTATCTTTAAGATGGGAATAACTCTATCTACCTCTTTAGTTGCTATAGGGTTCTGTAAGGTATTGCCCAGCATGTTATAATTACTTAATAGGTGGGGCTATTATTTTCTCATTAGCCTGAACCCCTTTGTTCCCTTCCTCCTTTTTGAAGAAAGGGGCCTAAGGCTGTAAGCAGGGACCCTTGTATTATTTGGGAAAGTTTGGCCTAGAGCAAATTGCCCAGGCCCAGGACTTCCCCAGGCACAGGATCCCACTGAACCTCCTGGGGGCCACTCACCATCTGGCCACTTCATATTCAGTCCCCAAACCTTTCCCATCCTGACCTGTCATCCTTTGACCACTCCTTTGGGGGCAATTTCTATGTGCAAGGCTTTCTTTTTATTAAATCACTGAATGCTAATGAGAACTCAGTTTGGTAAGGATTAATAGTAATTCATTTTATAGATGAGGAACCTGAGGCACAAAGATGTTAAGTAACTCGTGCAAGTTCAAACACATGCAAATCTCGGAGCTATCATGGGTTTGGTTCCAGATTATTGCAACAGTGCAAATCTCACACTAAAACAAGTCACATACAAGTTACGTTTACACTAGACTATAGTCTATTAAATGTGCAATAACATTATGTCTAAAAAATGTGTATGCTTTAACTAAAAAATACTTTATTGCTGAAAAAGGCTGTCACCTGAGCCTTCAGCAAGTTGTGATCTTTTTGCTGGTGGAGGGTTTGAATATTGTGAAAATTACCAAAATGTGACTTAGATACACAAAGTGAGCAAATGCTGCAGGGGAAATGGTGCTGATAGACTTCCGTGACTCAGGGTTGCCACAAACCTTCGATTTGTAAAAAAACAAACAAACAAACAAAAAACACTGTATCTTCAAAGCATAATAAAGTGAACTATGCCTGTAACTAACAAGTGGTGGAGCTGACATCCAAAGTTGGCAGCTTGGCCTCAGAGTTCACATTTTAAGACATTTCCTACCTTTGGGATTAGCAGTGGGAGGGTGCACTCAATGAGCATCAGCCCAGGCTCTGTGCTGGGCACTTCAGTGTGTTTCAGCAGCCTCACTTTATGATTTAAAGCAGATAAAAAGCAAAAGAAGCCTATGCTACCTTCATTCTCATTCACAGCACATCCGTGAGGCAGGGCCCTTTTACACTCATGGGCCTGTTTCCCAAATGAGCAAAATGAGGCTAGGACGAGGGGGCCAGGGTATCCATATGTCAGTTCCCATAGTCACTGTTGAGGGCTGTTCCTGGGGCCTGCTAATTCTCAGCATATCCAGGTGCTCTGTGTATGGCAGAGAAACCTGCCTTGGCTTTGGAGAAAAGCCCTAGATAAAGAGATGCAAATAGGGGCAGTGGGAAGGCAGCTGTGTGTACCTAAAAGATGAGGCCATAAGTGTAGCCTAGCATCGCCTGCTCTGCCAAACTGTCCTGGCTTTGGGCACCCACCAAGACCGGCATACAGCACGGATGCCATCTGTGCTCATTCTGATTTTTTATAAACACATTTACAGGAATGAATGAATGAATGGTGACTCAACTCAACGTGTCCTGGTGACCAGGATTAAACGCCTCCAGAAAGACCTTGGGGCTTATCGTCTTTGGCTGCCTCTGCCCCGGGGCTCCACCTCCCTCGTTGCACTGACTTGTTCAGTGTCCCACTGGACTGCGAGCACTTGGCAGAGAAATATGGGTCTTCCTCTTTCTGTCTCCAGAGTCCAGCAGTGCCTGGCATTTATGGAGGGATGCTACTGGCTGGGCAGCACCTGGAACAGAAGTCTTCAAACTAAGGTTTGGAGATTTTTCTGGAAAATACCCCCAAAACCCAGTGGTGTTTCTGGTAAGCCTATACAGGAGTTAAAAAATCATACTTTGTCTGAAACCCACTTTCTGAAGTTTCCGCACAGCTGCTAAGCAACAGTCGTGCCTGGGCTCACAGGTTTGTTTCATACGCATCGCCCCGGTCAGTCCTATGCAGGCTAAACAGTACTGTGGTCGTTGTTCACAGTTGAAAACTGAGGCTTAGTAACATGAAGATTCTTCCCTAAAATCATACAGCTTATAGTGGCAAGGCTCAGACTCAGTCCCAGGGGCAGGAGGCCGGTAGGAAGCCAGGCTTTGCCATCTCCCCTCTTCAAGGTCACTGTTGAACTGCCTGCTCAATCCCCTCAATAAATGGAATAACCTTGAGAAACACGTCATCCTTTCCACACCCCTGCTGCTTCCCGGGGGTCCACAGAAGCTGAACAGGTGCTACTCCCTCCGCCGCCTGTTCTGACCAAGGTGTTGGGAAACGTTTACAGCCAACATTGCTCAGCTGTTGTCACATGTGCCAGGTACTGTCTTCAGCCCTTCATCTGACCTGTCACACCAAGTCCTTATCTGGACCTGGGAGGAAGGCTCTAGCACAAGCCCTACCATCTAGATGAGAAAGCAGATTCAACTTGCCCAGCATCACGTTACTAATGGTGAAGCCTGGATCCAAACCGCATCTGTGCCACTCAAGTCCAGCGCCAGCATCCAGCCTTCTAGAACCCAAACTTTCCAGGGTAAAAATGGACATGTGAACTCTGACTCAAGGGAAGACATCCTACTGCCTCAGTACTCAGTCATTCACAGAGCATCCTCCGGGCCAGCTGCTGCCTAGACTGAATGACCTCGAAGAGGAAACCTCGCTCCCTTCCCTCGAGGACTCACAGACTATTAATGGAGACCAGCAATGCATACATACATACATGGATTTATTCTCTGATGTCAGGGAGTGAGTCTGTGTATGTGGAAAAAAAAGCAAGCACCGTGAGGGGCAGACAGTGATGGAGAAGGGACCTGGCAGCCATGATCTCCAGGCAGGGGTGATACTGACCACAGAGAGGCAGCGATGCCATTTATCTAACACAGAGGAGGACGCTGAAAGCATTGAGGAAGCCGGAGACAAGCTGTGGATCTCAGGGGAAACTCCAGCAAAGGCTTAGGGCTGTGGGCTGGTCTCAGCAAGGGGCTGGGTTTCCAGGAAAGGCCCCAGGCTGAGAAGTGAAATGAACTGTGTGTTCAGCCCAGCATGGCGCAACCAGACAAAGCAGGCAGCCCCCTAGAAAGTAAGACTGGCCCCCACGCATCCTTCCCATGACCTCTCAGCCTTGGACTGCCCAGCCTCATCCATGAAACTGAGCAGAGATGAGGCCTGAGAAGTGAGAGGGCCAGCCCAGCACTGTTCCCTCCTCCCCTGCCCCAGGCAAAGCCTTTTCTGTCCACGTTTCAGTTCTGGTGGGACTGGGAGAGGCTGGGGTTGAGAGAGACGCAAATCTAGGCTTGGGTTCTGGGAGGGCGAGAGCTGTGTAATGAAACTCACTGAGTGCTCCAGGCTGCTGAGGCTGTGCTGCATTGCAACTGGAAATAACAACGACAACAAAAATCAACCGCTGGAATCATTGCTTAGCGTTTGTTTTTCGTTTAGTGCCTCGAACTGCTGCCTATGCCTGCATGTTGATGTGGACGGCTAACGCTGGCTGGCTCTTGGGCTCCCCTGTCCATCCCGCACCAGCCTTCCTCCCTTCCTCTTCCTCTAAAGCTACCAAAGGTAGAGCTGAGGGGCCTAGAGATGCCCTCAGGACGCAGGACGTAGGTAAGTAGGTAGGATTCCAGTGGCTCAGCGGTAAAGAACCCACCTGCCAGTGCAGGAGACGTGGGTTTGATCTCTGGTTGGGAAGATCCCCTGCAGGAGGAAACTGGCAACCCACTCCAGTGTCCTTGCCTGAGAAATTCCATGGACAGAGGAGCCTGGAAGGCCACAGTCCATGGCATCCCAAAAGAGTTGGCCACGACTTAGCCACTAAACTGCAACAAGGTAATTACAGGTACCCCAACCGCTGACAGGAGGCTGTGGGACCAGGTGGGTGTGCAGCCCCACTGAAGAACTGCCCTCTATAAAGTCTGCAAACGTTCACAGCTAGCAGCAGCCAGTGTCATTTTTGCAGGCCTTTGGAATCATGGATTTTTTTTCAGACCCCATTATTTCAGCAACATATATCCTCATATTCCTCTAGCAAGACTTACTTCAGAAAATCCAAGAAATATTACTTCCCTGACAGACAGGCACCAAATATTGACCACATTGCTCTTCCTCACTTCATATACCATTGTGTTCCTTCCATTCAGGTGTTCAACTGGCAGATGCTTCTGGAGCGCTAAGCACGTGGCAGGCTGGGTGCTCGAGGCTGGGCATGTGGAGTAAGTCTGAGTTTCACCCTCAAGAAGCTCACAGTGCTGGGGAGGAAATAACTAAACAGATCATTTTCATGCATTGAAATATATTCTTAAAGTGGTTGTCACCAGGCACTGTGATAATACAGCATGGTATGGGACCAGCGTCATAGGATGACATTTGAGTTTGTCTCACATGGATGGATGACGGGACTCGGCTATAGAAAGATAAAGGGGGACAGAAAGAAGTGTCCCAGGAAGAAAAATAACAGGCATAAAGCCTGAGAGGCATGAACACTCGCATTTGACAAATGGTGAGTGGCAGGCACGCCAAATGTGGGTGACAGCTGAGCTTGGGGGAACAGATTCAATGAGTGGAGAGGTCATTAGATATATGAGTTGTGTCCAGCTTGTAAGGGGACTTGAAGGCTAGGCTAAAAAAATATTAGGAAGTTGTTTGGTATCCTCTCACCTTAAGATCTCTGAGAAATCAGCTGAAATGTCAGGAAAGACCTATTATCCATTTATTAATTTTAAAATGTACCATAGCAGCAAAAGAAACTGCCCCCTTCCAGAAAGTCAAGCAAGTGAGGTTTTTGATTCCCATTCCCCAATTAATGTAAGTCATTGTATTACTTATTATTATGAGTTCCTCACCCAGCCCCAAGCCTCACTCAGGCCTATCCTGGGTCTCTAACAAGGGCCAGGGACCACTGACTGAGCCAGTAGGACATGGAATGAACATGCCTGGCCTGTCATGAACATTTCAAAGCTAGGTCTGGCCACTTCCAGGGTCATTGAAACTCTTCCTGACCACATGCAGACTGTGCCTTGCTCCCCCAGAACACCTGGAGTTAAAGCATCCAGGCCTGATGCTCCTACCATGGAAACAACTCATGGGTCACCCAGGTGTGAGGCCCGCCTGGTCCCTGAGCAGGTCTGGCCTTATGCCTAGACTTCTGCAGAGAACTCCACACACAGAATCAGCTCTGCAGCATCAGCCCATGTTGGTCTCCAGCCTCAGAATCTGGGCGTTTTGTCATCATTTTCAAATCATTCATTCATTCAGTGAAATTATGGAGGACATAGTATCAGACACCCATCCTCAGATAAGATTCAGTCCCTGTCTATCCAGGCCCTGAAAGGTGCCGCATCAGAACTCCTTTATGGATGGGTGTCTGAATCCCTATGACTGTTATGATTCCTGTAGCCCAGAGAGCCCCAAACAGAAGCCTGGTCATGGTGAAGTGACTTCAACCAGAAGAGGATAAGACAGCCCCAGAGATAACAGAGAGAAGGGAAGTAGGAGAGGAGAGGGAACTTAGTCTGTCTGATTACCTACCATGTGCTAGGTACTTCCTCTGTGTGTTTGTTTTAGTCACTTGCTGCTGCTGCTGCTGCTAAGTCGCTTTAGTCGTGTCTGACTCTATGCGACCCCATAGATGGCAGCCCACCAGGCAGCCCTGTCCCTGGGATTCTCCAGGCAAGAACACTGGAGTGGGTTGCCATTTCCTTCTCCAATGCATGAAAATGAAAAGTGAAAGTGAGGTCACTTAGTCATGTCCAACTTTTTGCAACCCCATGGACTGTAGCTTGCCAGGTTCTTCTGTCCATGGAAACCTCCAGGCAAGGATACTGGAGTGGTATTCCCTTTTCCAGGGGATCTCCTTACCCAGGGGTTGAACACCAGTCTCTTACATTGCAGGCAAATTCTTTACCATTTGAGTCACCAGGGGAGCCCAGGTACTTCATCTACATTATCTCGTTTCATCTTTACAATGATCCCATGAGATGGGAAAACTGGACCCAGAGACCAGGAGAAAAGTGACGGCACAGCTTCAGGAACCACAGAGTTTGGGGTCCTCTTGCCAGAGACGAAAGCTAGAACATTGAGAAAATGTTAGGGGAAACTGAACCTTCTGTAGGCAAATCACAGCCACCTACACCTGATGTGAACCTCACGCAGCTCCAAGCAGATTCTCTAACCCTGGTGAGGACAAGTGTGGCATTGCTGCTTGTTGCTGTGTGTATGGCCAGGTGGGATGACCGAGCCTTCCCCAACCACAGCGACCTGACTCTGTTGCTAATCCACCGGGGACTGGACAACCTCACCCCAAAGCGTGTCTCTAAAGTCTGGGCCGGACACTGAGGAACTGGGATAGTTGAGTGGTACTTTAATTGCTTTTTTCTCCACTGACTCTGAAAAAGCAAAGGCTTGGCAGGACATCAGCTGGGTCTGCTGATGGTATTCGTAAGCATCGTTTGGCTTTCCTGATTCTGGCCTGGAATCCACAAAAGCTGGATCAAGCAGGACATTGCGTGAGGAGAGTGCAAGGGGGTATGTTTAGAGATGAAGTGACGCCAGAGGAGAAATGCGTGAACCGGTTACTATGGAGAGAAGCAGGGATGCTGGAGAGAGGACGCACGTGTGGGAGGTGGCCGTGAATCAGAGGAGGAGACCATGAGGTGGAGCTGAAAACAAACCTCCTCTCTCTCTCTCCTCTCTCTCAAACCTCCTCTCTGTCCTCTCTCAACAATACGGACAGACTGGTCAGGAGCAAAGGGAACTTGAGAATGGGTCCCAGGCAAGAGGACGGTCCCACGGGGAGTGCAGAGGAGTTCGTGTGACCTGAGGCTGGGGATCAGGGCTGCTGGGGTGGGAAGTATCAACCTCGGCCTGCCCGGCAGCAGCTAACCCAAGGGTGTAAGTGTCTGGTGAGGCTGAAAGGGGAGAAGAGAGGTGAGGGCTCTGGCTCTCTAATCTGCCCCTGGTGCTGTAATCAGATGGAGCCAGAGGAAGGCTGCTTCTGGTCCAAATATCAGGATTGGCAGGGAGGGTCTTGGCTGCCCAGATGCCAAAGGGAAGGCTTCCATCTCATTCAAAGCAGGATGCTGGACAACTAGCTAACAATTCTCTGCCACCATGGCTAGAGAGAACAGTGTCACGGTTATTTACCCTTTGTGCATCTTAGCGACCTCAGAGTCTAATAAAACCTACAGGTCTTTTCCTCTGAAAAAAAAAATGCGCACACACACACACACACACACACACACAGGCACAGATACATGCGTGCACACAACCAAACACACAGACACTGCCTATTTCAAGGGGTCAGGAAGTCCCCAGTGACCATGACTGTCCTTCTAGGAGTCAAGAGTACCTGCCTCAAACATCTCCTGATCTTAACACAGCTAATTCCCAGGGTTCAGTCCCTGCTTGAACTTTATAACCTCAGAAAGGCATTCCCTGACTTCCTCATCAACCCACTCCTCCATTCCATCCCTCCACCCTCTCTGTCTTGTTTTTCTACAAGCATTTTTAATTATCTAAGAATTACATCAATCCTTATTTTATTGTTTTGATGTTGTTGTCTGTGTCTGTAGCTAAAATGTCAGATTTATATAGGCATGGGCTTTTTCTCTACTAACTTCTAGTACTAAGACAGTACTTGATAAATGATAGGGGAGCAATAAATTAAAAAAAAAAAAAAACCTTTGCTATTCTGGACTTATCATTCCTATGAACCATGAGGAATTGGTGGAGTGTTGGGAACCTTGGTGGAAATATCCATATATTCTTCCAGGGCCTGGCAGAGAGGGCCTGGGTTCCGGTAGACAGACTTCCAAGAGTGGACACAAAAAGATCTGTGATTTCATGGAGTACTGCAGAAGACTCTTGAAAGCCTCTTGGACTTCAAGGAAATCAAACCAGTCAATCCTAAAGGAAATTAACCATGAAATGTTCACTGGAAGGATGGATGCTGAAGCAAAAGATCCAATACTTTCGCCACCTGATGTGAAGAGCTGACTCATTTCCCAGCCTGCTGCTGGGAAAGATTAAGGGCAGAAGGAGAGGGGAGCGACAGAGACGAGATGGTTGGATGGCATCACTAACTCAGTGGACGTGAGTTTGCGCACGTTTCCGGAGATAGCGAATGACAGGGAGGCCTGGCTAACCAGTCCATGGGGTCTCAGTCACACATGACTCAGCAACTGAACAACAACAGCTTTGCAAGGAAGCCCTTGGAACCAAAAATCTGCTTGTACAACCAGTGATGATTCGAAACAGGAAGAACACAGGAAACCCAGAAAAATCAGACCCTAGAGAACTCTTTTAAGAGGGCTCTCATTTGTTAAAGATTGTATAGAGAAAATAGGAGATTCAAAATTGCCGTTGATGGGGATCTGTAAGAACCAAGTTAAGAAAGGACCTGTTATTTGGGCCGATGGCACGTATGAGACATCCGAGAGAAAGCACGGCTCCTTAGCTTCCATCCTGCAGCTCACCGCTGTTGCCCTCTAGAATAATGCTTGATTTGAAGGGAAGAGGAAGGAAATTAACATTTATTAAATAACTGCTATGTTCCCGCACTAAACTGCTCCACACATTAGAGGTATTATTTAATCTTCATAACGATCCTGAAGGAGCTATTGGTATTTGCATTTTACAGATGAGAAAACGGAGGTGTTAAGCACATGCCCAAGATTGCATACCTAATAGGCAGCAGAGGCTGGATTCAAATCTGTATCTATATCTTTCTCCCAAGTGAGCCCCTGCCATGCCCGCTGCCTCCTCTCTGTAAAGCCTGGCCCCTGCCATGCCCGCTGCCTCCTCTCTGTAAAGCCTAGAGGTCAGGACACGGAGCCCTGTGCTGGGCAGGACCACCTTGTCAGTTATGCCTGAGCCCCCTGGGCAGTGGGTTGAAGTGGAGGAAGGAATAAATAGTCACCATAAGAGACACTGACTGTGGGCTGGTTGGCACTTTCTAAGCATTTTCCACAACTATCTCATTCACTCCTCACAACATGCTTATGGGAAGATTACTCTAAATTATTTTCTCTCTTTTAAAGATGAGGAAACTGAAGCACAGAGGCATCAGGGTAAGTCACCGGCTTATAAACGGCAAGATCAGGTTTTGAAATCAGGAATTCAGTCTCTTCTGGGTGTTCACTGAAAATGAACATGAAGACAGTGGCTGACTATTCCCAGGGGACTCCACCCTCCCACCCGAGAAGACCACAACAGCTCAGGGCACCAGGATCCATTGGCGATAATAACACTGAACTAATAGGCAGAAGAAAAGGGCTGGAAAACAAGATGGAGTTCAACCTCAGAAAAGGGAAAGGATTGGTCTCATTGCAGGCAATTGGATTTAATACCAAGCACAGATAAGATTTACTTTAAAAAAATCTTTTTTAATGTGGACCAATTTAAAGTCTTTATGGAATTTGTTACAATATTGCTTCTGTTTTGTTGTGGTTTGGGGACCAAGAGGCAGGCAGGATCTCAGATTCCCAACCAAAGATTGAACCACATCCCCTGCATTGGAAAGTGGAGTCTTAACCGCTGGACTGCCAGGGAAGTCTCAAGATGTACTTTTTAAGAGAAAAAGAAAGGTGTTCCAGGCACATAGAACCGGCACGTGCACATATCCTGAAAACAGGAGTATGGGACTTAAGCGTGGCTGAAGCCCCTTCAGCCAGGGCAGAGGATACCAGGTTGGAGGGGATGAGGTGGGGGTGAGAGGACGGAGGGGCAGATCCTGAAGAAGGGGCCCTGGACGTCATGTTTAAGAGGCTCATCTTTACCGGAGAGCAAGGAGCAAGACTGGGAAAGGTGAGAAATGAGTACCTACCTCACAAAATGGTGATTCCTAGGACCCAGCACAGGTTTATCAGAGCAAGGCGGTAAGTGAAACACATTTCTTTCCATTAAGGCTTGTCAGTGCCTCTGGTCAGGGAAATTCACGGAAATGTGTAAATAGTAACAATAATAATAACATCAATAACAACTACAAACAGCAACAATACAAAATTCTACAAATTAGTGTAGTATAATGGTTACATGGACAGATTTGTGATCCAAACTGCTTCCCCATTTACTGGTGTGGGGACGAGTGTGGGAACATGAGCTATATTTATTCTACCTCACTGGACATGTGGTCTAAGCTGTAAAATGAGAATAATAATAAAAAACTACCTTACAGAGCTGTTGTGAGGTTAAAGAGTTAATGCATGCAAAGCTTTTAGAAGAGTGACTGGCAGGTATTTGACACTATTACCTATTACTATTGTTATTAATAGTAACATTTATTGAGCACTTACTATGCAATAACTACACAGCGCTAAAGATTTTACATGGATTATGCAATTTAAAGATTGTGGTGGTATTAAAATATATCCACAAAGTCTTTGATATTTCTCCTTTTGAGAAATGGAAATTGATTCCTTTCCCCCTTGAGTGTGGGCTGGACTCAGCTACCTGCTCCTAAGGAACAGAATGTGGCAGAAGGGGAAGTATGTCACTTCTGAGACTGTGATGAGAAGCATCGCAGCTTGGTCTTTGTCTCTTGGATCACTCACTCTGGGGGAAGCCAGCTGGCATGTCAGGAAGAAAGATCCATGCACGGGCTCTGGCCACAATCAAGCCAGCAGGTGATTGCAGCCCTAGTCAACACCTCGACTGTAGCCTAATGATCCAGAACCACCCAGCTAAGATACTCCTGGTTTCCTGACCCTCAAAGGTTGTGTGTGATAATAAATATTTGTTGTTTTAACCTGTTAAGGTTGGGTAATTTGTAACATAGAAATGGCTTCCCTGGGGGCTCAGCCAGTAAAGAATCCACCTCCAATGTGGGAGACGTGGGATCGATCTCTGGGTCAGGAAGATCCCCTGAAGAAAGGAATGGCCACCCACTCCAGTATTCTTGCCTGGAGAATTCCATGGATAGAGGAACCTGGTAGGTTACAGCCCATGGGGTCACAAACAGCTGGACACAATTGAGCGACTAACACTTTCAACTAATACAATGATAAATATGACAGACAACTATTACAAAGTCTCTCTTCCTATCCTTTAGAAAGATTGCAAACTCAAAACATAAATAAGCAAAGTAATCAGGTAGCAAACCAGAGATGGCATATCTCATGTAACAAAGGCACTTGCTATCCAATTCCAGTTGATGATTACCAAGTATTTTTCAAGAGATGCCAGAAACCTGGATATCCTGGTGAGAAATCTCCTGATTTTCAATATGAGTTCAGATTTTTTTAATGCTGTGCAGACCAAACAAAACATTTGCCAGTAAGCTACCATATTGAAATATCTGGACTGGACGCTTGAAAATTTTGGCTTGGGTGCTTACATGATCAAGTGAAATAGTAATTAAGTGAAGAACTATGTCCAAAGAGATTGATTTATGGCTCGATATCAATGAGAGAGGGGTTTCTAGGAGCAAGCAAAAAGCTCTATCCTTAATTCCATCCTATATACATATTTTTCCTGATAACTTAGACAAAGATAGAGAGGTTGTACACATCAAAATTTGTGACCAATAAGTGGGGGGAGAGGGTTGTGATAACTCCAAAAAAAGAAAAGCTTTAGTAAGTGGGGCTGGGTAAAATCTAACAAGGGGACATTCTACAGACATAAAATTGGAAACTGTACACAGGTGTGCCCTCAGCTCAGGTGTACACGGCAGGAAGTGGAGCCAAAATATCCTATCGGCCCTGTGGCAGCTCCTACGGGGAGGGACAGAGGTGAAATGAGAAACGCCCATCAGCCTTGGATGGGTGGCCGAAGCAGAGAGGAGGAAGGAGGAAGGAGCAGGGAGCAGCCAGGCACAAGGAACCTCAGGGGAGCCTGGCAGCAGCTGAAGGGCTCAGGCCCAGCCTGTGGTCAGTGTCCACGAGGCACAGCTGAGGTCTGCAGGTGGTGCCGAAGGGAGGTACGGCATGAACTCCATCCAGGAGGCTGACCGCCAGCAGCAGTTGAAAAGTCAGATAGAAGATTCTTCAGCAGAGAACACAGCTCATCGACCTGGACCAAGAGTCAGAGGCTTGGTCACATGGGAAAAGCAAGAACTCAGTTACAATGGTCAACATCCCACAAATAAGTTGGAACCACTTGCTGTCATCATCATCCAATGCATCCCAGAGGCTTGCTTCATTCAGATGCAATGGTGGGAGGAGGGGAGAGAAAGAGTCCAGATGAGACCCATGAAGAGCAGTGCCTGGGAATTCCCTGCATTTGGTACCTGGGTAGAGTCCCCAGACTTCAGCCTTGGATGCCATTATCATTCTTAAATGTGCTCTCACTCCTGGCTTTGGTATCACTAGGAAAATCTGTGCTGTCACCAGACTAATCATGCCTTGACTCAAATTATCTAGATGGACATGAAATAGGCTTGGAATAGGTCTTGTTAAGCTCTCATTCTATTTCTTACCAGTCTCCCTCTATTGGAACCTTGTGATTCCAATCTTTGAGTTACTGATCTAAAGAGCTATAAACATCTCTGAGCTCAGCACGGAATCAGCTCCAGTGTCAGGAGCGGGGACAAATGCCCCACTCTTTAATGGCTGAGGGAGTAGGCTAGGGCAGGAACTCAGATGGGTTTTAGATACAGGACACAGGAAAGCAGCACTAAGCAGAGGGGCAGCCAGAGTCCGATCATGCAGGATTCTAAATGTGAGACTGAGCTGCCTGGCTTTAAGTTGTCACATAATAAGGAGCTGTGGAATGGTCCTAAACAGAAGCATAACGTCCTCAGAGCTTTCCTTTGGCAAGATCCTTCCAGCAGTTGTGCATATTCTCTAAGATGGAAAAATATAGACTGGATGTGCATGGGGGCAGGGGGGCAAGCGAATTAAGTAAGAAAGTGGCTACACTAATCTTCGAGATGACCAGTAGGACCTCAGAATCCCACATACTGAAGTTTCCAGGTCCCTTAGAGTTTTCACAGCACATTTAAGCTCCTTCTTCACATTTGCATGAAAGTTCTCCCTTCCTCTATGAAGCCTCACTGGGCCCCCTAAGATTAGGCTGGATGCTTTCCCTTCACCCCCGTGTTTCCTAGTCCATTTCTCCCACTAGACCATAAGCTCCTTAAGGGCCCTGTCCTTGGCTTGCTTGGTTATAGCTTTGGTGCCTAGTACTGAACTTCACCCAGAGAACCTGATCTGGAAAAGCTTTTTGAAAAAGAAGAATGAATGCTTCTCTCCTGACTCTGGGAGGGGGCTGTGTGAAGTTCACCCACATCACACAAATTCTTTCTATTGCTTCTAGCAAAACACTCAAGGGACCATTTGCAGGACTGGAGAGCTGTCGACATTCCTCCATGGAGCCAGTTTAAAACACACTCACCCATCCACCCTCCCACACACCCTTAAATTGCTGAAATTAAGTTCACAGCATGTAAACAGTAGGGCAGACCAGTCCAGTTCTCTGTAAGGATCTCTATCTGACCTACTCCAAACCCCTTACAGTCAGAGAGGAAGGGTGCTTCTAGATCTTTTGCATTCCAGGAGAGAACCAGGGAATCATGCTATGTTTGAACTCAGAAATTCCAGGCCTGGAAGGGCAGAGAAAGTAACTCTTTTCATAAATGAGAAATGAACAAATAAACACGCAAACCCAGATTAGCCTCCTGAATGTGGCAAATAAATGCTTTGGTGGGAAGGCAAAACAGGGACTCAGGCTACCAGGTAAGCTCCCTGCAGGATATGATGCTAGGCAGTACAGTCAGGCTGGCTGCTCCCAGCCCCCTGCTCTAAGGCTCAGGTCCCAGTCCAAACCGTGCTGCGTCTTGTGATGCTTGAAGAGGCTGAGTGGGGAGCACTCGAAGTTCCTCTTTAACATCTGGTCATCAAACACATCTTTTAGGAACAATAATACTAGGGTCCCTCTACTAGGAAATAGTCCTTTCTGCTATTTTGATCAAGCATTTCACCTTCACTTGCTTAATATCACCATTTAAAGTAGTAAGCAAGAGAGAGGCAAGTTGCTTTGTATATGGTAGGAAAAGTACATTAAGCAAACTCTTATTGGGAACATATTACGTGCCAGGCACTAAGTGCTGAAGAAACACAGTCCCTGGTCTTGAGGAATTCCTAGCCCAATGGGAGACAGACGTGACAAGAGACGAATAGACTCCATTCTAAATGGTGAGTGTAGAACAACAGAGGTGAAGACACACAGCTCAGGGGACTCCCAGGAGCTAAGTCTTGGTGAGAGTAAAGGAGGGCTTCACAGAAGAGGCGGCATCTCAGCAGGGTGTTGAGGGTTGAAGAGAAGTTCTCCAGGTGGATAAGGGTGAGACTATTCTTCTAGTTAGAGTAATAGCATGGACGGAAGCCAGAAGGTATGTCATGGACCTACGGAGTAAATCAAAAGTCATCACATACGGCTGGCATGGAATTCTTCACATACAGAAGAATTAGGCTGGAAAGCTAGAAAGCAAATAGTAAGGCACTAGAAGAATCATGCAAGCATGATTTTATATCACCTTGGGAACACTACTCTTCAGCATGTTTACAGAACATAGATTGCCTTTAAATGATCCAGCCTAGTGGAATTAGATTTCTTTCCCCCTTGTCTGTGAAATGTAAGCAATGCATTCAATAGTCTCAAGAAAAATAACTATTGTCGTCGGGGGCGTAGACATGTTTTAATCTGCGATGACAGTTTGTCTTGAATCATAAACTGCTTGTATCTTGCGGAACCAGGCTTTGAAGGCGGGTGGATCGGCTGTCGTGTCGAGCAAAACTTCAAAGCGACGGAAAGCAAGATAACTTGCTCCCTTAGTCAGGGGCCCAGGGTAACTGTGCAGTGCGTGGAGCCACGTGAGATCCAGGACAGCTGCCACAGCGCCTGACGGGAAGGACTTCACACGGTGTCATGCCTAAGTCCTCCTCTTCATGAATAGTGCCCCCCTAAATCTTGGGGGAGCTCTAAGTTTTTCTCCTTTTCCAAGTCTGAAGTGCAACATGGCGATGCCCCTGTCTTGCAACTGCAGGCAGGAACAGAGGCTGAGGGTGGGAACAGGAAGGCATGAAGGCCCCTTACAGTGCCGCTGGCATTTGACAGGGAACCTCAGGTGTCCCCGTGGGCCCGGGGGGAATGCAGTGACGCTTGTTTTTCTCTGGAGTTAGCACACCCCTTTCTTTTCCCTGCCCCAGGCATTCCCCTGAAGAAAGTGAGCCTTGGAACCAGGAAAGAATGGTGGTCATTGAGAGGGAATCATGCTCTCCTTAGGGCAGAAGGGAAGATAAAGCTCAAACATGGTGTGGAGGAGATAAGACGCAGGGCGAGAAGCAAGGACCTGGAGAGTGGAGAGGGATGCAGAAAGCCAAGGCGTACCTGCAGTCAAGCACTTGACCTTGAACTTGTGACATCTTTTCCAGACCCCCTCCCGAGAAGGGTCTTTGACAGTCCGCTTATCTAATCCTTCACTGTTGTGTGAATCCCCCACATTGTATTTCTGACACGGAGCTCCTGCTTTGTTTGATTATCTCCTGTCCTGGAGAACCCAGTACCTCACAAATCAGTTCATTCTTCTGTTCAGTGCCTCTGGCTGAGAGACAATGCTTCCATTCCTGACTCCCCACACCTGTTCCCAGGGAGTAGTGTGCCGTGGGCATGATCCAGGAGATGACAGTAGTCCCTTCCAGGCAGCCTGTATACTGCAAGGCATCTGAGCCCAGACATGCCAGGCAGATGATGAGCGAATGTCAGGCCACTTGCCTGGCAGTGAGGAGAGGAGAGTGCTCCCACTCCTCATGGGGTCCCTGAGAGGCAGGGCTTCCCTTCTGCAAAGCGGTAGTGAGTGTCAAGAGAAGCTCATGCACGCACAGCACAGAGCCAATTATCTCTGCTCCAGGAAATGGGGATGGCATCGACCACTGGATTCCCTGGAGAAGCCGGAGCTTCCATCTATCTGCAGATGGGCCAGACAAGTGGTGAGATCACTTGGATTCAACTCAGCTGTTTTATTTGTGCCCTCCCCTAAGCAATATCCGTGAAATATGGGAAGGCAGAGGAATGGGAGAGAGAGCTAAAGCACTCACAGTTGACATGAGCCTGGGCCCTGAAGGAGTTAAGGAGTTAAGGGGCCCTGAAGGAGTTAAGCACCCAGAGGTGCAGGTCGAACATTTGGTGCAGGAGACTTTAGGAGACTCTGGCTTTATGGGACCATGGCTCCAACTAAACTTAACCCAGTTCTCAAACTCTATGCTCATGACCACATTCTCATTCAGTGTGACTGCCTTATGTCAGCTCTGATCACAACCTAACTCTGACTTCATCTTGACTTTGATCTCCTGTTGATCCCAACCATCATCCCTTTCCAGATCCTGACCCACCCTGGTGACTCCACCATCCACGGCTTCACCATCACCCTGGACTCACCCTGAATACACCCTAGACATGTTCTAACCTAGCCTCCAGTGGACACTGACTCTACCGCCAGTCCTAGGTTGTTTCAGACAGCAAAGGGTGGCAGAGGTCCCTCCTGCAACTGGGCAACAGACTCTCAGTCCCAGGACTGTTTTGATGGGCCATGTGTCTCCTTTCTTCCCTCACTCCCAGTACATTTCATGTGGTCCAGACCCCTTCTTCTTCAGAGAAGTCTGAACAAGGAAAAGCCTGATTTGGTCACATATCGTTTCTGTGTCTTGAGTCAGGGGACATGGCTGCAAGGTACTGGCCATCACTCATATTTCCTATCTGTTCTGTGCTGGGTAATGGGAAGAGGGGAGTGTGGTTTCGGTGCTCAGACAAGATGGAGACAGGATGTCTCTTTTTCCCTTCCCTTTCTTCGTTTTAGCTTTCTAGGTTATGAAGGAGACATGGGAGGAAATCATTGCATCACCTGTCTGAAAATCATTTCCAATTGTATTTAAATCATTCTTAAGACAAGACTAAGACTGTGGTTATGTCCTCAGCAGAGACCAGTTAGATAAATCCTTTCCAAAGTGAATTTGAAATGGCTAGACTTAAGAAGGAATTAGGTGAAAAGGAAGAGGGTAAGTCTCACTGCCTGAGTTTGGGGGTTGAGTCGGGTAAACAGGGTGAGGAGGGCTTGTGCAAATGATGCCTGGGCTTGGGGTTTCTTCTTCCTCCTCCAACCACACAGCATGGCTGTTTAGGATTTAGAGCAGAGAGAACCCCATGGAAGCAAGAGGGCTCTTTCATGGGGGTCCATTCTACAAGGTCTGCAGTAAAAGAAAGGAAGATATTTTCTTGTTAAAAAAAAAAAAAAAACTAGAGAGAAGTAATGAGTGCAGAATACAAGTGGAATTTTCCCAAGGGACCCATTTTACCCAATCTATAAGCTGGAAAATGTCTTCTGTGCCCAGAAACTATAAGAGTAGGAGGAGAAAGTTACGTTTCTCAAGAGTGAAAAAACTGTCAAGACTGATGAAGTAGTGATGGATAAGAGTTCTACTTGGGAAGGAAGAAATATGACTTTCACCTAAGTGGGGGTGTGTCTCTTTTACCCTATGGCTTGGAACCGTGAATTTCTTTCTCTGTGCAGGCAGCTTTACTGATACACTAGTCCTAACCCAATTTTTAGCTCCTTCAGTGTGGTACTTTACAGTGGGCAAAGCATCAACAGTTCTGCCAGACCAGAAGCCTAGTATCCATAGAGATTTCTGTTAGAGAGATCTGAATGTTCCAATGAATCACAAGTAGATAACATTCCCCTTAGTATGGACTCTACAGTCCATGGGGTCGCAAAAAGTCGGACACGACTGAGCAACTTTCACTTTTCATAGTATGTCTCCCTATTGTGACTGTCTTACTGCGAATCACTGTGTAACTTACATTGTCATTTAAAAAAGAAAAATCACATCTATTAGAGAAATAAGTGGGTCACTGAATCTCAAAATAACAGCCATTATTTACTGAGTACCTACTATGGGCCAAACATCTATGCTGGAATAGCAGTTTTCTGGTTTATGGTGAAAACAAAACAAAACAAACAAAAAACTTTGCTCATTAAGTGAGAGGAGGGTCCTCATGATGTCTGCAGCTCCCACAACATAAGAGTGTATTATAATGACTGGGCTCTGTGATTTATTGTACCTTTTCTGATTTTCCATGCTGGCACCTGAGGACAACTAGCGCATTGCAGGTAAATGTTGAAATATTCCCTCTCCATAGGACTAACACTTTATACTAAGCACAATAAGAGCTGGTAAACCTAACAAACATCTAAGAGCGGATATTTCCAGTCCCATTTCTATCCCCAAAGTCACTTATCTAAGTGGTCTAATATCTGCAAGCTGTTTCAGTCCTGTGACAAAGAGGGGATGGTTCCGGGTACCATGGTGGTGCAACAAAGGCAAAATTGAATATGAGGGGCCATGGGATTAAAATATCATAGAAACCAGGGTCCAGAAAATGGTCAAGGTCATATTCTAGAGTGACAGCCATCGAAACTAATATGACAACCAGAATTCATGGAGGATGCCCAAGACAGAAGACAACAGACGAGAAAGGACATGAAAGTTCTTACACACGGTACAGGGTCATCTCTTTGACCGGTGGGTGTTCCCATCATTTCCTTTTGGAAGGATGAGAGCCTTGTCCCCATGGGCATGAATCTTCAGATCCTTTGCAAGAGAGTGAACCCCAGAGGAGCATTATCCATGGGGGATTTAGGCAGAGGTGAGGGGCCTGGGGCCAGGCTGGACCAGCAGGTGGACTAACCTAGGACAGCCTCCAACAGCTTCACTTGAGAAAGACTCCTAATCAGCACCAAGGAAGGAAGCAAGTTCAGTGTCAAGGTGCTCAGCCTACATGGATGTGAGCCAACAGATTCCCAAATGTGGGGGCTGGGAACAGATTGGGATTTTCAAAAATATCTATTTATTTATTTGGCTGCATTGGGTCTTCATTGCATTATGCAGAATCTCTTGTTGGTGTGCAAGGACTCTGCTTGTGGCTTGTGAACTCAGTAGTTGGCAGCATACAGGCTTAGTTGCTGTGTGGACCTTAGTTCCCTGACCAGGGATCAAACCCACATCCCCTGCATTGCCAGGTGGATTCTTAACCACTAGACCCCCAGGGAAGTCCCCAGGTTGGGATTCTATACACGCAGTGGGCTGAGGCAGCCTGTTCAGGCAGGCTTTCATAGGGGAGGAGTGCTGGAGGACCGTGATGGGTGGGGCTGGCCGGGGACTAAAGAAGGTGGCTTTAAGGGCTGGCATTTCAGCCGATGGTCATCCCACTTCATAACTGTGTGCCTTTCTGACAGACCAGGCAACGGGTGGAACCGAACTGCTGAAAGCATCCTTCAGTCAGATCAGCAAATTGTCACATGAGAAAACAGACCAGACAATGTTTACAAAGGAGTGGCCACCTCTTCAGCATACATGTCTCTGCTCTGCAGAGCCACAGGAAAAGAGCAAAGGCCACTGGGCTTCAGTTCTGTTTCTTATTATTCAGAAACAGCACTGCAGAGCTTTCTCAAAAGTCAGCTTCGTGATGTAGCCAGCCAACACTGCAAGGTGATTTATGGGAGAGGAGAGGAGATATTCCCCGTGACCACTATTACCCAGACACAGTCAGAGAACACTGCGGGACGAGGGGAGCATTGGGTTTTATTTGGCCACTGAACTTAACAAACCTAAGAGAAGGGCAAAGTGGAAGAAGGAATATGTCCAACCAAAGGTTTACTAGACTAATGGAATAGGGCGCAAGTCCTCTGGGAATGCATGTGAAGAGCATGAGTGAAATGTCAGAAGCCAGAGTTGACTCTAGAGAGACAGGAGACCTGATGAGAACTCTTAATTGATGTATCGAGTGGAAGCCCCACCTCCACCACTTACAACTTGAGCAAGTGTGTCCTGGACATTCCCTGGGAGGCTCTGGGTCTAAGATATGATCCTCTTCTTGAGGAATTTACAAACTAGCTGGTCAGAGGAAATAAATGAAAAAGTACACAGCATGCAGACATACATGCATGCTAAGTCGCTTCAGTCGTGTCCGACTCTGTGCGACCCCATGGACAGCAGCCCACCAGGCTCCTCGGTCCACGGGATTCTCTAGGCAAGAATACTGGAGTGGGTTCACAGAGAACCAGACAAGAAACTAAAAGGTATATGTGTTGAGAGGGGACCTCCCCGGACTGCTGCTGCCAGTGCCCCCGTCCCTGTGGCGAGCCCCTGCTGACCCAGGCCTTCACAGGAGACCCTCCAACACTGGCAGATGTTACAAACTGGATCCTGACAGAAGTCTCCTTGACAATTGGTTTCCATGGCTTCTCAAGCTCCCATCCTCGCCCACCAACCACAAGCTCCTGGAGGACAAGGGCTGGGCGTATGTAACCAAGAAAGTGATGCCAGCCTGGCTCAGAGCCGTGCTCTGTGAAGGAACCATCTGACTTTGGTCAGTCACAAGCTGGATTCCTAGACTCTTCTCCAGGCAGACACACAAACCCAGACAATGTGGCTCCAAATGGGCAAAGCAGCAAGGACCCCCAACCAAAGCTGCACTCTAATCACCAAGACTGCCATTGTGGACCTGCACTCAGGTGTCAGGATGCATCTTTAGGGGGAGACGTCTTTAGTTAAAACAGCGCTGGTACCACAGGTTGAAGGTGAAACCAGCACTTTCTTCCAAATGCTACTGACAGTCCTCACTCACTCAGTGAGGCACAAGCAAGGCCACCTGGTTCCTGCCCACCCATCCCCAGCTGTCGGCTCTTGGAAGGAGTGAGAATGCCCTGCTCATAGGTTCCCAGCTCAGGGCCAGCAGACTCACCTCCTGGGAAAGAAGTCTAGTCAGCACTCCCCACACCCCACCCGGGTTCCTGGAGCTCAGGGTTTCCAAGGGCAGGCTAGGTGGGCTGCAGAGCCTTTCCTTATACTCACCTCTGGCTGAAGGGCAAGGCCTAGAAAAAGCTCAGGGGCAACCTGGCCACAGTCATGGGCCTCAGCAGCCTTTTGTCTCCACGCAAGGTCCCTGGGGCATCCCAGGTCCCTCTTTGCCCATTCCCACCCAGCTCTGTCTCCCTGTCACCAGAGGCGGCTATACCCAGAAATCTCAGATCTCAGCTCTTCCCTAAGGCAGTTACCCAACCACATCCTACATTTTATCCAGCACTGACCTGGATTCTAGCTTTGTCCCTAAATCACTGTGTGACCTTGAACAAGGCGCTTCCCCTCTCTGGGCCTCAGTTCCTTATCTGAAAAATAAAGGCACTGGACTAAGCAGGTCCTCCTATCATAAATCTCTGGGGGCTGACAGCCCACGAGTCTCTAGTCTTTGCCAGAGGTCCTCTCAATCCCTCCTGCAAACAGAGTAACACATCCAGACATGCACACAACCAAGAAACTCCATCCAGGCAGCCAGGAGCTAAACCTGAAGCCACTTGCATCAGGAGGGTGAGGTCCAGAGGCCCTGTGAGCTGGGACAACCTGCATCCTCTCCCCTACCTCCCTGAGTCCTCTCTGCGCCCCAGGGGCTGACCTGTGGGGAGACCAGAGGGAAGGCGGGCATTCTCCCAGTATTTCCCTGTGGGGATCCCCTCTTGGACCTGCAGTGGGAGGGACCACTGCTATGTCCGGCCCCAAGGTCTTGTACTGCCCTCTGTGGCTTCCCTACACCCTGCTCACATTTTTGTGAATAATCTATTATTAAACTCTCCTCAGATTCCCCAGTTTGAGAGTGCCACCTGCTTCCTGCCAGGACCCTCCAGCTAAGCGAGTACAGATTTGATCTTGTAGTCAGTTTGGGGACAAAAGATCCGTATGTAAAACAGGAAGATGGAGAAGTGAGCTCAGAACGCCCTAACTCACATTTTTACCTTCATCATACTCAAAAAATAAAGATGGCAAATGAAATAAAGAGACTATCAGTGGAATTTTTACATGTCTTAAATGAGTAATCACTGACCCTGTATAACATAATTAATTTCTATTTACCAATCTCTGTTCACTAAAACTTTTCCCAGATTGCTCTCCCCTGCAGTTTTCAATGACATGCATGAAAGTTTGTTTTGCTTTGTGGCAGAGAATATGCACACAGAGTGTGCCTGGAGTTGCAGTTAAATGATCACGATCTGTTTAATTTTATGACTCAGAGCTGGTGGCTCTGGCCTCCTCTGTTACCCTCACTCCAGAAATGCAGCAGCACTTGATGTTTTAGATAAAAAGGTCTGAGTGATGCTTATTTAACCCAGGCTGCTGGCCACTCTGAAATGTTGTATGTTTCTCAAGCTCTCCTCTATGTACACAGGAGTTATGCAAGCGGCACCCTCCACAACAGCTTCCCGCTGGGGCGGGGCATGTTGGAAGTGGCAGGACCTTCTCACTTTCTGGCTGCTCCTCCCAGGAGACCCTGCATGTGATGAAGGGCCTGGGCTTTTTTTCTTTTTTGCCTCAGTTTTCTTTATCTCTCCCCAAGGTCATATTGACAAAACCTCTTCACCCTCTTTGTCCTTTGCCATATTGCCTTTTCCCTTGTCCCAACTTCCAGTTTCCTTTTATCTACCCTGATATCTACCCACAAGTGAAATCCCCACAACAGGGGAAAGGCTTGTGGAAATAAAACCCTCACTTAGTTGAACTTCACTGAAGACACACTTTTGTGTTCCTTTTTGGTCCCCATTGAAGCTAACACAGCTCGGGGCCCACGTAGGGAACTCAATTCACTCCATGGATCAATTAAGACATTGATCCATAGGGCAAACAACCATCCTAGCTGGTCAGAAGGAGCCAGGTTAGCGTGGACAATCCCCGACACTTTGGGAGGGTTGGCCACCCTTCTCGAGCTGACCATGTGCGTACCCGACTTGTTACTGCTGCCCCGCCTCACATATCTGGAAGTCTTAGATGAGGTTCTCTAAGAGTAGAGCCTGAGATGGGGATCCTTGAGTAGGTGTTTATGTGAGTGACGGCTCCCAAGTAATTCCCCTGAGGGAGTGAGGAGAGCCGCTTAGGGCAGGGAAAGAAGCTGGGCAAACATCTGCCTTCAGCAGCAGGCCAGGCTCAGAGGTGTCCCCTCTTGCAGTGAGGGGTGGAGTTTTAGAGCCCCGTATCAATCAGGCACTAGTTCTGGGCCATCCCGAGGATGAGCATAACCTCCCAGGCATTTCTGGGTGAGGCAGCTCTCAACAGAGAGGGCAATCTCCAGTGGACAGGACCCTCACAGCCCCCGGGGGACAGGTGGACTGGCCGGTAAAGAGGCTCTGAGTGGGACACGAATAGCATCCACGACACCGACCTCAGCTTCAGCCTGGGTCTTTCAGACGCTGAGGGAGCGCCCTCGGGACCTGTTGCAGTCAAGCTGCAGCTTCCTTTCTGCTTCACCCCAAGCATACCCAGACCTCACAAGTGTGAGGTCTCAGTTTTCTGGTTTGTACTCTGGGAGCTCACCTGAGACCCTCCTTGGCCAGGGCCTGACCCCTGCTAGAATTTGCCAATTTTCCCCAGAGACTTCTCCAGACCCTTTTCTCCCAGACATGGCTTGGATTGTGCTTCAAAACTCCTGAAGCTTGGAGTCTCTGATCCCTACCCCAGTCTAAGTTAGTCTGCGTGTGTGCTAAGTCACTTCAGTCATGCCCAACTCTTTGTGACGCCATGGGCTATAGCACGCCAGGCTCCTCTCTCCATGGGATTCTTCAGGCAAGCACACTGGAGTGGGTTGCCATGTCCTCCTCTAGGGCATCTTCCCCACCCAGGGATCGAACCCACATCTCCTGTGTCTCCTGCATCAGCAAGAAGGTTGGTTTTTGTTTTTGTTTTTACCACTAACACCACCTAGAAAGCCCTGTAAGTTAGTCAATATCACCCGCAAGTTACAGCTTCCTGCAGGGGTTCAGTCTATTGCACAGATCTGCTGGACAGAGACACAGAATGAAGTGGGTCTTGACGCACAGTGGGCTCTGCCAATGGGTAGCAGGCCAACCTCATAGAGCAGGAAATGCTCTCACCCTAGTATCGCTTGACCTGGATGGTAGCTTCACCTGCCGCAGAGTCCCAGCATGCCTTGCAGCTTGGTCAGTGAAGATTCAGAGTCAACATCACAGGCTTTTAGCAGCTTTTAAAAGTATCAGAATATATGCATCATGGCCCTTGTGGCGGATGCTGTGGACACCCCAGGAGTATCCTTTTCCAGTGCTCCTCTCACCCACACGTCTAAGTGCCAGAATATTTACCCTAGGGCTTTACTCACAGAGTAGCCTGTTCCGCCTCAGCACACGGGGGGCTGGAGTGCTAGAGACTAACAGCCCCGAGAGCTGCCTGAACTGATGCCTAAAGGGAGCTGGCATATAAATACCCCAGCTCCCTCACCGCTCAGGGTCGGTCATTTGTGGGCATGTGTTTTATACCATTTCCCAGAGTTCCCCTGGAGGTTTCAGCTCTACCTGCCCCTGTGGTGCTTGACTTGATAACATGTTCTTTTTTTAGCTGCTTCCCTTCCTTGTCTTAACTCCCCACTCTGCTGGCGTATCTTGAACTTCCCAAATAAACTACTTTCTACTGAATCTGTGTCTCAGGGTCTGATCCCTGGGGAACATCCCTTCCAAGGCAAAGCTGAAGAAGCTGGAGCCAGGCCTGCCACACAAGACTTAAGCCCTGTGTAGGCTGCTGCTACATGCCTGAGCCCTGTGACGAGCCAGCCCGTCCTGCACTGAGCAGTCCCAGAGAAGGAAGAGGTGACCCCGTCAAACATCCTTCCAGAGTTCCAGATGCCCTATTAGTATTCAGAGGTGTTCCCTACTTTCTTTAGAGGCCACTGACCCTGGGAGGTGATTTTAATCAGGGATTTGATCATCCTACAGATGATTCCTTGTTCACGCTCATTCTTCCCAGGCTCCCTGAGGCCCCTTAACAACATTAGATTGCAGTTTTAGGTTTATATAATTTGGTGCTTAATGCCCCTTATTATTAGCCCAGAACAACGGAATGTCAGCTTCATGTCGGAGCCATCCCTTCCCAAAATGCCCCACTCTGGGTGTGTGGCTGCACCCCGGGCTCAGCATGGGAGCAGGGGCTCCAGGCGGGAAGGGTACTCTCAAGGTCTGGGCCCTGGTCTTTGAAGCCTTCCTGTGTAGCCTGGGGATTCTGTCTCTCTTCAAGGGAGTAAGCATGGAGCCAGCTCTGCCACCAAGACAGGTCACCTGGTCCTGACCTCCTCGAGCCTGGATATCAGCCCCACTCAGTGGTGCCTCTGTGTTCAAATGACTACTTAAGATCTTCCTTCGAAAGTCTCAAAGGCATCTCACATTCAGCATATCCAAACTTCAGCACTTGGTCTTTCTCTCCAAACCTGTTCTCCTCTTCTCTGCTTTCCCATCTCAGTAAGTAGCACCATTACTCAAACCAGAAACCTGAATGTCATCTCTCCTTCATTCCCTTCATCCAATCACCAGCAAATCCAAATATATCTCAAATCCATCGTCTCCTCTTTGTCTCCAGTCACTATAGTGCAAACCGTTATCTCTGGTCTGAAGTATTGCAATAGCCTCCTAAATGATTCTTCTGCTTCCTTCCATTTGTACCTCAAACTCTTCACCACAGACTACAGGCTAGTCAGAGAGATCTTCCAAAAATATCAGTCAGATCATACTTCTCCCCCATTTAAAACCCACCAGTGTTTCAGGTCTCCAGAGGGCATCTCTATGACTTCCCTTTCTGCAATCAGCCAGAAGAAACTCTGCTTTTTAAAGGGCTCTTGTATTAATACTCAGGTCAGATCCACCCAACCAAATGTGGACCTTAATTACATCAGCAAAAATTCCTTGACAGCAATATCCAGATGAGTGTTTGATTGAACAACTAGAGTCCACACCAGAGATCAGGAGTCTTGGGGCTCCATCTTGGAACTCTGCCTACACAGTGATCAATAATATTTGCTGAATTAAGAAAAAGAAAACAGTCTCCTTCTGGCCACCTGTTTGTACAAGCAATTGGTCCAAGTCCATGTGGGTCTGTCTCTAGGTATACAGCAGGCCATCTACACAAAAACAAACAAACAAACACACAAACCTGGAGGGCAACATAGGAAAAGAGAAGGGGGACACACCAAACTTGGAGCTGAAAAACGTGGGCTTAAGCCCTCGTCCTGCCACATCATACAGGGAGAGCTGTGGTGACCCACTGTCACCTTTGACCCTCAATTCCTCCCATCTCTAAAATGGGCATAAAATATCTGTATCATACAATGGAAAACATCAATTCCACCAATCCATCTTCCTATCCACCTTCCCCTCACCCACCTGTGTATCCACCCACCTACTCTCCCATCCATCAATTCATCTACCCAGCCACTCCACCTCCCCCACTTCTCTCTCTTCTCTTTCCCTCCCTCCCCCATGGGTGCACCTGGCATGACGTAGAAACCCAATAACCAGGAAATGGGAGGATGGGATTGGTTTTTCCTGCCATGGAGAATTCAGGAATTCAGGGAGAAGTAACCTCACCCACTGCTAGACTGATCCACGTAGGAATGTGGAGCATGTAGGTTCAGAGGACAGCAACTGGGCATCTAAGATCATGGGGACTCACTCCACAGAGATTAAACAACAACCTTGAATGTTTTTTTGAGAGAAAATACAATCACTTCAGGCAATGCCCCAGCTTCATGCCTGAGCAGCTCTGGTCAGGAGCACTCAGCAAACAATCTTTTTTTCTTTGATTCTCTGCATTAGTTCTCACGTTTTAAGCCAAATGAAATTTGACAACACAGACAAGCTTGCATACACTCCGTCTATGGGACTTCACCAGGAACCTCTTTCAAAGTGGGGAAAATGTTCCTTTCTTCAGCATCTCAGCACTGTGGGGCGGGTGTAGAAGGCAATGGCACCACTAGCAGCCGGTGTGGCATTAAATACATCCTGCATCGCTGGAATTTTCTGTCCCATCTGTGAGCATCAATTAATGACAAGTCAATTCCTCCCCACTGTCTGGGTAGAGAACTCTCTCTGAACCTCCTGATCTCATCCACAGGATCCTTCGATCAACCCCCTCTGAGACCCGAGTCAGGACATTCTGCCAAGGCAGGAAGCCTGCCTTCACCATTAACCCTGCTGAAGATGCTTTTGTTAATTTCCATTTGGCTCAGAACCCATGGTAGTGCTGAGCGTTGATCTAATTTCTAATTCATTTTTGTCACCCATCAAATTCACTGGGTGAGGAAGGGTTTAAAGATTTGGGTTTGTAAAGCTCCACACTTCTTTCCTGCAATCAGACAAATAGGAGGTCTAGGCTCTTTTCCCCTTGGGTCTTATTCAGCTTCAAAATGGTGTGGTTATTCACTCCCAGATGGCAACCAGAACAGTATCAACCCACGGACCACAAACAGACTCCAAGACACTCCCTCAGGGTTCCAGGTTGCAGGCTATGCAAGAAATGGAAGTGGTGTGGTGGGAGAGAATCAGGCGTGCCGGTGAGTGCTGGTGAGCTGTGGCAAATCCAAACCACAACCCCCCCGTGCCCAGGGATGGCCCACAGGCGGGGCTGTGCTCCCACCTGCCTCCCTGGTTTCCTTGCCCATTTCCCGCCCAGAGAGAGTTCTGCTAAGATGAGCCTGATCAGACTGACACACTCTCCAAACGACTGTCACACCATCTGGCTCCTCTTAGACCTAGTCAGCTTTCTGGGTGCTGGTCACTCCTATCCCCCACTACTGGCCTGTCCCAGGGTACCTAATGTAAGTTGCGTCCAAGGTCTCAAGATGCAAGGATGTCACCAAGAATGGCATTCAAGTCCATCACTTAGGAACAAAATCTACAATTTGATTGCATGGTCATATGCTTTCCTGAAAAGGTCCATCAGCCCAGAAGGGGCCTCCCTGAATCAGTGAAACTCACTCGTGTGGCCTATGCATTGTGAATTTCTTAAACTGTGCCTGCAATGAAGGGAAACTGCACAAAGATGTGTCTAGGTCAGCCTACCTGGACTGGCTGCTTTCTGAGATCTGGGAACCAGCAAATGCGAGAGGGAGTGAGTGTGAGATGAGGTTCTCACTAAGGATATCTGAGTTAAAGAGCACCTCTAGAGAAGCTTCTATTTCTCAGACTGGCAGTCAACATGATCAGGCTGTAGACAGCCAGATACAACCATATCTGAACTGCCCATGTGGCTTGTTCAGCCCACCAAACATGAAAGTATTATTTCCAACTTGGAAAAAAAAGTCAGCAGGTCTTGCAGGCTAGGAATAGGCTGCACCCAGCGCTGGCTGCCTCTCTGAGCTGAAATTGGGCTCATTCTCTTGTTCACCACAGTCCCCACCAGTCCTCATTGCCTCACCCTCACCATTCATGTATCTATCCAGCCTTGATGGGTAACTGAGTTTAGGATCCCTGAATACAGTGACAAGGTTACGTGCTCAGGTTCTACAGCCAGGTGCAACTTGGGTTCAGATGTTGGCTCTGCCTTTCTTAGCTGTGTAATCTGTAGCTTTTCCAAGCCTTGGTGCCCTCATCTGTGAAATGAGCAGAAGAGCTAAACAGACATTTCTCCAAAGAAGACATACAGATGGCCAATAAACACATGGAAAGGGGCTTAACATCTCTCCTTATTAGAGAAACACAAATCAAAACTACAAAGAGGTATCGCTTCACATCAGTTGGGATGGTCGTCATCAAACAATCCACAAGCAATAAATGCTGGAGAGGGTGTGGGGGAAAGGGAAGCCTCTTGCACTGTTGGTGGGAATGTGAATTGATACAGCCACTACAGAGAACAGTATGGAGATTCCTTAAAAAACTAGGAATAAAACTACCATGTGACCCAGCAATCCCACTACTGGGCATATACCCTGAGAAAATCTTAATTGAAAAAGACAATCCACTGCTGTTCATTGCAGCATTATTTACAATAGCAAAGACATGGAAGCAACCTAGATGTCCATCAATAGATGAATGGATAAAGTTGTGGTATATATATATACAACGGGATATTACTCAGCCATAAAAAGGAACAAATTTAAGCCAGTTCTAGTGAGGTAGATGAACCTAGAGCCTGTCATACAGAGTGAAGCAAGTCAGAAAGAGAAAAATATCATAAAGCTCCAATGGCTCAGTGGGTAAAGGATGTGCCTGCAATGTGGAGATACAGGTTTGATTCCTGGGTCAGGAAGATCCTCTGGAGTAGGAAATGGCAACCCATTCCAGTACTCTTGCCTGGAAAATTCCATGAACAAAGGAGCCTGAAAGGCTACAGTCCATGGGGTCACAAAGAGTCAGACATGACTGAGCACACGGCACAACACATATGCATGGGATCTAGAAAAATGGTGCTGATAGACCTATCTGCGGGGCAGGAATAGAGGCACAGGGGGGAAGAGGTGGGTGGGACGAGCTGAAACATAGGCGCTGCTGCTGCTGCTCAGTCGCTTCAGCCGTGTCCGACTCTGTGCGACCCCGTGGACGGCTACCGCACATAAAACAGACGGGGTCGGGGGGCAGCTGTATAAACACAGACAGCTCAGCCTGGCGCTCTGGGACAACCTGGAGGGGTGTGATGGGGTGGGAGGTGGGTGGGAGGCTCAGGAGGGAAGGGACATATATATATCTGTGGCTGATTCACAGTTGTTATACGGCAGAAACCAACACAATATTATAAAGCAATCGTCCTTCAATTAAAAAAAAACACAATACCTGCCTCATTTGGTTGTTCTTTCAATTAAACAAAGTAACACATCAAAGATGCTTAGAAACAAACGGTAGCTCTGGTGACGCTGCGTTTGCCTAGGCTAAGAACCTCCCAGCCTGGAGGCAGGGTGTACATAAGAAAGGGGAAGCCATCTATTCTGATGACCCAAATCCTAAATAGCTCTTAGCCCCGAGTTGTCTAAGGTAGCAGGATGCTGCCTTCCCTCTGGCTTTGCAAATGCTCTACCCCCATCTCTGTCTCCGTTTTCATTCAGTCAGCAGCTCCACTAGCGAGTCACGAGAGTCCTGGTGGACACAAGGCACCGTGCGAAGCCTTGTGGGAAAGAGAGAAGGACTCAAAGAGGGAAATTTCATTCAGAGCGAAGTAACTACCGAGCCTCAGTTTCCTCGTCTATAAAGTGAGTAAAAATACTGGAAAAATTAAAGAGTACAGTGCGACACGTACCCAGCACAGTGCTTGGATCAAATCAGGTGCCCAGTACGTGATCGCGCTGATGCCCTCCATAAAGTCCAGTTGTTGTTGTTTAGTCGCTAAGTCGTGTCCGACTCTTTGCAAACCCGTGGACTGTAGCCCACCAGGTTCCTCTGTCCATGGGATTTCCCAGGCAAGAATACTGGAGTGGGTTGCCATTTCCTCCTCCATAAAGTCTAAGTAGAGAGACGCAGAAAAAAAGGCAGCCTGTCTTTCCCCCCCTCAATCCCATTCAATCCCCAAGGCCCAGCTCAAATGCCAGTTGTTCCGCAAAGCTTCCCAGAATGACTGAAACCTCTCCCTGGTCTCCCCCAGCACTCTCCCCTTCACTTGTGACCAGGGGCACTTAAACATTTTTACACTGTGCGTAATGGCTGTTGGTCTGTGGTTTATCAGCTGCTGTAGGCTGGGAGCTCTCTGGGAATGGAAACTGTTCCTCCTCTGTCCTCGAATCATTGGTGCTGAGTGTGATGCCTCACGCTCCCTGAACATTTGTTGAATGAATGGGTGAGTCCCGTCAGCAAAGCGCTGAGCGGGGTCACTCTCTGGCTATGCCAGTGATCAGATGTATGACATTGCTCTGGATTTCAGTTTTTCCTCCAGTAAAATGAGGACCTTGAACTACATTTTAGGGCTAGATTTACATTATAGCTTCCTTCAAGCTGCCCAGTGCCCCGTAAGGGAAGCTCATCCAGGTAGGGGAGGAACCCACAAAATGAGCTAGGTCACACATCTCTATCACAGGTCAGGGGCTCAGTGAAAAAGCGTCTAAGCCAGGGGCAGCCACGGGCAGTCATAGTACCGGGGTCAGGGAGGAACAAATCAACGGAGCTATAGATACCGGTACCCAGGCAGTGCCCTACTTGGTGAGATGAAAAATCAAGCCCCCACTCCAGCAGCACAGGCAGGGTCAAAGGGCAACTGCGCGCTGTCTCATAAACCAGCCTTCCATCAGTGCTACTCAACTCAGCCTCCTTGCCCACTGATCTCACATCCCCCTGGTTTCTTTCTGTTCAGACCCTTTCTCCCTAAAATTCGACTTACATCTAGAGCTCCTGAGATATGGGCTTTTAAAAACAGCTAGAAAAAAGAGAATCTCATTTTTGCATCAGTGTCAAAAGAGAGCCATAGACTGTATGTACTACTTGCTTCCACCCTCAGACTAGAACTCACCTGAAGTAGGGAACCGCATCTGGTTCACCACTGCCTCCCCTGCGCCAAGCTTAGAGTCTGGTGCTTGGCTTGTTGAATGAATGCATGTGAATGACTTTCGGAGCAGAACAGGAATAAGTATTTGTGGGCTTGAGCAGACAAGCAAGGCAGTCTCTAGAAAAAAAAAATTTTTTAAGAAGTTGTCCTACAATTTAGGGCCCCTGAGTCTAGATTGGGCTTCCCAGATGGTTCAGTGGTAAAGAATCCACGTGCCAATGCTGGAGACTCGGGTTCAATCCCTTGGTCAAGAAAATCCCCTGGAGAAAGAAATGGCAACCCACTCTAGTATTCCTGCCTGGGAAAATCCCCTGAACAGAGGAACCTGATGGACTACAGTCCATGGGGTCCCAAAGAGTCGGATACGACAGAGTGACCGAGCGTGAGCCCAGGACTAGATTAGGGCCTGGTAAATGAAAACAAAACCCAAACAGCCTTATGCCCGGCCCCTGCAACAATGAGTCCACACCTGTTATTGGACCCTCTGGCCCCAGTTCTTTGTACTGGTTTCCCCCACCCCCAGCATTATTTTCAGCATAACCTCCCACCCGGCATCCAACCAGGGGGTACTGGGATCCCACAGACTCTGAAGGCTAGCAGGCAGGACAGATCTGGGCAGCAGCTGGCACTCCAGCTGCAGGTGCCAACTCTAGTGCATTCACACCTCTTCTTGCTGAGCACTGAGGCCCTGGAGATACTGGAGGACACCCGGGTCACTGCGTGGTTTGGGATAGCCTTTCAGGAAGTCAGTCCCACCAGAAGACATTCCATCCTCCACAGATTTGCTACCAGTAGGAAGTATTTGATTGATTGCGCTTTGAGCGCTTTCCACTACTGGGGAAGCGGGGGGTGAGGGGCGGGATGTGAGCTCACCGCACAGCCTGGTGTTCAGCTTGGCTTGTCTTCAGCACCAGTTTCTCTTTTCAAGCTGCTGAGCAAGATAGGCTGCGGGCCAGGAGTGGACAAGGAGACCTTTCCTGTTGGCCACACCATGGGCTGGGCCAGTGTGTCCCTGGCCTTTGCCAAGGGCAGCTTGCCTCCCAGCTGCGGGAAGCAGGACCCCTGGCCTGAGGGCAAGAGACAGCTCTCCTGGGTCCTCCCACACTTGGCTCAGCGCTCCAGCTCCAGGAATTGCCCCATCGACAGATGGCTACCCAGCTGACCAGAGGGAGAGCGCCACTGGTATTTGGTTCCTGCTGGCTTTGTTAGCCAGATACTGGTCACCCTGGCCAGTCTGTAAAGCAAAATGGTCCAAAGCTCCCTTGTGCAGACTGCTTCCAGGCTCATGAGCTACAGGCAGGCACTTTGCCCTCCTAGGGTTGTTCAGCAGGGAAATATGTTCAGGAATTCCTGGTTACTGAAGTCAGTTTCCTTTATTGGCAAAGGAACATAAAATGGTGATGAACCACCCATCCACACCATAGCTGGACTCAAGCAGGCTCGGCTGTGTGACATGCCAGGGCCTCAACAGAGTGGCTGGTGAGGACAGAGAGGCGGCTAACAGCACACAGGTTAGAGCCGGAGAAAGTGACAGCTCTGGGCAGGCCACAGAGAGGCAGTGTTCCCAGGGCCAGGCACGCCGAGGCATCGCGGACTAAGGGTGCTCTTCTGGGTGGCTCAGTGGTAAAGAACCTGCCTACCAGTGTAGGAGACTCAGGAGACGTGGGTTCAATCCCCAGGTAGGGAAGATACCCTGGAGGAGGAAAGGGCAACCCATTCCAGTATTCTTGCCTGGTGAATCCCATGGACATAGGAGCCTGGGGGGCTACAGTCTATAGCGTCACAAAGAGACGTGACTGAAGTGGCTTAGCACGCGCTCACGCCTCCATCTCGGGGTTGCTGGGTATGTGGGTGTGACCCTGAAGTCACACTGGTCAAAGGCACAGGGGTGGGTGGTGACAAGCAGCCTTCTGCTGAGCTGGCTGACGGCCCACATGCCTGGTTGTATAAACACCTTTAAGCTGCCTGAGCCTTGGCTGTAATTAGATTAGCTATATGGGATTCTTTAAGCTCCATAAAGCACAATACTGTTGGACCATTCTTTTTCTCTGCTTTTTTAATTTTTGCAATTATTCCAGCTGCACACAAAGCTGTTGGTATTTTTACAGCCTGGAATGAGTATCTCTTGTATAGGACAGCATCTTTGAAACATTAAACAATGATTAGGCAGGCGCTGGGCCAAGGGATGATGGGGGCTTTCTGGGAAGTGCAGGGGGACTCAGCAGCTGGTGGCAAGCAAGCTGGCAGCTCTGATTCTATTTTGTCAGTACACTGTGATTTTCTTACCACAATTAAAAATAACAATGATTCACAGTTGTACGATTACCTATCACTCAGCAGGACTCTGAAGATGTCCTGGGTAGTGGTGGAAGGGGCTAACCACAGTGGCGGGGACTTGCACACCTCAGCTCACATGTGCACACACAAGCCCAGCATTGTGGACTGACCGCCTGTGCCCCCAGAACCATATATTCAAGTCCTAACCCCCAAGGTGAAGGTACCTGAAGGTGGGCCCTTTGGAAGGTAATTGGGTTTAGAGGAGGTCACGGGCGTGGAGCCCGTATAATGGGATTAGTGCCCTTATAGGAAGAGGAGAAGACACCAGAGCTTAGCTCTCTCCACACCCAGGCACCCAGGAGGGCCAAGTGAGGACGCAGAGAGGAGGCAGCTGTCTATGAGCCACGAGGTAGGCTCTCAGCAGACACTGAATCTGCTAGCACCTTGGTCTTGGACTTCCCAGACTCCAGAACATGAGAAGTAAAGCCCTACTGTTCAAGCCACTCAGATCACGGTGTTTTGCTACAGCAGCCCAGACGGACTAAGACACCAGGTACACATACGCTTGCTTAGAGCACTTACACATGATCACATGTTAAATGCACACTCACAGGTTTGTACCCACTCATCCACATGTGTTCACACATACACATATGTGTGCACACACAAGCATATCAACTTCCCTCTGTTTCTAAGAAAACAGGAAGCTGACTCCCTCTCACAAGGTGACCTAAAGCACGGCTGCCAGCTCCACCTGTCACCTCTCAGCTCCGCCTAGAAGCCTCTGTGCAGCATCCCTCCTTCTTACCGAGCCCAGGGCAAAGCTCCAGCTGAGGAGATGGCCACACCTTCCCTTCAGGGCCTTCTTCACCTCCTCCTCCACTCACCCTGCTGCTGCACATCTCTCTTTGTACGGAGGTAAGAGAATGAGGGTAAAATTCGAGCCAGAAACCCACGGTGCACCAGAGGCAGCCTTGTTTAATAGTCAAGGGTGCAGGCAGGCTCTGAGGCCAGACAGCGTGGGTGCAAACTCTATCTCTGTGTGACTCTGGACATGTTCCTCAATTCTTTTGTGCCTATTTCCTTCTTATATAAAATGATATTAATCATGGACCTTACCATCGCCACAGAGTGCTGATTAATTTATGAAAAGTTACTTAGAATAGTCTCTGGCACAAACCTGATCCAGCCAGCAGGGGGAGTAGCCCAGAGTGATGCCAGGCTGCCTGGAAGCAGTGGCCTGGGAGTGAACCCTGAAGCCCGGAGCTGGCAAAGGGGCTGGAGGGGAGGGATGAGTGTCATTCCAGAAGATGACTAAGCAGGTCCCACAGTCACCATGAGCAAGCCTGAGGGGCCTGACCGTGGGCTACCATGTCCACGTACAGTGCCGACAGCAGAAAGACTGGCCACCGGACCAAGCAGGGACACGGTATGGAGTTGAGCAGCGAGCCTTGGCAGGAGTCAGGAGATCCGAGGTCCCATCCAGCCTCCGTCACTCACATACTGTGGGGCCCTGGCCAGTCTCTGCCCGATGTAGATACTGGTTCCCTCCGGAGAGCCGGCTGGGGCTTGCCTGTCAGCCCGCCTGCCTCCTGACACTGTGGTGGGGGAAAGTGTTAGGCGCTCAGTCATCATGTCTGACTCTTTGTGACCCCATGGACTGCCAGGCTTCTCCACTCATGGGATTTTCCAGGCAAGAATGCTGGAGTGGGTTGCCATTTCCTTCTCTAGGAGATCGTCCCAGGAATCGAACCCGGGTCTCCTGCATTGCAGGCAGACTCTTTACCATCCGAGCCACCAGGGGAGAGTCTGTTTGGCCTGTATCTCAAGGCTTGCATACTTCTAAGCCTCCTCCTGCGAGAAGGTGTGGAAGGCTTTGAGCAAACATGGCCAGTTTGAAGGCTGGGTCCCTGGGTGAAGGATATCCACTGCCCAGCAGACAGGTCAACCCCAGCTGAAGCATGCAAGGTGCTGGGAACTGGCCATTCTCTTGTTAGAAGGCAAGGCATCAGGTTGGTGTAGGCTGGGCAAGTCACTGCCAACCACGTGCTGACCAGAATCTCCAGGGAACAAGACGCTTAAAAGAACATTTGATATCACCATTGCTTTGATGTGCTTTTAGTCACCAAATTCAGATTCATTTTGCAATTTCAAGTAGCATGAAAGAAGACTGCCTGATTTTTCAAGTTTATTAAAAGAAGACATGAGTTAAGAAAGGAAACAGAGAAACTGAGCACAGCAAAAGAAGTCGGGGTGGCTGGGACTGTGGAATGGGGTGACTCGGGGACAGCTGGTGGGAGAGCCAGAAAGGGCTCACATTCATCAAGCACCTGCTCTGGGCCAAGTACTGAATGCCTGAGTCTCATGAAAGTGTTCACAATGTGTGTGGGGTGGGTGATGTGGAGGTAAATGTTTAGCTGTGAGTTAAAGTACTTGGCACAAAGTATGTGGCCATTAAAAACCTGTTGAGGGAACGGATGAATGAAGTGAATGATCAAGTGAACGAAAGCCAAGAATCAAAGGCAGAGATGATTTTATCAGCTGCAAGTCCTGGTGCTTCCCTCCCTCTGAAGGTCTATAAAGGTTGAATCACTCAGTCCCAGGTAAAGACATTGGCCCATTGGGATTCACTGAAAAGCACGGTAATTAAAACCAGAAGGCTCTGAGCTGTGTTCCAACCATTGCTTTGAGATACTGCCTTAGAGGGGCAGGGCAGGCAGCCTGGCAGCCACTGGCAGGAATGCCTGCAGGGGCTGGGTAACAAGGAAGAGAGGACGCTCAGGTTGGCCGTCTGACTCCACGCATAGGACCCGAGGTCAGGCCATGACGGTGTAACCTCAGAAGAAGCTCCCCTTGTGCTCCGCACCCCTTCCCCATTCCTGCCATCTCCCTAGGATGCAGCAGTGAGGGTCCCAGGGCCCCGCCCCAGGAAGAAACACTCCACCCAGCAGTGCCTACTGCCGGGCTAGCCCTGGAGGCTCTGAAGTGCCTGCTGTCCCAGGCTCCCCAGCTGCAGCACACAGGATGATGGGAGACAGAGATTAGAACTGTGAGTACCAGAGAAGGTCCCATTGCATCAGAATGCTCTGGGGTGCTTACTGATGTGCAGATTCCAGGCCTTGCCTCAGGCTACAGAATCCACATGCATTTGTTCACTGACTCAACAAAACACCCACAAGAATCAAGCACCACTGTAGGTGCTGGAGACACAGCAGTGAACAAAACAATGTCCCTGTCTTCATGGAACATGCATGCTAGTGGAAGGAAAATGTACAAATAAATAAGGGAGAATAACTAAGTGAGTAGAGTGTATCAGAAGGTGACAGGTACTGTTGAAGAAAAGAAGCAGGGAAGGGATGAAGAGAGACAGAGGTTAAGGCTGCCATTTTAATAATGTGTCATTTGCAACATTTGAAGGTGTAAAGGAACAGTGGTGAAGTGTCAGAGGGCAAGAGCATTCCAAAAGGCAGGGGAGTGTGTACATGCTAAATTGCTTCAGTCATGTCCAACTCTTTGCGACCTCATGGACTGTAGCCCACCAGGCTCCTCTGTCCACGGAATTCTCCAGGCAAGAATACCGGAGAGGCTTGCCATGCCCTCCTCCACGGGATCTTTTGACCCAGGGATCGAACTCACCTCTGTCTCCTGTATTGGCAGATGGGTTCTTTACCACTAGCATCACCAGTGGAAGCAAGTGCAAATGTCCTGAATCAAGAATGTGCCCGGTATAATTCTCCGTATTTTTAATCAAGCTCAAATGTGAGGCCACTTTAGAGGACTGACAGCATCCTACACAGGTGCCAGCCCCTGAAAGAGTGGAGCTTGTTTAGGAAATTGCTAAGGTGGCAAAGGACAGGGACTCCAAGTCCTGCACAAGGGCCACCTGCAGAAACTTCAGTCCTTGACTTCTGGGATGAAGATAAAGGTCTTGAGTGGCGTGGATGAAGAAAGCAGTGATTGACCATTTTTGTGTTTGTGAAAACACAAGCCTGACCCCAAAGCAAAGGTGCCCTTGGGGGTCTGGGGGCAGTTGGGGAACACGAGGCACCAGCACATACAGAACCTCTGACAACCACTTGGAAGACAGTCTCTAGAAGCTCCATTCTCCGGCTTCAGGCTTCACTTAGAGTTTTAAACACCAGCATCGCTTCCATCATGCATAATCTCATTCAAGCCTCCAAACAATCCCAGAGGTAAGAATCATACGTCTCAGTCTTATAGATAACGAAAATAGGGTTCACAGAGGTTAAGAACACACAGCTGGGAAGAAGCTAGAAAGAGCTGGAACTAAATAGCTGGCCTAATGTGAATTCCGGCTCTTCCCACCAGGGCACACTTACTCCATGAAGAGAGAAAAGCCTGGGTTGCTCCTAACGGGGGGCCGCACGGCAGCTATCACCGTTGCTGTTTTTACTGCTCTCATTTTGACTCTTCCTTGGCGCTCTCTGTGCAGCTTGCAGCATGTTCACCCTCATTACCCTGTGTCCTCGGTGACCAAGGAGCAGACAGGGAGGGGCAAAGCCTGATGTCTACACAGGGCACGAAAGGCTCCTGGCTGGCAAGTGGCAGAACTGAGACCGGAAACCAAGTCCTGTTACGTCTCATCCCACTTTGCTTTTAATCACAGGATTCCCTGATGGCAGGGACTGGATCTGACCCGTCACTCCCTCCATGCCCTTGGCCCAGGCTGGGCACCCTATGAATGTTAGCTGAGCTGAGTTGGCCTGATGTCAAATCAATGAAAGTCCGGTGCTGAGTGGGCTGATGCCCTAGAGGGAGTCCTCCAAGGGTACGGCCAGAGCCACCTTCCCCGTCACTAGGCCCTCAGGCAGCCCTCGGCTAAAGCTAGAAGTGTTCCCCTTCCTCCAAGAGCCCCAGTCTCAATGTCTCTCCCACTCCTCCTTGAGAGCTCAGCGCAGGCTGGTCTCAGGGAGGCCCATTACTGGTCAGATCTCCAGCCCATTCCCCACAGGGGCCAACCCTTCATTGCCTCCAGCTCCCTTCCCATTAGCCCACCTGCTCTTTCTTCCCAGAGGCAAGCCTGGTTTCTGTGCCCTGGGTCCCATCCTCTCCTCCCTTCTCAGAGGCTGTCCTCCCCTTTGCCTCAGAGAACTCAGGCGCTCCCTCCCCAGACCAAGGGCATCATAGGTCCCCTCTCCAGACCAATTAAATTACTAGAGCTAAGGCATGACACCCCTAGATGCCTTAAAAGCTCTCCAAGTGATTCTAATGTGCAGTCAGAGTCACGAGAACAATCTGCCTTTCAGAAAGAGAGAGAAAAAAACATAACACAGCACAGTACAAGAGAACACAATAGAAATGAATAACATAGGCCAGATTATAATAGAGCATGTCAGAGCACTGTGCACATTATAGGAATCAACTATTGTTTCTTAAAAGTTTTGTTTCAATTGTGTGTGCATGTGTATCGGTATGAGTAGGCCTGTCATCCTGGGTCATGACTGCAGACTATGGTTAATTGGTGGAAAACGTCGCTCCAGCTCCTCCTTGGCTCTTGATTCTCCTTCACAGTCAACATCCCTGATGGAAGCATCTACCTCCCAGCTGCTTCTCATCTTCATCTGGCTTCCACAGCCCCACGCCCACCCTTCCCACTAAGATTTCCATGATCTGCACCTCTCAGATCTAATGCCTTCTTCCTAGACTCCATGTCCTTCCATTTGCCTGTGAAAGTGAAAGTCACTCAGTCGTGTCCTACTCTTTGCAACCCCATGGACTATGCAGTTCATGGAATTCTCTAGGCCAGAATATTTGAGTTGGTAAGCCTTTCCCTTCTCCAGGGGATCTTCCCAGCCCAGGGATCGAAGCCAGGTCTCCCGTATTGCAGGTGGATTCTTTACCAGCTGAGCCACAAGTGGAGCCCTTTGAATGCCTTGGGCTTAGTCAAAGAGGTGGCTTGCTCCTGAAATTCTCTTTGTCCTCAGAGTCTGGCTTGGCCATTCCCTCCCAGTCTCTATCATCTAACCCTCTTCCTCCTGACTCCTCAACACCTTATCCTCGGCATCCTCTCAAACTTCTCTTTCTTTTGTTCTCTCCTCCTAAGTTTTCCATCCTTCCCTCCCAACCAAAGGCTGTAATTAATGTGTGTACAAGACTCCCCATTCACATCCCCACACTTTATTTGGCTCCAGTGTGCAGCTGGCCAGCTGTGACGCAGTCTCCTGGGCATGGAGGTGGGGGCTGGGGATGGGTGATGATGATGATGGTTGCTGATGGTAATGATGATGGTAATGATGGATCTCATTGCTCAGCTCACAGTGAGATCCTTGACCATGTCAGGCAAGTGAGGTAAGCAAGGGAGGATAATCATCCCCGTTCACAGAAGAAAAAACAGACTCTGAGAGGCTGAGGAAAGTTTCTGGGGTCACTCACCCATAATTGAGAGGGTCCTAGAACCCATGACTTCTTACTTCAGAGTTCTTTCCCTTCACACCATGCGCTGGAACTCAACACATGCATCCTATTCATTAAACCAGAGATTCTCAACCAGAGCTGTGTAACAGAATCGTCAAGGATGCTCTTAAAAGCAGAGATGGTCAGATTCCATCACAAACTTACCAGGTTAGAATCTTCTGGGAAGGTTTTTGCTTGATTTGTATTTTGAAGTAATTACAGACGCACAGGAAAGTACACAGAAGTACACAAGGAGGTCCCATGCACCTTTCACCCAGCCTCCCCCAACGTTAACATCTTACACAACTATAGTATGATATCAAAATGAGGACACTGACGTTACCAAAATCACAAGGCTTCTCCAGGTATTTTCAGTAATATGTGCACTCCTCTCAGTGTGTGTTTGTAGTTCTGCGCAATTTTGTCAAGTGTGGCCTTGTATAATCATCACCAAGTCAAGGTACTTAACTATGCCATCAACTCAATACTTCCCAGAGCTTTGGGTTTAAAAGCCCCCCATCTCTGATCTGATGAAGAACCCACCCACTCTTCCTCCTGCCCCCTATCCTGGGAATGACCACCGTCTTCTAAGTCACCCTGGTTTGAGACCGAGTCATCATTTACCAGCCCTCCTTTGGCCTTCTCTCAGTCAAGAGATCCAACAGATGCTTCCTTTATAAAACCTCTCAGGCTCATATCTCGCCCTCAGTCCCCACACCCAACACAACTCCAGGCCCCTTAATTTCTTGCTATATGGCTGCAATTACGATGCATCCTGTTCCCTTCTTCAAGATGTCCCTTTCCCCCGGCCAATGATATAAAACACATCCAAAGCCCTTCATTGCCCAGTCCTGACTGTATCACTCCTCTTACCAAAATATGGTTATCACCATTTAGAAAATTAAGTCCAAATCATTTAAATTCAAATATGAAACCCTCTATATGTGGCTCACTTTCATTATCTAAATTTCTCAATCTCAGTTTCCCCCCCTTTTCCACATGAATTAATGACAAAACAGCATCCTTCAGGCCACAGTAAAGGTTTTACCATGGGAATGAAATGAAAGACCCCAAGATGTCCTTCTTCTTGATGTTTTGTTCTCTCTTTTGTGGTGAGAGGAGGTAGGGTGCAATGGAGCCCTTGCTTGGGGGATACCATCACCCTTGGAAGAATGGCTCTTCCATCCCTTGCCTCCTGACAATGTAAGAGGCCAGGAGGACAGCTGGCCTTGCTGGAGCAAGATAGGGTTCACGGGCAGGCTAGTCACAAAATCGCGGTGTTAGCCTTTGGGGAGTGGGAGCTTTCTCAGCCTCCACTCCTTGGAGCCAGGCAGGTAGCTGCATAGGTAGGTCTCCCTACTCGAGGTCTCCCTCACAACAGGCCATCACCTTTAAGCCTCCTCTGCCTATCTGCTGCCATCTGAGGCACCTTTTCCTTCCTTCACATCCACGGAACAATGAGAGTCACATGATGCATAAGCACTGCCCTTCAGAAAGCTCTAAAAGTCCCTTCTTAATACACTATACTACACTTCTTACTGCACGATAATAAAATGAAACAGAAAATTTGCTTATAGAGATTAAAAATATTTCAATTATCTGATACGTTTCAGCGTTAATTGATAACAAAATTCAAATTGCTCATCTGAACTTCTCATTGCAGCAACGGATTCACTGGGAAATTTACTACCTGACATCAGAGAAAATGCTAAAGATAACATAACCCCAATGACTGCGCTTCTGTTACCAGGTTGCATTATCTATAGCACATTCATATTAAAGCTCCTATCGGGAGAAGTGGTTCTCAAACTGTCTCAGTGCATGGTCTCTAAGTTTGGAAAATATTATGGAGACGGTATACAAGGGAAGAATCAGAAGTCATGGAATATGTACCAAGGGAAGCAAGTACCTGGTAGTAGCTGGAGAAAGGGAGACGTGCTGTGAGGGCTTCAACAAGGGATGGCAGGTTGCCTGGGGCTTTGCTCAGGTCAGATGGACCGTGGAGCAGGGGATGCAGAAAAGAAGCTAGACTTTCAACAGCTCTGTTGCTGTCATTGCAATGTATATCTTCCACCATCCTCACCATCAACACCACAATGACCACCACCAGCACCACCAACACTTCCAGCATCGCCACCACCGCTGCTAGCACAACGCCAGTGAAAAATCTTCTAGGCAAAGGCCAAGGCACAGAGCAAAGTGGAATGATGCTTCACAGAAGAGAGTCACTGGACAGGCTCACTGTGTGTGTGTGGAGGGGGTGGAGGTCATGACTATTTATCTCAGCATATTGCGCCAGGATGTTGAGGGAGAGTTGACAGCCAGCCAGCAAAAGCTTGGGGACCGGGCCCCTCTGGAACGTGAAGAGAGCGCAGCTATGGACTGAAGCTTCCAGAGTGGTAACCGCCGTGAACCTCTCCTCTCGGAGGCAACATCCCAGAGGAGGAAGAGTCACGGAGAGCCTGTAGAAAATGAGAACCCCGCACGGAGGCTGAGACGCCCGCACAGGGCAGGCAGCCGGGCACTCACCGTTACTGCTGTAGTCATCCACCAGGATGATCTCCTTGAGCAGGTGCGGGGGTGTGCGCTCGATGGCCGAATGGATGGAGCGCAGCAGCACGGAGAGCGCTTCGTTGACAAAGATGAACACGATGCTCACCTCGGGGAGGCTGTCGGGGAATGAGAGGTTGCGGCACCTGCAAAAAAGAGCGGCCAGACTCAGATCTGTCACTGACGCGCAGGGGCCGCCCCAGGTGCTGGCCTGCCCATGCCTTGGCTCCAGAGCTCAGGAGTCCATATTCTCCCCCGGGGTCTTCTCTTTGATATACTTAAGAGAATCACAAAGTGTACAGCAGACAGGCCCTCAGCCACTGAAACCCGTGTGCCCCACTACAGAGTCTGAATTTGTCAACAGCTCTCCCAGATGAACAGTTGTATCACTAGACCCTAGTACAGTGTCTGGAACCCAGCAGGCTGTCACCAAATGTTTACTGGAGGAATGACACTGTATTTCTAAATCCAATGGGATGGGTAATGCAACCAAAAGAAAGTCTTAGTTTTTCCAAAATGACAGCCAATGCTTCAGTGAGGCCAGACCTTAGATGACCTGCTTCAGGAGGAAAAACATGTCTCCTTCCAGAGACTCCTCCTGCCAGATTTCCTTACTCCAAAAGGAATGCTGCCTAGAGCCTCTCTTACGGCTCTTTCATCTTATGGATCCAGCCTCCAGAAACAGGTGGAACCCAGAGGCAGAGTCTCAACATGATAGAGAAATGGAAGGACAATTTGGACCTCATTTCACAGATGAAGATGCTCAGGCTCAGAGAGGCTAGGTCCCCACCGTGTGTCAGCTGCCAAGAGGAAACCTCAACTCTGGTCTTCTTCTACACCAAGGCTCTCCCTTCAGGGAGAAGTGGTCAGGTGAGAGACTGCCTCTAACTGTCCCATTTTCTCCCTAGCGCCACTGAAAACCATTTGGAGGTCCATTTGGAGGTCTCTTATCCAAAGGACGTGAGGCAAAATCACTAAAGTCTGCATGCCGCTCTCCATGGGGAGAGGAACGTGAGACCCTATAATTAGAGCCCATCACGAGGCCAGACAATAAGGAATGTCATGGCTCCCAAGGGCATGTCAATTCCTTCTCCTGTAAGCATTGACTTTGTAGATGGGAAACCACTGCTGGTGCCCTTCTCTGGCTGACACTAAATACTGTTCCAGAGGGCACCGAGCTCCCATCTTCAGGACAGCTGAATGAAAGGAGAGAGCAGCAATTGTGGCCCTGACCTCGGTCCTCGGCTCAGAGTGGAGGCTGCCTGCTCCCACTATCGGCCACCAAAGGTTCCAGGGGTTCAGGGCTGGTGACCGTGTTGCACTGCTCCAAAGTGGGAGGTACAGTCAGGTGAGCATAATAATGCAATAATAAGCATAATAGCACAGGGCTTCTGTTCATTGTAATTAAAGTGCTGCAGGATAGGGATGGGCCTGCTCTTCCTTAATGAGGAAGGCTGCAGGATAACCAGCGCTGAGCAATTTTGGAGAAATCACAGTGGGGCCTCAGCCTGCTTAAGTGCAGGAGATTAATAAACTAAAATCACTATCTCTATGGTTACCAGAAATTTACAGAAACTTCTCATTCTGTTTCCAGCTCTCTTTTTTTCTCATGAAAAAAATGAATGGGGGAAGGGAAAGAACCAAGGTTTCATCCAAATCTGCTTCATACTTAGGATGTGAGTAAAGCCATCAGGGTAACAGATTGGTGTAGAATTCATTCATTCTTGCATTTAATGGAATATATTGAGGTTTTTTTTTTTTTTTTTTTTTTCCATGAGGCGGGTATTGCATTCAGGGTTAAAACAACAAGGACAAAGTGCCTGTCCTCATGGAACTTGTGCTCTGCAGTGGGAAACAGGCCAATACGGCAGCAAACAAATGATACAATTTCATTCACGCGCTGAAATTAAAAGTAATGTTGTGTGAGAGGACAATGTGGTGCCCTGGCAGCTGTTCTAGAAGGAGTGGTCAGGGAAGGGCTCTATGAGGGAGAGAGGTCGGGTCAGAAACTCACCTGGCACACCACAGGGGCAAAGGCCCGTGGGGTCGAGGGGATAGGGTTACGACTAGAGAGGAGGTGATGGAGGGAGCCAGCTCAGGTAACTGCAGTGAAGGGAGGAAGAGATGAGGAGGATGAGGGAGAAAGGCTGAATGAGGGAGAAAGGCTGGGATGTCTCCTTAAGCTCATCTGCTGCTGCGAAGTCACTTCAGTTGTGTCCGACTCTGTGCGACCCCATAGACGGCAGCCCACCAGGCTCCCCCATCCCTGGGATTCTCCAGGCAAGAACGCTGGAGTGGGTTGCCATTTCCTTCTCCGATGCATGAAAGTGAAAAGTGAAAGGGAAGTCGCTCAGTTGTGTCCGACCCTCAGCGACCCCATGGACTGCAGCCTACCAGCCTCCTCCATCCATGGGGTTTTCCAGGCAAGAGTACTGGAGTGGGGTGCCATTGCCTTCTCCATTAAGCTCATCAGACCCTTTCAAAAAATGTGTTGTTGTGAATAGTACTGTTATAACAGCAATTAAAAGGTGGTGGTGAACAGTCAGATCATTCTTCTGGCTAGTGCTTACTTATGCTTATCAAGCCCAGCAGTTGGCCCTTCCTTAAGGAATGGAAAATGAAAGAAATATTAACACATAACCTACTTGCTAATTGCAGTTAAAGAAAACACTTTATATGGCCAGACTACTAGCACATGACCTTTATTTTTCCTTTTCGAAAGCGTAATGAACAGCTCCTAATAAGGTCATGATATCAGTACAAGCTGTCTGCCCCACCAGCCATGAGACTGACCCTAGTCTGTTCCTACACCTCCAGGGGTTTCCTCTGAGTTCTCAGAGCCTCTGTGTCTAAAGCCTCAGGTGTTTCCCAAGTGTTTTTCGGAGCTAAGGGTTAACACTCTTCCACTCCTCTCTTTTCATTTTCAAAGCTCCGCATAAGCGCTGCAAGCCAAATTTCTCCCGGTAATGGCCATGGCCGTCCTGATGGGCTGAGCTGCCGTGTCTGGCATCCATCTCCTGGTGACCTTTCTCCAAGCAGAGCAGGAATGTTACATTTGTTTTTCAAGCTAAACTCCACTGATCACTATTTTTACATGCAAGACTCTTTCAAACTCAGCTGTTATATGACAACCCTTTTGAATATAACAGAATACCTAGGAGAGCACGTCACATTTGTGTGTGTTCATGTCTGTCTCCTCCCTCTATAATGACTTCCCTGAGAGCAGGGACTTTATTTTGCTACTATGCTAGCTCCCAACCTTAAACCCGAGTCTGGCATATAGTCGGTTATCAGAATTAAACCAACACATTTATTTATTTTATCCATAGCTATCTCGGAGATATTGCAGGTGTGAGTCTAGACCACTGCAATAAGGCAAATACTGCCATGTGGTGAGTTATATGAATATTCTGGTTTCTCAGTGCATTTAAAGTTATGTTTCGATTACACGAAAGTATATTGTGTGTGATAGCATTGTCTGAAAAAAACTAATGTACATGCCTTAATTTAAAAATGCTTTATGGCTACAAAATGCTAACCATCACATGATAATACAACACTTCAACTTGTAGAAAATTTAGTATCTGTGAAGCACAATAACGTGAAATGCAATAAGACAAGGCAGGTCTGCATAAGGCCTGAACTTCGCATGCGTGCCACTGATCTCAGCTCTCTCCCTTTTGTATCAACCTCCTCCCTAGAAGGAGAGTCAGGTCNTTGCCATTTCCTTCTCCGATGCATGAAAGTGAAAAGTGAAAGGGAAGTCGCTCAGTTGTGTCCGACCCTCAGCGACCCCATGGACTGCAGCCTACCAGCCTCCTCCATCCATGGGGTTTTCCAGGCAAGAGTACTGGAGTGGGGTGCCATTGCCTTCTCCATTAAGCTCATCAGACCCTTTCAAAAAATGTGTTGTTGTGAATAGTACTGTTATAACAGCAATTAAAAGGTGGTGGTGAACAGTCAGATCATTCTTCTGGCTAGTGCTTACTTATGCTTATCAAGCCCAGCAGTTGGCCCTTCCTTAAGGAATGGAAAATGAAAGAAATATTAACACATAACCTACTTGCTAATTGCAGTTAAAGAAAACACTTTATATGGCCAGACTACTAGCACATGACCTTTATTTTTCCTTTTCGAAAGCGTAATGAACAGCTCCTAATAAGGTCATGATATCAGTACAAGCTGTCTGCCCCACCAGCCATGAGACTGACCCTAGTCTGTTCCTACACCTCCAGGGGTTTCCTCTGAGTTCTCAGAGCCTCTGTGTCTAAAGCCTCAGGTGTTTCCCAAGTGTTTTTCGGAGCTAAGGGTTAACACTCTTCCACTCCTCTCTTTTCATTTTCAAAGCTCCGCATAAGCGCTGCAAGCCAAATTTCTCCCGGTAATGGCCATGGCCGTCCTGATGGGCTGAGCTGCCGTGTCTGGCATCCATCTCCTGGTGACCTTTCTCCAAGCAGAGCAGGAATGTTACATTTGTTTTTCAAGCTAAACTCCACTGATCACTATTTTTACATGCAAGACTCTTTCAAACTCAGCTGTTATATGACAACCCTTTTGAATATAACAGAATACCTAGGAGAGCACGTCACATTTGTGTGTGTTCATGTCTGTCTCCTCCCTCTATAATGACTTCCCTGAGAGCAGGGACTTTATTTTGCTACTATGCTAGCTCCCAACCTTAAACCCGAGTCTGGCATATAGTCGGTTATCAGAATTAAACCAACACATTTATTTATTTTATCCATAGCTATCTCGGAGATATTGCAGGTGTGAGTCTAGACCACTGCAATAAGGCAAATACTGCCATGTGGTGAGTTATATGAATATTCTGGTTTCTCAGTGCATTTAAAGTTATGTTTCGATTACACGAAAGTATATTGTGTGTGATAGCATTGTCTGAAAAAAACTAATGTACATGCCTTAATTTAAAAATGCTTTATGGCTACAAAATGCTAACCATCACATGATAATACAACACTTCAACTTGTAGAAAATTTAGTATCTGTGAAGCACAATAACGTGAAATGCAATAAGACAAGGCAGGTCTGCATAAGGCCTGAACTTCGCATGCGTGCCACTGATCTCAGCTCTCTCCCTTTTGTATCAACCTCCTCCCTAGAAGGAGAGTCAGGTCTTCTCTCACCAGCAGGTCCTTCCTTCTCCTGCTCTCCTTCACTGGGATTTTGGCCCCAGTCGCTCACATTCCATCTCCAGCAGCTTTCAGATCCTCTGCACTATAATGAAGCGATCTCCCCTGGCCAAATGTACCGAGCTCCTTAAATCCTTCCTCCCTCCCTTCTCTCCAGAGAGTCACTCAAGGCCTTCCCAGGATCAGCCTCGGTGCTTTTTCTCCAGACTGCACAGCATCTAACCTTAACTTGGGTTTCTGTGAGTAGAGAGGTGAAGGGTGGGCAGGATAAGAAAGATGAAGTGGGCTAGTTTGTAGGGAGAGAGCATTATGGGAGAGAAGGGATGGATAAAGCCACCCAGGCACTGACCCAGCTGGGCCCCAAATTGCTGTGTGATCGTAGGCAAGCCACTCCCCTGCTCTCCATGTCTTTTCACATGGACGTAGGAACAGACGGAGGTAGGAGAAATGATCACTTAGGTGTCTTCTCCATATAGTTCAGGATCTTCTCTCTTATGTGATGAACAGAAAACTTCTCACTAAAGAAATAGTTTGCAAATTTCCTCTCCCTCCTAGCCAGCACCCGGCCATCACCAAATGCCACAAGACCCTTATATCCAATCACCACTGTAGTAGTGACTAGGCAGTGTGACCAACTCATCCAAGTCTGCCCAGGACTCTCCCAGTTTCAACACTGAGAATCCCAAGCACACCAGGACGGTTGGCCATCCTATGACTAGACCACAGCTTCTTGATGGCAAGGATCTTGTTCACGACTGCGCATGCTCTGCCTGGCACTGTTCTGGTCTTCAGCAAGCATTAATTCAGCCAGCATCTGCTGAATAAACTGAGGCTACTGTTTCAAAGCATCCAACACACATATAATGGATACACATAGTCCCGGGTCCTATCTTCATCTCAACATTGAAGCAGAACTTACAAGACTGAGGGGAGAGGCAAAAAGAGGGAGGAAGACCAGCATGTCAGAGGAGATGTCCTCATACTTGCCGGTCCCACCCACCATCATTACTGCCGGACATGGAACTGAGGACAGGAGCCTACCTGAAGCAGGGCATCCAGAGTCCTGCCAAAGGAACACACGTCCAAGAGCTGCTATGGAAGAGGGTTGTTCCAGACCAAGCCCAGTGCTTCTGCTCCAAAATCTGGCCACTTTACCCAACAACCAGCCCCAGCCTCTACCTGAGGGCTATGCCTCTTGTATTCACAGGCCAGTGATCTCCCCCAGCCTGTGTGTCTGCTGGAGTCTGGCCAGTACAGCCTCTGCTCCCAGAGCCTGCCGTCCCCGCCTGCTCTGGTGTCTGCCTCTGTCTTTCCCTGTCTCTGCTCCCCTCTCCAGAGAAGGGCCAGGGTACATGAGAGTCAGAGGAACCACCAGGGTGTAACCGACCCTTCCCTATTTATACACCTTGAGAAAGCCTGACTGTACCAGACTGCTCCCTTACTCATTTTGAGAAGAGGCATATTCTCCTGTAAAATTAAGCCATAAAAGTTCCCTTTGTACTTTTATTCTTGTTCAAAGTTAAGCCATTTTCCACTAAAGATAAAAACAACAACAACAACAAAACAAGGCATTTCTGAGCGAGGAGAACTGTGACTGTCTAATGAGTCAGGATTGATGGTCCTGATAAAGTTGACTGCATCGATCCTGCACACAGAGGCGGTGCAGGGACGGGAGCCTCCCAGCAGAGCTCCCCAGGACAGTTTTGAGCTGTTCATGAGACAAGTTTATGTTGAGGGCTTTAGTGATGCCATTACCTGCGAGAGGCAGAGAGGCAGTGCCAGACTAAGAGAGGCCAAGTCAGGCACCCAGGAACTGGGTACCAGCCAGGACAGCAGGCAGACACCTCCACAGTGGAGGGATGGATTCTTCCTGTGACTCTGGCAAATCTGTGAGCTCCCAGTACATCGAAGCAAGACTCGTGGAGGCTGACTGACCCCTTCCAGTGTGAAGATCAAAGTAGAATGTGAGCTGGGGGCTGCTGGCCAATGTGTATGGGGAACTGGGTCTAACTATGCCTGGGTTCTGGGAGTGCAGGAGGGACCCACCTGGACCAAGCAGAGAGAAGATAACACTCCCCTGAATACCCACTCCCCTGAGTGTCCCCAGACCCTCTTTCTCCCTAGGTTTCTCCTAGAGGGGGTCGAGGGTCTCCCCTTTCCCGCGGTCAGCACACAATGGTTCAGCTGCACTGTTGACCACCTAAGGATGGCACCCTGGGATCAGCAGTGCCTTCTTATCCCTCATGGCCATCTGTGTCCTCACCCTGGCCTCCACCCTCCCACCTGCACCCACAGGACGTGCTTGATCCTCCTCTGACTTCACTTGGTTACACTTCTGGCTTCTTCCAGAACTTCTCAGATTAGACAGGCTCCCAGCCTGCCAGCATCCAGTCTGCTGGACTTAATGAGACCCAGGGATGAGGGCAGTGTGGGGGTCCTCCCTGGGCACGCGTGCAGTCAAGACTTCCACTCCTGGTGGCTGGCATCTCTATCTCTGTAACTTCTGGGGCTCAGAGACTGCACCGTGCTTGCTACCCCTACTGCCCAGGGACTCCCCACAGAATATCTGGAAGTAACCACATTAATAATTTCCACTTACTGAGTGCTTAGGACTTGCTATAAATCATACTGAGATGTATGTATATTTTTGCATTTTTTCCCCTGATTTTTATTCTTTCCTATAGGAAAAGTCCTATAGGGTAAACATTTTATCCCCATTTTATAGATGAGCGCAATGGGACTGAGACAGCAAGTTATTTTCCAGGGCTTCCACCTGAGCTCATTTGCCTCCAAAGTCAGTGCTCAAAGGTCCTGTTAAACTAGGGTCTGTATCTGCCTTCTACGACCATCTAGAGATTTGTCTGGCCAGACACCAGTGTTGTGACAACCCAGAGACCTGGTGGAGGGAGGGACGAAATGGAAGTCACTCCAGGTCAGCTCTGATGAAAGATAGGGTGGACACAGTGCATCTAGGAGGCTGATGTGGACTAGTACAATAAAGCTCTACAGGTCACGTGAAGCCTAGATTGCCTTCCCGTTTCACTGAGCCCACTGAGATAGCAATCCCTGAACACACTCTGTTTTAAGCCGGGTTCTCTGCCCTCCTCCAGAGCCTGGGTATGTGATTTCCGATGGTGTGATTATGCAACTCTGTGTAGACACTGGCCTACAAAGAACCCCAACCACCTGCTGTCACCCAAGTAAGCTCAGCTCCTTCCTCTCTGACATCACACATATAACCCAGCGAAGAAAGACACAGTGCGCTTCCTGGCCTGGGATGTGATCCCTGTTAGACTCTCACAGGCTCCTTTGTTTTTCTTTCATGCCACGTATATGCTATCGCCACTTAGCTTTTATGTGATTATTTAACAGATGTCAGTATTTCCACGAGACTATAAGCTGCATGAGATCAAGACCACATCTGCTTTGCTCACCAGCCCCCCACCGCCACCCCCATGCCTCATGCAGCATCCAGCACAGAGTACAAACTCAGGAAGCACCCAGTATCTGATTGAACAATTGAACAAATGCTCAAGCAGTGAACAGTAGAATGAATGCAGGCTCGGGGAAACTCTGTGGGTGGGATTTCCACCACAGCCTAACAGAATGGAATCATTTACTCCCTGCCTGACCACAACAATAAGCCCAGAACATCCAATAAGCCAGAGGGGTCGTGGAGGCAATGGGGCTATTTAGTGTACCCAGGGGCTTCAGGGTATGATACATGTCTGGCTCAGATGTGGAAGAGATAGTGGACAAGAGTTTTAATCATCTACAAGGCAAGAGAAATGGGCCAGCCTCATCTCAGAAGAGCGTCTGACACCAAAATTCTAAGTAGAGGTGATCATCCAAGTGTCCAGCTTTCACTCAAATCAGAAGTTCTACTAACATCCTTTCAGGGGACTCTACTGATTTGGAGAAAGGATCTGCTATATCAAACATAGACTATAAGTAGAAGAAGAGGGGAAATGAATCAGTTAAAATGTAAATAGCCAACAGGAAGCAGGGCAATCACTTGTTCCCAAAACTTATGAGAAATCCAGAGAGAATGGGATTGCTGGGACTACACCAACAGCACCCAGGAAACAGGAGTCAGCTGGCTCTAGTGGAGAAGTCACACAGGGGCCGAGCGTCTCCATGTGGTGTGTGGGTGAGCAGGCCAGGCCTGTGGCAAGAAGAGCTGAGGAACGTGGGGGAGGCGGGGAAGGCAGGCACTGCAGGTGGGAAGGAGGAGGATGGGGCATCTTTGCTTTCCAGCAGAGCCTGGCTCCAGCCTCTGATGCTCAGAACTCTGGGGCTGGGAGAAACCACTCTGATCTGTCTTACAATGCCCGCCTGGCCCCCTCTCACCTCGTGTCAGGGTGGAAGGCCTGGCCTGTGTCACTCCTTGTCTGCTTAGTGGTCCTTCATAGTAGCAAAGTCAGGACCGTGTCCCCGAGACCATCCATTTTACAAATCAGAGACCCACATGTGTTCAGTTGCTCAGTCGCGTCTGACTCTTTATGACCCCTTTGACTGTAGCCTGCCAGGCTCCTCTGTCCAGGGGGTTTTCCAGACAAGAATACTGGAATGGGCTGCCATTTCCTCCTCCAAGGGATCTTCCCAACCCAGGGATCAAATCCTGGTCTCTTGCATCTCCTGCACTGGCAGGCAGATTCTTTACCTCTGAGCCAGCAGGGAAGCCCAGGGACCCCGATAAAGAGTAACAAAAAGTTAAACAGCAGTTACTGTGATGTTAGGCAATGTTCTAAGGCGTCTACATATATTACATGTTCAATCTTGAAGAACTGATACTTTTGAACTGTGGTGTTGAAGAAGACTCTTGAGAGTCCCTTGGACTGCAAGGAGATCCAACCAGTCCATTCTGAAGGAGATCAGCCCTGGGATTTCTTTGGAAGGAATGATGCTAAAGCTCCAGTACTTTGGCCACCTCATGCGAAGAGTTGACTCATTGGAAAAGACTCTGATGCTGGGAGAGATTGGGGGCAGGAGGAGAAGGGGACGACAGAGGATGAGATGGCTGGATGGCATCACTGACTTGATGGACGTGAGTCTGAGTGAACTCCGGGAGTTGGTGATGAACAGGGAGGCCTGGCGTGCTGCGATTCATGGGGTCGCAAAGAGTTGGACAAGACTGAGTGACTGAACTGAACTGAACCATCTCCAATTTACAGGCAGGAAAACCAAGGCATAGAGAGGCTAGTTAACTTGCTGGAGTTCAACCAGTTTAGAAGTGGGAGACCTGGCCTTGGAATCCTGGCGATTGAGTTTTACATATTACCCCATAATCTAGCAGAAACGTCATCTGTCTGTCATGCTACCCAGTTTTTCCTCTTGAGTTGTTCTCCTCTAAACATACCTCACTTTCTCTATATCCTATAAAATCCAATTCTGTAGCTTTGATCTGAGTAGCAGAGTAGAACAAAACTATTCATCTCCCCGTTTTAAGACATTAATATTGCTCAAGATTGCATTATATTTAAGAACAATCATGTGATACTACTGGTTCATAATATGTTTAATTAACCAGGAACCACAAATACTTTCCCAGATTGCCCCAGTTAAGAAGTATTTCCTCCTGTGTCTATGCAGTTAGCATTTCTGATGCAGCAACAGAATCATTATTCAGGGTGTTGATTTTACCCCTTTGTCCTGAGGCAACCGTCATGGAAGTTTCATCTTTCAAAGACCTCTGGGTCATCTCCACAGAGCCAAGATTCCAAACTAGAAAAGCTCCCCTAGGAAGGGTGGGGCAAGGGGGCTGAATAGCATCCTAGAGACACAGATTTAGATAGAAATACTGGAAACTTGATCAAGTTTCTTAACCTAGGAAATATTCAGCATTCTCCTATATAAAATGTGAATAACAATAACTACCCATAGACACCTGAGGATAAAAGTTAAAGAAGGTGGACACTGATCTGTCTGCACAATGCCTGGCACACAGGAAGGACTGGTGAGCAGACAGTGGCTCTTGGTGTAAATCCTTGGCCCTGGGGAAGCAACCACTAGATAATCCAGCGATCATGTCCCAGCTTCTCACCTGAAACTTCCCTGCTTCCCCGCCAGGCCCAGATACATAACCTGTGGGGCTCAGTGCAAAAGGAAAACACGGTGGCCTTTGTTGAAAACTTGCTGAGAATTTTAACACAGCAACAGCAGAACATTAAACCAAGGGCGGGGCACTTTTGGCCTTCGGAGGATCTTGTGTAAAAGGGGCCCACTGGGTAGTGTCCTGATACTAACACTGCCACCGTAAGGAAGTCCTGCACCTGGGTGCCTTCAAACAACACATATCAGTTATCTTCAATTCTAGAGGCCGGAAGTTGGACAGAAGTCTCATTGGGCTGAAGTCAAAGTGTCAGCAGAATCGCATGAACCGCATTCCCTTCTGGAAGTTCCAGGTGATAACCTGTTAGACACCGTCCTTGCCTTTTTCAGTATCTACAGGTTTCCCCCATTTACAGCTCTTTTCCATCTTCAAAGCCAGCAGTGTCTGGCTGAGTCCTTCTCACATTGCCATCGCTCTGGCTTTCTCTTCCACATTTAAGTGCTCTGGGATTACTCTGGCTCATCCAGATAATTCAGGATGATCTCCTTATTCTAAAGCCAACTGATTAGCCACCTCAGTTCCATCTGCAACCTTAATTCTCCTTTGCATATACCATGTTCAAAGGTTCCAGAGATCAGGACGTGGACACCCCTGGGAGGCTGTTACCTGCCTATCATACATGCTGTTCATGAAGCCAGTCCTCCTGAACCCCAAAGTTCAGAGATCTCAGAGATCTGTCTAGCGGCTGCTAGACCCTGTGACCCTCCAATCCGTACATACAGATCTGGTGGCCATACTCATAGTGGTAATACCGCAAACACCCACGGCCACCTTGGATGGACCCTAACCTGCTCCCAGGAGGATCCAGAGCCCCGGCTCCAGGCTTTACTCTTTCCCTGCTGTAGTCCCATCCTGACTCTTTCCACTTCAATGTTTTTCTTTCCACAGAGTGTCCCCAGCTCAGGACTCACAACTCCTTTGGGGACAGGCGTGCATGCTTCTGCCCCAGTTGCTCCCACTAGGAGCTGCAGAAGACAGTCCAGTCCTCTTTACCAGCCCTTTGTTCCCTGGTGGCGCAGATGGCAAAGAATCTGCCTGCAGTGCTGAAGACCCAGGTTCAATCCCTGGGTCGGAAAGGGAATGGCTACCCACTCCAGTATTCCTGCCTGGAGAATTCCATGGACAGAGAAGGCTCTGGGCTACAGTTCATGGAGTAGCAAAAGAGTCAAACATGATTTAGTGACTGAACCACCACCAGCAGCGAGGAGGGGTTAAATCCCAAATTACAGCTGGGCAGTGACAAGTACAGATGACAACTGGGACTTGTGACTGTACCTGAAGTGGGGCCAGTCTTGTGAGACTGAGCCCCTGACTTATGGGATCTGACACGAACTCTGGCAGGTAGCATCCAAAGCTAATTGAACTGTAGGGACACCCAGCTGGTGTCACAGAATTGGTCAATATGGGGAAGAAAACCCCACATCTGGTGTCATGAATAGGAGGGTAAGGTGTGCACCTCCTACTTGCTCCAGAAGGTTACTGTGAGACATCAAAGAGTTAATGTAAATAAAGTGCGAAATGCTTCCCTGAAAACATGGCTCACACTATATAAATGTTTGGCAGTGTAATTTGAAATACGATGACAGTAAAGATATTGAAAAGATGTTTCTAAAATGAGTTAAACGGGATAAGCAAGCAATGACCTTGTTACAAGGCAGTGATGTTTTCATGGAAATTAACAGACAAAGAGAGGCACTGTTTTACCCAAGCATGTGCTTGTTTTGAGTAGTCCACCAACGGCTCTCTAATCCTGGGTGTGTGTCTGGCACAGCAGCTGAAGTAGAGCTAGACAGAGCCTTCCAAGTCCATGTGCAAAGAGAGACCTGCGTCCTTAGAGCCTCTGCAGGAGCCCCTGCTGAGAGCAGGAAGGCTCAGCTCTGCCTTTTATCAGAGATTCTGTTTTACTGGCTATAAAAAGGGGTTGACAGAAGTCGCCTTGCCCACAGGGGAGGTGTGGAAGTTCCATAAACTGTAAAGTTCTGTGCAGAGGAAAGGTCTTTCCATTATGATTACTGCTTCTCTCCAGTGGCTCAGGAGGAAACCACAGAATTCAGCTCATCTGGAGTCCTTCAGAGTCATCCCCCTCCGGCCCCTGCCTACACACCTGCCACCACCTTCTTAGCAAACTCAGGAAGTCCAGGCTGGGCTGTCTTTTCTGAATGGACTTCCTTCAGAGCAGGCTTTCCAGGGAGCCCTGCACTTTAGAGAAAGGCCACATGGCCTCGTCTCTCCACCCAGCAACTCCTGCTTCTCTCCCATGGAAACAGGAAGGACTGGTGTGCGTGGCGCCTCTCTCAGTGAAAGGTAGAAGGGTGTCAGTCAGCTCTCAGCATGCCTCCTGCACAGTCAAGGCCAGCCCAGCTGTGGGCTCAGGTCAAAGGCCTGGATTTGGCTTCTGGATACATTGGTTCAAGTCCCAGCTCAGTCACTTATTCAACTGTGGGATGTCAGCCAGAACTCTTACTCTTTCTGTTCCTCATTTACTTCGACTTGAATGGGACTGTGCCAGCTGCCTGCCCACCTTCATGCAGGTTGGTGTGGTCCATATGGGAAGCACATCTTGATTGGCGGTCACCAGTCAAGCCCATGTAAACACCAGTCATCATTACAGACACGCTGCAGTCAGCAAAATCCACCATTTCCCCTTAATTTGGGAAAAATGTGTATTGAGTTGCACCTGAGTCCATAGCTTCTGTGCTGGCCACAATCATGGCTGAGGCCTCTACAGAGTCCTCTGTGTGTGTGCCAAGTCACTTCAGTCATTTCTGACTCTTTGCGACCCTATAGACTGCAGCCCACCAGGTTCCTCTGTCCACAGGATTCTCCAGGCATGAGCACTGGAGTGGGTTGCCATGCCCCCCTCCAGGGGATCTTCCTGACCCAGGGGTTGAACCCGTGTCTCCTGCATTGCAGGTGGATTCTTTACCCACTGAGCCATCTGGGAAGCCCCTAAGTATTCTTTAAATGAACATATACTCTTCTTTCCCTGTGTAGATCCTTAGATGGTCTTTCATCCCTTGGCCCAGGGAAGAAAAGCCACACCTGACTACAGGGCATACAGCAGCTGTTCAACAAATGTCTGTGAAACTGAACTGAACTCTCCTTTCCAAAGAACACAGACCCCCAACCCAGACGCAAGATCTTTCTTGAAAACTCCAGATGCAAGCTAACTGTGGTTTGCAGCTTTAAGAAAAATTTAAAAATAAGTAGAAAGAGAGGAAGAGAAGGTGTGGAAGAGAAGGGGGGAGCTCACAAAAGTTAATGAGATTTTCTCAGCTGTGGTACGTGCCCACATTTTTAATAGTTAGGAGTAATAAAAATTCTAACTGAACCTTAAAGGAACATCTTTTGTAACAAAGAGAGAAGACTTCTCTGTCGGGTGTAATGACTTGTTAGCCTTGGAAGATGGATGTACTTTAAGAAACTAATTTACAGAAAAAAATAATTGTTCATAAAAATGCAACTAATTGGGTTAAAATGACTTATTAACAGGAGTGCCAGATGATTCTTGTGCCCTTAAGGATTAAATTTGGTTATTAATCCTCAAAATTTCTTATTTCTCATGGAAGAAAGCCTTCTCCCTGCTTAGCAGATGGAGAAACTGAGGCTGGAGGAGGAGAGGGAGAGTGACTTGCTCAATGCAGGCTGAGGGGAGAGGACCCTAGGCTAAAGCTGGGAAGAGATCAGGAGTCCGACACCCAGTCCTGGCTCCATCCCCAACACCACGGGGACTCCACCTCCCCACCAGCAGGTCAACAAGGGCCCGGCCACTGACTCTGCTCACCCACTGGGTCTGAGGTCAGGCAGGGGCCGGTTGAGGGGTAGGCGGTCACTGAGGTAGGCGTTGTAGCCGTAGTACTGGAACTGCTTCAGGGCCACACGCCGGCCTTCGGGGCTGAGCTCCTGGCCCCAGTGTGCAAACAGAGAGGAGTCTGTGAAGGGCTCAGCCTCTGCCTCCTCAGGTTTGGCGGGAGCTTCTGGAGAAAGAAGGGATAAGGAGACAGTGGGTCAGAGTACACGCCTGCATATGCCATGACACCCCTTACCCTTCCTCACCATTGCTTTGGATAAAACGATCTTAGCCCCAACTTTGGGGGTTGGGGGGGGCGAAAAGAATCGTCATGCTCCCCCAAGCTCATTTATCCTTCCATACATCCATTCATCCACCCAACAACCACTAACACATATAGAAATACAACCAGCAGAGTCCGAGGGGAAGCCAGTGGGTGTGATCCTGATGCTCCGTGGCTTTATGCCAGAACCTCCTCCTTTCCCAGTCTGCCTTCTCATCAGATGCCAGGCCCAGCCCTTGAATGGCATTTCTGCTTCTCTTTCCCCAGATCACACCCCTGTTCTCTGCTAGTCCTAAACTGTCCCACACCCAGATCCTCAAGCTGAGTGCCTGCTCCCTTGCCCAGTTCTTGCCAGTCTACTCTCTCCACTGTCTGGTCCTGCTGAGAGTTTCCTGGCTACACCCTATGATATTCACCTAACTGCTAGGACCCTCGGCCAGATTGCCTCCTGCTGCTTCAGGCTCTGCCCACCAGGGTAGGGGCTTGTTGGCACAGCAGACAGACAGACCATCCCCAAACCTCCACACACTCTGGGCACTGCTCATTGGACCTCTGGTAGACTTTGTAGGGGCAATGCTCACACCAGAGCAAAAGAATTCACGGTTCTCCTGGAAATTTCCAAGAAAATGGAGGAGTATTATTACCTATAAGAGCAGAGGCTTGGATGTATATAGACACAGATTCAGACAAATCCCTGCCCCACTATTCACTGGCGACATGAGCATAAGCAAACACTCAACCTCTTGACGCCTTGATTTCCTCATTTGTAATGTGGGAATATTAATAATAATACCTACTCTTCATTTCTGAGATCTGTGAGGATTACATGCAATAATGTACATGAAACAATTGTTTCAGAGTAAGTGCACAATAAACGGGACTCGGGGTTGCTATAGCAAGGGCAGCCTGGTGGGTCAATTCTTCTTTTACAGGGATAATGAGTAGGTCTTGCCAGGACACAGGCTGACTGGTCAGAACTATGGAACTCATTCCAAGGGACAGGTAGTCAGGCCGACCATTTAAGGTCAGCAATCAGAAAGTGGACAGGGATGCTAAGGCCACTGAACTGGTCTTTCATGTTCATAAACATGATGTAAGTAAGACATGGAGCTTGGAATGAGACAGGGACCAGGAGGAAGAAGAGGGTTCAGAACAGGAGAGGCAGGCTTAGGACACTTGCCAAAGTCGCTTCAGCTGTCTACACGGAGCCAGCAGCCAACACACTTATGTCAGGTAACCTAAAGGTAGAGTCTGGAGACAGGCAAAGGGCTAGGGCCCTTGGTCTTCAAGGCTGGAGAGCTCAAAGCTGCGTACCACAGCTCTTACCACCTCCTCCTCCTGACAGATTCTTGGAAGAGTCCATCTGGGAAGAGGAGGAGACTTGAGAATAAGCCTTCCAGTACCCAGGACACCCCTATCACAGAAGGGGTGCTCCTGGGGGAGGAAGCCCCATCACTGGAGGCACACAAAGGAATTCACGGACAGAGGCAGCTGACATATCTCCTTGCGAATTAGCGAATGATTCGAAAGCAGAGCGAGCACACCAATGCCAGAGACCCGAGTCAGGGAGACACCAAAACTCATGCCACGGCGCTGGGACTCACAGGTGTTGGGTGAACATGCGTAAGCACCCCTGCTTTTCGGGGGCCATGTCCTGGGCATATACTCACTCTGGAGATCCATGTAACTCCTGGGATAACCATCACAGCTAGCACTTGCTGAGTGCTTTCCATGAGCCAGGCTCTGCCATAAGCATTTTTCACATACCAACTCATTTCCCCTACAGGGTGGGGGCTGCCACTGTCACCATTCTAGAGATAGTGAACACGAGGCACACAGAGGATAAGAACCTTGGCCTGGTTCACTTGGAAGTGAAGTAGCTGAGATGCAATCTGAGGGAGTCTGTCCCCCGAGGCAGCGGCCCCAACCATTAGGCTGCACTGTCTCCACAGACCAAAGGGCTGGATACAGGTGAGTTCCAAAGATGAACATGGCCTGTCATCTCAGTTACCAATCTTCCTTAAAGATACAGAAGGAAACTCAGATATATTAAACATATTAGACATTTAAAGGAGTGAAGTGCGAACTACGTGTGCATTTCTATGACAAAGCAAAAAAAAAACTTCTGGGACTGCGGGGTTGCTCAAAGCTCCATCCCAGAGCTCAGGCTGCCCTTGGCCCCTCGACTTGGTGTGTTTGAAAGGAAATACAGGGCTCACCTAATCTTGAAGGTCCTTGTTATTTCTAAAAAGATGGATAGTTCATTCGTTTGGATTCAGGAGTAGTAAAAATCTAAATGAGCGAGCCAACTGAATCACACATGTGACATTTAACACAAATGGAGTTTTACTGCCCTCACATACCTAAACAGATATTATCAAGTAAAATCAGGTCATTTAATGGAAAAAATTATGATTCACAATTAGACTGGTATTGCATAAAAATGGATTATAAACATATTAAAGTCCTGGGTCCCTACACGTGCTTTTGCCTTTTTACTCAGTATGGGTACAAAGGACAACAAGTTTGATAGCAGTGGGTTCTGAATGATGAGTCAGGGGCAGGACAGGGAGAAAAGAGGGTGTATTTGGTGAATTTCTGCCTGAGCCAAGCACAGAGCTGGCTGATGTCTTTACCCAAGGTTATCTCTGTCACGCTCACGGGCTGGATCCCATGAGGGCAGGAGGACATCTCTCTTGTTCCCTGCTGTATCTGTGGCTCCCAGCAGAGTCTGTGGCTCTTACAAGGAGATCAGTCCATCATTTCAAAACAAATCAGTTAACCAGTACCCCATAGTGGTTGGTTACTAGACACGAGGAAACTAAAGATGAAGAAGTTGAGTGGCTAAGCTGAGGTCACCCAGTTTGTCAGGGGCATTGAAGCTTTTCTCTGCACCGCCAAGTGGGAAACTATGGTCCGAGGACCAAATCTGGCCCATCATCTTTTACATAAATAAAGCTTTATTGTAAAACATGATATTCACTTGCTCTATATTTAGCTATAGTGTTTTAGGACCACAAAGGCAGAGTATGACAGAGACCCATACGGCTTGAAAAGTGGAAAATATGTACTTTCTGGCCCTTTAAGAAAAAGTACGCTGACCCCTGCTCTACACCTCACATTTGACATCCCTTAGGTAAAGAGGACTTGCCTCTGCTAATCCATTCATTTTGTTTCTTTAGGATCCCTGGCTGTAGAGACAGAATGTATACTCCAGCTCTGCCATTTTCCAGATTAGCTTAGCTGCACCTCAGTTCCTCATCTAGAAAGTGGAATGGGTACTAACAGTACTTTCTTCTTAGACTATTGGTGCATATTCAATGAGAAGGTCCATGTGAGAGCTTAGCATGGTGCCCAGCACATAATAAATGTTAGCACAGGGAGCGTCAGTGGCTAAGGACACACACAGCCCCACAGCCCGCCAGGGTGCTCCTCCACTGACACTTCTTGAGCTCAANACTATGTGTGCATTTCTATGACAAAGCAAAAAAAAACTTCTGGGACTGCGGGGTTGCTCAAAGCTCCATCCCAGAGCTCAGGCTGCCCTTGGCCCCTCGACTTGGTGTGTTTGAAAGGAAATACAGGGCTCACCTAATCTTGAAGGTCCTTGTTATTTCTAAAAAGATGGATAGTTCATTCGTTTGGATTCAGGAGTAGTAAAAATCTAAATGAGCGAGCCAACTGAATCACACATGTGACATTTAACACAAATGGAGTTTTACTGCCCTCACATACCTAAACAGATATTATCAAGTAAAATCAGGTCATTTAATGGAAAAAATTATGATTCACAATTAGACTGGTATTGCATAAAAATGGATTATAAACATATTAAAATCCTGGGTCCCTACACGTGCTTTTGCCTTTTTACTCAGTATGGGTACAAAGGACAACAAGTTTGATAGCAGTGGGTTCTGAATGATGAGTCAGGGGCAGGACAGGGAGAAAAGAGGGTGTATTTGGTGAATTTCTGCCTGAGCCAAGCACAGAGCTGGCTGATGTCTTTACCCAAGGTTATCTCTGTCACGCTCACGGGCTGGATCCCATGAGGGCAGGAGGACATCTCTCTTGTTCCCTGCTGTATCTGTGGCTCCCAGCAGAGTCTGTGGCTCTTACCAGGAGATCAGTCCATCATTTCAAAACAAATCAGTTAACCAGTACCCCATAGTGGTTGGTTACTAGACACGAGGAAACTAAAGATGAAGAAGTTGAGTGGCTAAGCTGAGGTCACCCAGTTTGTCAGGGGCATTGAAGCTTTTCTCTGCACCGCCAAGTGGGAAACTATGGTCCGAGGACCAAATCTGGCCCATCATCTTTTACATAAATAAAGCTTTATTGTAAAACATGATATTCACTTGCTCTATATTTAGCTATAGTGTTTTAGGACCACAAAGGCAGAGTATGACAGAGACCCATACGGCTTGAAAAGTGGAAAATATGTACTTTCTGGCCCTTTAAGAAAAAGTACGCTGACCCCTGCTCTACACCTCACATTTGACATCCCTTAGGTAAAGAGGACTTGCCTCTGCTAATCCATTCATTTTGTTTCTTTAGGATCCCTGGCTGTAGAGACAGAATGTATACTCCAGCTCTGCCATTTTCCAGATTAGCTTAGCTGCACCTCAGTTCCTCATCTAGAAAGTGGAATGGGTACTAACAGTACTTTCTTCTTAGACTATTGGTGCATATTCAATGAGAAGGTCCATGTGAGAGCTTAGCATGGTGCCCAGCACATAATAAATGTTAGCACAGGGAGCGTCAGTGGCTAAGGACACACACAGCCCCACAGCCCGCCAGGGTGCTCCTCCACTGACACTTCTTGAGCTCAAGTGAGGAGGATGAATAGCCCTGCCCTGAGGTCCCAGCTCTGGAAGATGCTGCTGCTGTGTAGCCCCAGATGAAGGGAGTCCATGTTGACAGAGTGGCCTCCCATTAACCAGTCCTAGACGCAACCCCCCACACTCCCCAGCAAGAGAGCAGACCTATAAGAAGGACCATGTCTGACACAGTTAGGGTGACAAAGAGGCCCCAGGGAAGTGCCTGGGCTGGGTCCTCCGCAGGGGTCTGGAGGTGTCCAAACCCATCTGGTGAGGCCCAAGACCCACAGACATCTCTCACCCCATGATCAGGCGTCCCTGAGGGGCAGGCATGGACCGTGGCCCCCGCTGGAGTTCACTCTTGACTCACGGAAGGGGTGACCTGAGAGACGTGTATATTTAGGGGGCTGAGTGCCCCCCCCCCGGGAGAGCTCATTCATGGCTCAAATGTGGAGAACACAAGGAACGCAGCTGGGTGGCTGAGCCAGTGTTTGGAGGGTTCTGAGCACAGCACCAGAGGCTGTGCTCCCAGCCCAGTCCTCACCCAGTCCTGTGCTCGTCTGTGTTCCAGGGAGAAGCAGGCTGAGAGGGATCCCTGAAGGGCCGTCTCACTCGATAGTCATGCCCGGGGCACAAGCGGCACCCGTGTATCGCCCGGGCAGGAGAGCTCTTCCTCTGCCTCCCCTGACTCACTATGAACAACCACGTGCTGTGGGCAGGAGGGGGGCCCCAGTGGGGCCCGACTCATGAAGGACACTCACTGGAGACTCATTGGTTGAGGGGGGCAATGCCATGTTCTGCCCTTCTCCGCTCATGACCTCCTATAGCCAATGGTCCTTCTTGGCCTCTAGACAGATGGCTCTAACAGAACAAAAACGAGAGAGCAAGAATGGGAGCTGCCGGGACCTCAGCAGGCCTGGGACGGCCAGTGAATGGGGAAGGAAGAACACAGCACAGACTGCAAGTCCGAGAGGCCCGACTGGCCACGTGATTGGGAAATAGTTTCTGAACCTTCAGGCACATATGCCAAGGTGCCAGTTGCCAGCCATCACCAAAGGTTCTGTCCAAAGTGGCCAAGCGCCATTCAAAAATTATTTGAGGACCAATGAGGAGGGGACTGCAGGCTGATCTTGGGTGTTTACTGCAAAACCTTGCCCCTGAAGCTGATCCCTTCAAACACTGTACCGCAATTCCACTGCACCAGCCCTGCCCAGTGCTAAGAGGCCATCTCAGTGGCCCCACGATGTAGGCTCTATCATTCCCATCACAGATGAGAGAAGAAAGAGCTTGATGCTGAAACTGTACTCCTGACCACAGCCTGGCCTCTGTGTCCTGGGAGAGACACACCGTCTGGCCTGAGGACTAGAGGCACTTCAGGCCCCGAGAGTCTGCTGAAGTTGGTCTGCACTGGTTCACAGCTGTTAACCCACTGCAATACCTTCACAGCACTGGTAAACAGCTGCTTCCCCGAGGCCTTCCAAGTGGCCCTCTTACCCCAACTTCTCTGGCCTTTTCTTGGAATGATCCAGACCTTTCTACCAGCCAGCAACTGAAAGGTGCATGCCTGCTCTGCCTCCCCACCCCAGCTGCTCTGTGCTGTGACCAGCATTTATGCCAACTGGCCAGTGTCTGTGCCTTGCTAGTTAAGTACAATTTGACTATTATAACTTGCTCGAGCCCTTTCTAGGAGGCCACTGTGAAAAAGAATTATGGGTTTCTGGAGACCTTTCACTCAGCTCATCTGTTCCCCATGTTAGTGCTCAGGCCTCATCACGCATGACCTGTTTTCCAGAAAGTTCTGCCAGTGATCACAGGAGGCATCCAGGAAATGCCACGATAGGGTCCCTGAGAGATAGGCCCACAGAGCCTGACATGCAGCCCACTAATGAGAGCAGAGAATTGCAGATCCAGGTCCTGACAGCCTCCACGCTAATTCACAGAGACAGGAGGGAACTGGGGCAGGAAAGCAGCTTGCGAAGCTCCAAGCAATGAATGCACCCGAGGCTGCAGCTCTGAGTCTGAGCCCCAGCTCGCCAACCAGGCACAAGGAGGCCATCTGGAGACCCAGTCAAGGCCCGTGAGGCCTCCAAAGCCGCTGGTGCTGAAAACGGGAAGAATACCTGTGTGAGGAGGGCTGCTTCAGGGAGCAGCCCAAGTGAAGGCTCTCCCAGCTGCTTCTGCCTGTCTGGGCGGCACCAAGACTGCACGATGGAGTAGAAAGAAAATGGGTCTTGGAGTGAAGCAGACACCTTGCTGCCCAGCCCCTCCCATTTCTGACGGCCTGTCCTCTCTAGGACCACGTTCCTGGGGATCCCTGTCTTTTGAAGCTGAGCCATTTTGTCTACCCCGCCACGCCCTCCAGTGGAAACTCTGAGGCTGGAGGAGCTGCAGAAGAGGCTGTAGCCCAGACCTCTCCCTGAGCGGGCTCTGCTCCTTGGACTTTAAGATGAATCTTAAAACAGCAACAGAAGGGGTCCCGTTGCACGGTCGCTGCTGGAGGTCAAAGTGATTTGGGGCTGGACAGCAGGCCTGGCCGAGCTCTGCTGGGGGACAGACTGAGCCACCTGGGACGGGGCCCACGACCAGTCAGCCAGTTGCCCAGGCTGGACTAGGGGCCCACTGGAAGTGGCGGCTCTGCTTCTGATCCTTCCACATGGGCACCTTTGGGAACATTTCCCCAAGCAGTGGAGCCCTCTTGTTTGTTTTTTTGTTTGTTTTGTTTTGTTTTACAGTTTTCCCCAGTTTCCTATATGCCCCTCTTCCAGGCAGAGTTAAGAAGACTGAGGGTGGGCGGCGAGAGGGCCTGCCTTCTGCCCTGCAGCCAGTCCTATAGCCTGCTATTTCAGTTTCTGCCCTCCGGCCATGCTCAGAGCTGAAGTTTTGGTGTTTGGTGGTGAGATCCAGAGTCCAGGGACAGGAAGGCAGGGAGGAAGGTCAATGTCCCAGGTAATTGCCTGCTGTGTGCACTGGGGCCCTATGTCTAAAGGATATCTGGGGGGCAGGCATGGATGGTCCGGCCGCCTTGTGTACATCTCCCGGAGTGTCCTGGGGGCCCCTTCTCCCACTCTCCTAGGTCTGTTCTTCATTTTCTCTGGACTGGATCCACAGTCCAGCCCTTCAAGTCTGCATTTCCTTGGTTGTGGAACAGGAAGAGACTGCCAGGCTGGTGGGGGGAGCCGCTGTGAAGTCAGCTTTTGGAGGGATGAAGGCTGAGAATGAAATAATGGAGCCGGCAGTGCTGAATATCCAGATAAGAATTCTTAATGCAGTTTCCTTTCCTTCCACTCCTCTCATTTTTTTTTAACAGCTTTATTAGGGTGTAATTTACATACCATAAAACTCACCTGTTTCAAAAGTACAGTTAAGTGATTTCTAGAAAACTTTTCTTCCATTCTTGAGATGTCTTGTTGTATGCTTTATTGGGTTTTAAAAAGAAAAGGGCTGATTGAATATCCAGAAATGTACGTTGTTGGTGTTCAGTATCACCTGCTGGCTGGCTCCCTGCTGATGATAAAGGACCGTTGTTCCCACTTAAACAGCCTGATGCCTGGGCCTCGCCCGAGAAGCCCGGAAGCCCGGGAAGCGTCTTCAGACCCTCAAACCCTGTCCGTGGGAGCAATACTGACGAGGCAGGATTCACACCTCCGCACATGGGCTGGTTCACCCCAGAACAGCAGCGGCTGGTCCCGACTGCCTCTGCTTGCCCTCTGCAGTGCCACCTCCACACTCCAGGACGTGTGGCCTCCCCGCTTCTCTTCCAACACCCAGCCCTGGATCCAAAGTGGTGCCCCGGGCCTGTCCTAGCCAGAGGGAGGCACCAAGATCCTGGGGGAAACAGGCGGTCCTGAGAGGCAGGGAGCCTCAGTCCACCCTCCCCCCCAACACTGGACAAATCCTCGTTTCCCGCTCTGTGAGATGGACCCAGTGCTTGGGCTCTACTGGGGAGAAGGAGGAGAACTTGCGCACATCACCATGATGCTTTTCTTTCTCCTCGAAAAGGAAGGCATCAGGCCTCCACTTGTACTTGGGCTCCCAAGGGGAGATCTTCAGGGTTTTAAAAACATCCTTCGATGTGCTAAGAGTCCTAATAATGAGGAAGCAAAGTACTGTGTTGAGCTGAGGGTCTCCCCTCCTTTCCAGTTTTAGAGATGCAGTACGACCTGAGCTGCATCTCACTTTTGCCCCACAGTTCAGCTTTCTTTTCCAGGAATCCTAAGAATGGCTAAGAGAAAGAAGTGGGATCTTGCAGGAAAGAGCTCGGAGATAGATAATCAGAAGCCAGGAGCTCTGACAGTCTCAGGCCCCACACCATTTGAAGCCTCTGCAGAACGACTTTATCCACTGTGGAAAAGACACACAGGGAGAGCTTCCTCTGGCACGTGGAGAGCACTGCGGGGAAGGGGAGTGGCGGCCACAGAAGGCCTCCTGACCAGGCAGGGCCAGGCCTGCAGGGCGAAGCACAGCCTCCTAGCGGGGCTCCAGAGTCAGCTCTGCCCGAGACAGGCTGTGTGACCTTCGTCAGTCTCCCTGAACCTCAGCCAGCTTGTCTGTTTGATGGGGATGCTAAAACCTCTCGCTAACTGTGAAGACAAGGCGAGCTGGTGGCATCAGTAAAGTGCTTCGCAAATGCAGACTCCTGGCTGGCAGATCTGTCTCCTGTTGCTGCCATTAACAAATGTCCACAAATTTAGTGACTTTATGCTAATGCTTTCTGGAGGTCAAGGGTCTGACAGGGTCTCTCTAGGATAAAATCAAGGTATTGGCAGGGCTGTGTTCCTTTCTGCATGTCCTAGAGGACAATTCTTGAATCCTTGAATCCTCCATTCCAGCTTCTAGAGGCCACCTGCTGTCCTTGGCCCATGACCCTCTTATGAATTCCTCTCATGTGGCATCCCTCTGACTTCTGATCCCCTTTGACACTTTGAAGGCCCCCATGATTACATTGGGCCCACCTGGATAATCCTAGACACTCTCTGTTTTAAGGTCAACTGATGGGCACCCTTAATTTCATCCGCAACCTTAACTCCCCATTGCCATATCAGCTCACATTCACAAACCCCAGAGATTGGGATGTACTTATCTTTGTTGGGTGGGGGGCACATTATTCTGCCTTACCTAGTAAGAGTTCCATCATTGTGGGTTTTGCTCTTTATAAAGGTGTGATTCTAATACTCTGCTCTCAGGGTTGGAACCCTGAGAGGCAAAGGAATGGCAGCTCACATTTGTTGAGAGCTGAGCAGCTCTCAGCACAGTGGTGGTCTCCTCCCTGACATGGCTCTGGGATGGCACGAGGGGACACACACCCAGGAAACCAGGGCAGGGCTGCCAGTCAGGCTCTCCAAAGGAGACAGGTGCACATGAGGCCAGCAGGTGGCTGGGAGCCTCGTCCCTGACCTTGAAGCCGCCCTAGCCCTGCCTCCCTCGTGCACCAGCTAATGAACAACGAACAAGAGCCCGGGAGGGGCAAGGCATGTGCCGAGGCCACGGCCCTCCTGCCTCCTGCTTCTTCCCCACCAGCTCTGACTGAATCATCCTCTTCTCCAACTGGCTCCTCACTTCCGGCCCTGCCTCCGCTGCTGTGCTTTGAATCGGTAAGTTTGGTAACCCCAAACTCTGGCTTTCAAAACTCCCTGAAGCTGCAATTCTATTGTTTTGGGAGTTTTCTCATCTGGGAATCTGAGAAATTGCATACTGGCAGATACCTAAAACCATCTGCATTAGATTTCATGAGAGTCATCAGAGGCAGTATAATGTAATGCGAGGGTTGGCAGATTCTTTCTGTAAAGGACCAGTAGCGAGTACTTTAGGTTCTCAGGTCACGAGGTCTTCTTGGTTATAACTACTCCACTCTGCCCTGGTCTCTTGAAAGCAGTCATAGATCATATGTAAATGAGAGGGTGTGGCCTTGTTCCAGAAAGAGTTTTTCTATAGCAGGCAGCAGGTCAGCTCTGGCTCCTGGGCTGCAGTTTGCTGACCTCAGTGCAGTGGCACCAGAGACTGGCTCCCCCATCTACTAAGCCAGGTCATAACTCTCTGTGCCTCAGTTTCCTCACTAGTAAATAGAATAACAATGCCAGCCTTGTAGGGTAGTAGTGAGAAACGGAGAAGGGTACCTGTGTCCAGCACTCAGAGCGCAGCCTGCAGCTTGTAAGCTGGGTGAGTGTTAGCTAGGATCTGCCTGCCGGTCAAGAGCATCCACCTTCAGGACACTGGCTATGACACACCTCTCAGCCTCATTGTATGAGGGCCCACTCTCACTCTCCTAGTTCTGGCCTCACGGGCCACTACTCGAGCCCACCTAATTCAGCCCCCGCTGGGAAGGACCAAGGTAGTTATGATCCTGGGTGTTCAAGTCACTGAGAACAGGATCCTGAGCAAGGCCAGAATAGAGGACAGAGGAATCAGGCCTGCCCTCCTGGGAGGGGCTGGGAAGGATAAGAGAAGGCTGGGATTCAAGAAGTGCGATGGATCCTAACGAGAAACTAGAGAATGAGTCAGGGGTCTAGGGAGAAGTACTGGTCATTTCATTCTGGGCCGACATGGCAGACAAGGAACAGGAACTCGTCTGACTCCAGATACTGTGTGATGGCCTCTGGCAGGCAGACAGATCTCACACCAGGTTCCTTGCCAGTCTGGGCCCACCATGCCCTCTACCCCCTACGGGGTGGGCTGTGGGCCTGGGTGTGGCTGAGCTCACAGCTGAGACAGCCTGGCAGGTAGGGACAGGCAGAGCTCAGTGGGTGCACCCACGCTCATGGAAAAGGAAATGGACTTGATTAGAAATTATGCAGGATGAAAGCAGCCATTAAAGGTCCAAGTGTTTATGCTCTGAGCCAGCCACATAAAGAACATGTGAAAAACTCATTTTAGGGAGTGACAAATGTACGTACCTTAGGAACGAGGATTTATAGGTGCCATTATGTGCCACTTTAAAACAACCCTTTAAACCTAGAATTCTGCCTAGGAGATATAATGAACTCTGAAGCACATATCTTTTTTTTTTTTTCTGAGAGCTGACAGCCTGGAGATGAGCACCCAGACTTCTACTAAATATACACCTCACCATTCACACATAAAACACAGTGTTTCCACACATCAGTTCTTGAGATGAACAAGTTGGTGACCCTGTTGACGTTCAAGTGGCATGCTTCTCCTGGCACAAATACGCACATGGGAACAGCTGGGCTCGATGGGGAGAGAGAAATGAGCTCCTTTACAGCAAGACGGTCTACAACCCGGACCAGCTTCAGACTGCCTGCAACAGCTGCAGCTCCTCGATGTGGGACAGGCTACAGGAGAGTCCTTGCTTTGGGAAACCTGCAGCCTGAGGTAAGCTGGGAAGAGTGCATCCCTGTCCTCCGTAATATTACTCTACCCTCTTCTCTGTGGTCTCAGCCTCTCTGGAAGCCTGCGGGTTTCCAGCGTCTTTCTTCTGGTCTTAAAGGGGCAGCCGTGTGCTGTCTGGCAGTGGTTCCCCTTCATGAATGAACATCAGACTTACCCAGAGGGCTAGTTGCATCACGGCTCATGCTGGGCCCCGCCCGCAGGGTTTCTGATGTAGCAGCAGGTCTGGGGTGGGACCTGAGAATATTCATTTCTAACTAATTCCCAGGAGATGCTGAAGCTGCTGGAAGGGCCCCACTCTGAGAAGCAGGCTGTAGAGATGATGGGAGTCACAGGCTTCCTTCCAGCCCTGGCAGCTTATTCATCCTGAGAATGAGCAAGTCCCTCCCCCTCTTCAAGCCTTAGTTTTCTCTTGGGTAAACTTACTGGGGTGGGATGCAATGATCTCTAAGACCCTTTCACATGATTCTAAGATAGTTCATCTCACATGGGAATTGGTAAAGCAGAATGTTCAATGGTATCCTTAGGTCTCTGGTTCAAATTTTTTATTTTATAAATAAACTAAGGTCCAGAGAGGTTAAAATGACTTGCCCAAGGTCATACAGCTCGGTAGCAGCTGATTCTTGGACCATGTACATAGATCAAGGCCCTGAGTGCCCTCATTCGCTTCTCTGTGCACCTTGTACTACCCTTGAGGATTTCTGCAAAGTGGTGCCAGGGACAGCCCACCTGCTGGGCCCCCAAGCCTACCCAGTGCCTCTGCAGCTGCCGAACCCTAGAGCCCGAGCCTTGGACACATCAGCAGCTCCTCCCTCAGATACTCCTCACCAAGGCTGGTGCCCAGGTCTAGATCTGCAGATGCCCCTGCAGCCTATACATCAGGCTGGCAGGGAGGTGAGGGGAGCACTGCAGGTGTGGAGGGAGAAGACATTAATCACCAGAGCCCGGGACTATTAACCAGGCTCCCAGAGGAGAGCAGGCTTCCTGTTTTGCTCAGTTATCATCAGCTTATCCTTATCCAGGGGTGCACATTTTTGTGCACACACACACACAGAGTCACAGCAGCCCACAGCAGCCTACAAAGGCTCGTTCTGAAAACAGATTTCTCTAGTCCCAAGAGGCTGCTCACCGCATGTTGGAAGACCATTAAAATGTGTCATTTCAAAGATGAGAGAAGAACACTTGAAAAAACAAACTTGCAGGAAGAAATATTATGGGGTTGCCTTCTGGTTCAATAGCCACATTTGCATCTGTAAGTGCAGTTACCAGTGGAGAAGGATCCACAGGACCCAGAGTGGGGGGTGGGTGTGCTCACAGGCTCCTGGGTGCCCGGGCTGTGGGGGCCCCAGGGCCAAGTGCCACCACTCCCAGCAGCTGTGGGCTCCCTGGACATCTTTTACTGGTTGCTCTGAGTTGTAAATCTCCCAGCCCTGGCAGTCAAGGCTATATTTCAGTGAAGAGAAGTAGATTTGTCCTTCGAAAAAAGTTAACAAACAGGCCCTCCCAACCCCAGGCTCTTGCAGGATCAGGAAAGGCTTTGAATCCATGTCAAAGAAGCCATCAAAGGAAATAGGCCGTTTCAAACAAAATCCATTTCTCAAGCATGACGGTAAAAATATTTATCACATGAAAGATGTGAAAACCTTTATGATGTCTCAGCGTTCTATATTATGGATGCAGCACGTGTCCAGCAGAATGTGTGCAAAAAAAAAAAAAAAAAAACCGTTATGCCTGTGATTTTAAAAGGGGGGAAAAATTAGACCTTTCTATCTGGTAAATTCTTAATTTGCCAACCCCGTCGTGCTACATGGGCACCTGAGGCAGAGGAGGGAGGTGGGCTTGGCTCTGAGTCAGACAAAAGAACCAAGGGCTTCAGACAATGAAAGTCTACATGTCCAGACACAGTGAATAGGGTCCCACACTTATCTATCTCTGTCAGCCGGGGGCCTTAGAGAGCATCCAAGCTGCTGCCTCATGCACAGGGTCAGACAAGGCCACTACAGTGCACCTCAGGATTACCAACAGGGTCCAAACTTCCTTCAGGGACCTCCACAATCAGGAGCGTTTGCTGTTCTAATGGATTTTCAAGGTGCAAGACAAAGCCTGTTCTTTTACCCAGAAAGGATCACAGGGGTGGGGCGGGGCGGGGGTGTGGGGCAAGCCAGCCTTTCTGGGAGGCCCAAGTTTCCCAGTCTCAGATCTGAGGATGAAAGGTCGGCTCAGAGAACCTAGGGTGCCCAGGTTCTACTTCCATGCCACACCTCACGGTTGGTGGGTTGCCAGAATGGGCACTGGGATGCACGGCCTGTAACGGATCCATGAGCATATCCTTCTCTTCGAGAAGGAGAGGCACCCAACGCTAATGCCCTTTCTTTTGGATGGGTGGCTTAAAAAGAAGCACCCTGGTGGGCCCTGGCACACTGAAAAAGACACAGGGGCTTGTCCTACCTTTTCTGGGTACCCACAGAGAGATGGAAATTAAACTCTATGCATTTGGAGGAACAAATGAAAGTTAATTCACTTAATCAACAAACTGCGTCGAGATGCAACTGTGTAGAGATAGCCTGGTCTGGTGGGGAAGTCCAGGATCTCTGAGCCACACAGCTGGAGTTTGGCTTCACTCTTCATTAGCTGTGTGGTCTGGTATAAGTCAGTTAACCTCTCTGTGCCTTGGTTTCCTAACATGGAAAATCGGGGATAATAATGACAGCCTCTCATATTCTATGTGCTATATAATCCCTGGCAAAGGTTGCTATAGTTATGGGCAGGTACTATGCTGCCTGCTAGGATACAACTATGAGCCAACAGTGGGGCGTTTACGAGGTGGCTGCTCATCACTTTCTCACCTTCCCACCAGAGTCAGGGATACAGAGTAACTGAGAACAAGTAGCTACAGGGAAGGCTCCTATACCTTCCCTAATGGGACACGAGGGCCCAGAGCCCGCTGGTATCCTGGGGTGAGGTACCCGGGGAAGGTCAGGCTCTGCTCCCTGCTCCTCCCCCCATTCCTGCTAGGGTGAGGAGAGTAAGGGAAGTCGGGAAAGCCACTCGGGAGGAGGGGAGCTCAGTGCCCCAGTGTGAGAGCCTCTGCATCAGGATGGATCTGTGTGACTGGCGAGCTGGGTGGGAGGCAGTGACTTTTCCGGCCAGGTAGGTCTGTCGCACGTGCAGCCCAGGGGTGAGGACACGGGGATTCCCTTCCTAGGGGGCTGTTACTCTGCGGGACGCCCTGTGGATTCCTCACAGCATGGGAGCTGCCCAGGCTGGCCTCTGCTCATGACCCAGTGGGCGGGCACCTTAGCAAGACAACCTGGAGTGTGAGGCTGAGAAGTGTAGCTCAGGCAGGGTCCTGAGGGCAGACTCCACGAACCAGAGAGACCTGGGGGTGACAAGACCCTCCACTGTTAGAGGTCACAAACAGGAGGCCCCCAGACCCCTCACACACATACGCCACTTGTCTGTATAAGATATACCGCAGTTAGCATACTGGACCATAGAACTGGGCAAGGTCAGCGCCACATCAGCCTTTCCTCCTGCCAGGCCCAAGTAGGAGGAGTGGAAGTGATGGATGTGTGGGGGTGCTGGGCTCTCCTGGGGTGAGGGGCTCACCCTGCCCAGGAGTCCTGCCTCTGAGCTCTTGTCTCCCTGCATTCCTTGACAGTGCACGGCTGAGCACAGCAGGTCAGAAAGCTCCCAGACGCAGACACGGGGCAGTCAGAGCCTGGACGACCATCCATCCAGGACCACAGCGACCATCCATCCAGGACCACAGCGACCATCCATCCAGACCAGCGTTCTTGGCCTCCTTTGACTATAACTCACTACCTTTATGTCTGGTACATACACGCAAACACACATAAAGGAAACCACAATTTACAAAACAGTCTTTAGCCTTACTTTATGTGAGTAACTCTGGTATATTCTATTTTTTGCTACAATATTTTGTTAAGAACAAATGCTAGGGACTTTCCTGATGCTCCGGTGGTTAAGAATACACCTGCCAATGCAGGGGAACGCAGGTCCGACCCCTGGTTCGGGAAGATTCCACATACCTTGGGGGAACTAAGCCCAGGTGCCACAACTACTGAGCCTGCACACCCTGGAGCGCTGCTCTGCAGCCAGAGAGGCCACCACAGCGAGAAGTGTGTGCATCACAACTGGAGAGTAGCCCCCACCCCCACAACCAGAAAAGGCCTGCACACAGCAACAAAGACATAGTGGCACATCTAAAAAGAAAAAAGAACAAATGTTGGTTATGAACTAGGAAATTGATTCTATAACCTACTAATGGGTTGTGACCAGCATTTTGTAGAACAATGATCTAGATCAATGGATTGCAACCTTTTATAAATCAATGTCTCCTTTTCATAAATATTAAAAATTCCTACTTTCATATTCCTTGAAATTTAAAATAAATTATCACAATTGAAAACAAAAATAATGGCCATTTTGGAATACTTTTTCAAAGTATGCATGCCACCTAACTACTTTCCCAAGACTTTGATATAGAATCCCCCATAGGAGAGAAGACACCCTTCCCCCAATTAACCTAGCTAAGAGTGGTTTTCAAGAGCTTCGGTGGACCGCCCCCTTGGGGAAAGTGGACTCTGTGTCAGGGGAAAGGGAGGCCCGAGGTCCCTTTACCATAAGCTTTGAGTCCTAAATTCATAGAATTTTGCATAGAAAACTTTTGAAAGAAAGGGTCACTGGCTAAAAAAGTGGTTGGAACCTCACAGGCTCATGCATTCACTTCTCTCATTTCCCTGGGGAGAGAAAGAGGCAAAACCATTCATTCCATTAGAAAGATTCAGGGATTTGCTGAAGGGAACACAGGGGCCAGAAGTGAGAGGGAGACAGGACAGGACCTGAGACCTGATCTATGGTTACACCACCTTGAATGCATCCCATCTCATCTGATCTCAGAAGTGGGGCCTGGGCAGGATGTTCTGAGTCCTTCAAACTGTCACAAAAAGGCCGAGCAATAAGGACATGCACAATGAAGGGACCCAATTCCCTGGCTTGGAGTTTGATTTCTAGAAGACTCAGGGTGGAAAAATATTAACTGGGAGTCAGAAGCCCTGCTTAATAGCTACATGTGGCTGTGAATAAAAGAGGGAAAATAAACTGACCATCTCTGAATGGGGGCAGTGTGTCTGGAGAACATCTTCCTAATCTGGGATCCAGGAGGAAGGGAGCTCTTGATGGTGAGAAGACAGGTACCCCTGTGTGAGCGTGTGTCCATGGGGGTGGTGGGCGGGTGAGGAGAGGGCTCTGCTGGCTCTTCCTCTGTTATACAGAAGCCGATGCCAAGTGTCCGGCTCGCGGCTCTGTGGCACCCACTATCAGGCACTGTCCCCCCCAGGCTGTCCTCCACCATTTGATAATCGGAACACCCCCAGGATGGGTTGCTTCCAGATGCAGCTGCTGCCCTCTGCTCCTTCAGAGGGACTTGTCTGACCCAGAGCCAGGAGTGGCAAAGCCAGAGGCTCTTTCCTGGACTCCTGCAAGAGTTCTTTCTCTGAACACAGCAGAGGCTGCCGTGCCTATCTGATGGCCAACCAGAGGTGTCAAAGGGAACCACTCGGTGTCCTGGAGTGAGCCCAGATCCAGGCCATAAACGTCTCTGAGGGTTGGAGCCAGCCCAGAAGACACACACACACTCACACACAGAGCACAGCTGGACGCTGCCCTCGAGGATGTGGCTTACCCGACTGCCCAACCCTGGCCGCACACCAGCGCCAACTGGGGAGCAGGCAACACACCCATAACTGCTCAGGCCCAGCCCAGCCTGTCCTGTCCAAATCCTCTGCAGGCAGGGCTCCAGGCCCGAGAGGGCGACGGCACCCCACTCCAGTACTTTCGCCTGGAAAATCCCATGGACGGAGGAGCCTGGCAGGCTGCAGCCCATGGGGTCGTGAAGAGTCAGACACGACTGCTTGACTTCCCTTTCCCTTTTCACTTTCATGCATTGGAGAAGGAAATGGCAACCCACTCCAGTGTTCTTGCCTGGAGAATCCCAGGGACGGGGGAGCCTGGCGGGCTGCCGTCTATGGGGTCATACAGAGTCGGACACGACTGAAGTGACTTAGCAGCAGCAGCAGCAGGGTTCCAGGCATCCTTTTAGTTTTGTTTCATTTTTTAATCTGTCCAGGTGATTTCAATACAGAGCCGATTTAGAACCACTGGGTTGGGGAACCGTNGCTTCTGGCCTGTCACAGAGATCCTGGAAGCCAAAGTGTGTGGAAGTCGTGGGAACTGTCAGCCTGCCACCCCCACAAGGCAGCTCTGAAACACACAACTTTTCCTGTCAATCGAGTCACAACTCTGAAAAGCAGAAGGCACTAAAGCCAGCCCTCAGTGACACTAGTGAGCTGCAGGAGGGCAGGTTGATGGGGGCTGTGCCTTCAAGGTGCACCAAAGTGTCTTCAATAAATAATGAGCTCAATATCTTGGGGCAAGTTGATATTTAGGTTCCTTTCCATGAATTTTTGGAGGGACAATTAATGTGGCTTAAAAAAGCAGCCATGAACTGAGTGTGGACAGAGGCAGGTTGAAATGAAGGCCCAGAGCAAAGCAACCATCACTGGACAGGCTGGGTGCAATGCATAACCCTCCCTGAAAAGAAACAGAATCTCCTCCATCCCTGAACCTCTCCACTCATTTAATCTTCCCAAGAGCTCAGTGAGATAACCATTATCATCTGCATTTTACAAATTAGAAGTTAGAAGCTCAGAGTGGTTTAAAGGATTATCTGAAGTCCCAGAGCAGGTGAGTGTTGGGGTCAGGATGGAGGTAGGAGCAGTGAGGATGACTGTTGGAGGCTGGCCATCTCCAAGGACATCTTGTGGAATCCTGCAATATCAAAAGCTTTCTGATGACCACTGGGAACCCAGCTTATCCTGAGCAATTTCCTTCCCTTCAAAAATAGCTAAGTGAACTGTTAACAAAGCACACCAGGATCTCTCTGCTGCCTTCTAATGATGGAACAGGCACAAGATGGAGTATGTATGATGTCAGTTGGCTTATGAGAATGATATTGGTGGAGACTGGAAGGACTGGTCCTCAACAGCCCTGGCAAAGGGGAGAGGAAGGCGCTGTGACCAGGTCCCAGAGGGGTGAGGAGAAGCCAAGCAGCTGTGCAAGGCCCTTGGGAGGGCCCTTCTACCGGGGACTGTAGGCAAGTTACTCAGCATTTCCAAGTCTCAGCTTCTTCATCAATAAACTGTGACCAGTATGCCAATCTCCAGGTGAGACTATCATAAGATAACATGGGGATAACCAGTGAATCCTCCTAGGGAGAGATCTTTGAAAACCAGTGTTATGAGAGCTGGATAGAAGGTGACCAGAGGACCAGCTGTGGCCCAGGAGTCAGAGGAGGCCTTCATAGGGAGGATGAAGAGCTGGGAGCTTGCTTCTGAGAAAGAGAAGAGAAGGCAAGGAGTGCCAGGCTGGCCAGCTGGGGTGGGCCTGGGATGAAACATGAGCAGTGAAACTCCCTTTAAGAACTTCCATGATTCTGGAGCCACTGAAAGCTGCTGCCCTCATAATCTTCTTCAGGAAGGCCTACTGTGAGCCTGAACCCTTTGTGAAGTCCCTGTAAACTCACCAAGTCAGCACACTGAGCACATTTTGAAGGTGATCTATGGGAAGACAGAAGCCCAGGCGGGGGCCAGCCTTAAGGCCCTGCGAGTGAGCAGGAATCTATAAGGGCTGTATTCCTGCGCATGCGCCCTCACTCACGTCCAAGTCTTTGAGACCTCATGGACTGTAGCCCGCCAGGCTCCTCTGTCCGTGGGATTTTCCAGTCAATACTGGAGTTGGTTGTCAATTACTTCCTCCAGGGAATCTTCCCAACCCAGGGATCAAACCTATGTTTCCTGCCTCTCCTGCATTGGCAGGAGGATTCTTTACCACTGAGCCACCTGAGAAGCCCTTCCCAGGGCTGCAAAATTACCCAGAATGACGTGTAGATCTTTGAGGGGGGTGTAAGTCCAGCTGACAACTGCTCATGTTCGTCAGATCCACAACTGTCCCAAGAGCCTCGCAACTCTTGTCTTTCTTGCTTTCTTTTCCTCCTGCATTCCTTTCCTGAACATTCTCTGCCTATCACAAGATCCTCTGAAGGTCAGAAATCAGAAATTCATTTTGCATCAAGCCTGTCCTCATCACAGGAAAGACAGAAAAAAAGAGTATTTCTTTTTATGAGAAGAAAGTATGTGTAATTTCAAGGTCCTTGGGTACCACAGGGCATGGGTGCTCCTGTCAAGAAGGGACAGAGCTGAGGAGTAGATCTGAAAGTTAAATAACTCCAAGTGGGGTTTCTTCACTACTTTTTTTTAAAAATAATTCATAGTACCAGACAGGTTGACAACTTATTGAAAATGGTTCCTCACCTGGCAAGTGCTTATTACTTACAGTGTACCATCTTTATTACATCGATACTGACATGTAACACTCAATAAATCTCCACTCCTTCCATGGAGATGTGCCTGACAGCCAACAGGAGTCCCTGTCTTTTCTCTGCTTTCCAGCAGGTTTTGGTTTCAGGAACTGTGCTCAGCTCCCAGGTCCCTCAAGTCCAAGGCAAATCTGAGAGGGAAAGGGCAGTCCTGGGATTTCCTTTGTCCAGGTTGGGCCCCTTCCCTGACCTAGCCAAACCTCTGGTCTGCTAACAGTAGCTGATACATCCATGTAACAGGAGTTGGGTAAAAGCTGAGTAAGTGAATGAGGGAAGGACGGAATGTCACGGCCACGTGCCACTGCATGAGCTGCTATGACAGCCGAGGCCTCTCCCAGTCCAGCCTCCTTCTACCACCTGACACTCCACTCTCCCCGACCCCAGGAAGGACCAGCCATCATCTCCCAATAGGCCGATATGCCCCCCAACCTCTCGGCCTTTGCTTATGTGTTTCCCTCTGCCCTAAATGCCTGATCCCCTTCAAGTCCAAGTCTAACATCTCTTGCTCTGTGTATACTCACCCTGCCTCCCACAGAAACACTCACTGCTCTCTAACCTGTGTGCCTGTATAACCTGGCACAGATCGCACACAGTTCCAGTTAGCACAGCTGCCTGTTACTTCCTGAGATTCTCCAGGAAGGGGGTGATCTTTCTCATTTCAGTGTCTGACTTATCAAAGGCCCAGAATTAACCATATACTGGTAGCCCCCGGCTTTCGGAAAGTTCATGTCATGCCACTTTATTTTCATGAAAGACCTAGTTGGTTAGTACCTGTTTTCACTAGTGGAAAGAAAACCAAAGAGGATTTTTGCCTTTACAAAAAAAAAAAAAGATGAAAAACAAAATAGAATTCAGCATTTGTTTTGCAGCAAGCCAAATAATGTGTTGCCTCAGTTAGAGGCGGTACACATCCTAAGCAGAGAGAGTGGCACTACCAAGCTCCTTACTTGGGAATTATACTCAGCCTCTCAGCCTCAAGCCGCCATACCTTTGAACCATGTCCGTGAGCAACTGTGCTTTATCTCAGTTTATTTTGTGCATCTGTTAGCAAGATGTGTCTTCGTGTAACTGCTTCTTCAGTTTCCACTATTTCAGTTTATGAAAGCTTAAATAGGAATGCTCTATTTCGGGGAAATGTAGAGTGAATGAATGAATGGGTATGTCACCTTCTTCCCTGCCTTCTCCCCCTTCTTCCCTTTCTCTCCTTACTTCCTCTACCTCTATCTAGCAATTTCACAGACTCGTCTTTCTTTGGGTTTGCTAAGTCCCTGAAATGGTAGATTATGGTAGCTAACATTTTGAGCTCTCAAGTCAGACAAATATATCTTTATGACCCTGCCTTGAAGCTTACCAAGTAAGGGATCTTCTAACCCCTTGGGCCTTAACTTTCTTATCTATAAGATGGAGATAATAATATACAACCCATTAGGTGGTTNTTATGGTAGCTAACATTTTGAGCTCTCAAGTCAGACAAATATATCTTTATGACCCTGCCTTGAAGCTTACCAAGTAAGGGATCTTCTAACCCCTTGGGCCTTAACTTTCTTATCTATAAGATGGAGATAATAATATACAACCCATTAGGTGGTTGGAAGGATCCATGAGGTCATGCATATAAAGTGCTTGCATAAGCTATGCTGCCTGGGAACATAGAAACTGTTCCCTGCCCTGGGAGGCCAGGAACTCCCAGTGTCCCCAGCGGGAACTCCAGGGAAGCCCCAGACATTTCCAGCAGTCATAGAGCACTTATGATATGCCAGTTATTGCTCACTGGAGCCTCCAGAGGATCCTCTGTGGTAGGAAGAATAAGGCCCCCAGAGACGTCTACCTCCTGACCCTCAAAATCTGTGAATATGGTCTATTATATGAAAAAGGGGACTTCAGTTTGCTAATCAATCTCAAGATGGGGAGGTTATCCTGGATTACCTGGGAGGGCCCAATGTAAACACAAGGATCCTTACAAGTGAAAGACAGGCAGGAGTGTCAGAGTGATTCAGTGTTAGAAAGACTCAACTACTCTTGCTGACTTTGAGGATGGAGGAAGACAACCATGAGTTAAGGAACACCGGCAATTTATAGAAGCTGAAAAAGACCAGAAAAAAGATTCTCTCCAGAGCCTTCATGAGGAAGATGATGTCTATCTGTCTCCTCCGTTATCCTTGCCAGCTGCATGAATATGGAATCCCCACACAGGTCTCTCTCTGGAGGGAAGGTGTGATCGCATCCAGTCCGGCCTGCATGGTGGAGCTTGGGAATTAGATGTGGTCCCTTAGCCATGAAAACATTGAGGATTTAGGGAACATTCTTAATTTCTCTGTGCTTCAGATTTCTCATTTGTATAATGATAGGAACAACGGCAAAAACATAATGGGTGTTTACCAAGTGACAGGTTCTGTTCAACAAGCATTATATGTGTTAACCTATTCCTTACAACAACCCATTGAGGTAGGTATTATTGTTATCCTATCCTGGTGGCTCAGTGAGAAAGTATCCATCTGCCAAAGTAGGCAACACAGGGTCGATCCCAGGTCTGGAAGACCTCCTGGAGAAGGAAGCGGCAACCCACTCCAGTATTCTTGCCTGGAAAATCCCAAGGACAGAGGAACCTGGTGGGCTACAGTCCTTCCAGTTACAAAAAGAGTCAGACATGACTTAGTGACTAAACAAAAATATTTTCCAGATAGGATACTAAAGCACAGAAAGTTTATATTAAGCATCATACCCAAGGTCACAGAGCCAATGGTGGGAAGAGCTAAAAACTGAATACACCCAGTCTGGCTCAAGCCTCAGCAGTCCTAACCACTGTTCTATACTGCCTCACAAACATGGATCACTTCATAGGACTGTTAGGAATTAAATAAGATATTTATGTAACATGCATTTATAATTATCATGTAATAAAAGTACATAAACTCCTGATATAATAAATATTACACATTGGTTGACATGAAGGAACCAAGTGGAGGGAGGCTCTGTGATGGAGCCTTCCAGCACAGTCCGGGGACCTGCAGATTCTACTCTTTACAAAATGGGTGACGATGTGACCAGAGTCACAAGGGAATGCAAGCCCTCTACAGGACACCAGCCCTGACTTGTGTGCCTGACCAGAGGTCTTCCCCAGCAAGCACAGCCAAGAAACTTGCTCATGCCTTTGACCGATGATGTCTCCAAATCACGCTGTGTTGGGGCTGGTTCTCCTCGAGCAAACTGAGACAGCTCAGCACTGACTCTTAGAGGGTCTGTCTGCTAGATGCAAATTGGATAAGGAACCCAGCAGGCCTGTCACTGACACAGCTTTACTCATCAGACCTGAAAGCCCAGTCCCTAAACGTGGGCTCTGGAAGGTATTTGTAGGGGGTGGGGGGCAATATTGGTGGCAAGGGACAACACTTCTGTATTGTGTTCACTGACACAGGGAGGACCACCCATAGAGGTCAGATCTAGGACCCCAACAAGTATCCAGAGAGAGGTGATTATCTTTGGTCCGTCTCACTTGTTCTTTGGCCCACGTGAGGCCATCACCATCAGGGAGGTCAGAAGCCAGGTCTGTGATGCCAGGGGACTCTCTATCAGAGGTCCTGGCCATACAAGGGCACCTTGCTTCTCTGACATCCCAGGAGTTCTGCAGGAGCTTCTCAGACATAAGATGTAACCTAGGGACCATTTGGAGGAGTCAGGTGGCAGAAGAGACTCACTATCATCACGCAGCCACGGCAGTGACATGTATAGGCATGAACACCTTCCAGGTCTCCTTCCTGGGCTCAGAGCACCAATCTATTCACTGAATGCAAAGAACAATTCTTCCTGCCAGATGGGGGAATGTATCAAAAACGCTCTCCCAGAGTATAACCAATTAAAGCCTGGGTTTTAAAAAAATCCGACTGATTCGCTCAAAGAAGCAAAGCTTGGGCTGCAGGGGCTCTTCCTGCTGAGCTGCTTCTCTGTTTCCCAAAGCAGATCTAAAACCTCCCCACGGACTTGGTTTTCAGATGGCTATGCGCAGAGTCCGCTGATAATCTCCATGCTTCAAAGCACTTGCCAGGCATTTTCTGATGCATATTCATTTAATCATTCAACACAATTTCACTTTACCCTTTAACCCCGGAATCTGAGCCCTGGGAAGGCTGACAGCAGAATGCTACAGTGGCAGGTTGCACACACTGAGCAGTTCTGGCTGATGCAGCCTACACCACAGTCACAGAGGCAAACGAGAAAGGGGACCTCGGAGGCAGTCGCTCCCCTCTACAAGCATGACAATCTCATGTGGCCCCCGCAGCCATGCTGAGCCCGAGGAACAAAGCCTGCCTGTTACAGGCAGCTCAAACTGACGGACTCGGTAATGAAAAGCTCATCTTTCATAGAAGGAAGCAGTACCTGTGATCCATTTAGGATTGACTCAAAATTTGATTCTTAAATTCTAAAATGAATAATGAGTGATGAGTTTTATTGGCTCAACCAGAAGTAATGGGTTAATGCAAAAAAAAAAACAACAACAACAACCAACCTCAGGGCACATGAGAATCACTCCAAATTAAGTAACACTGGGCATCCTGGTGCCGGACAAGGACCTAGCATTTTATCCAACATGTCCACATCAATTCCCTGTCAGTATGGTGTGCAGCAGTGGGCACTCAGAAATGAGTGAGCACCAGCTTACTTCCCTAAGCGCAGCCGCAAAAGGGGCATCTCTCATGTCTGGAAGCTGCTGTTTTGAAACCAGGGATACCTGCACCCTAGAAGCCAAGAATGCTGCAAACAGAAGGAAGAAGTGGCCTCGCCAGCAACAGACAAAAGCACATGGCTGATAATGAATCCGTATTCTCAAGCTCCTGAGGCAAAGTCCAGGCCCATGACTTTCAATCTCTGGGGCCTCAACAAGGCGGCTTTCCCTCAACTGGATGGTTCTTTTTATCTGGCTCCTCTTTGTAGCCTAAGGCTGAGATCACTCAAGAAAAAACAACCCCTCATTCATTAAAACCCCTGTTTTAGAAACAGCTCAAACTTGCTGCATAAACTTAGCAAGCAGCCTCAGCTTTCTCATCTGTAAGAAGATGGTATTAGCTACTTTGAAGAATTGTCAGGGGAATGAGGGGAAAGACTGGAAGTTTCTAGTGCTGTCCCTAGCATAGCGGTGTTCAGCTAAAGGTTGTTGGTTACAAAGAGGAAATGTTACCTATCTGCCTCTCCAGAGTTTTTGGGGAAAAAAGTACGTGAGGAACACCTACTACTGGGCCTTCCAGTTGCTAAGCTGAGGGTAAATAGTAATGTCCACACTTTTCTTCTACCTTCTCACTCCCCAGAATGTGGCAGGTATCCAGAGGCCAGATCATAATCATTCAGACTGCAGTTCAGATGGCAGGGGAGGCCAGTTACTTACCCTCTTTGTGTCTCTGCTTACTTATCTGCAAAATGGAGTTAAAAATAGTTCATAGGGCTGCTATAAGGATTTAATGAAGCCATACATATAACACGTAGGCACACAGTACCTAGCACATAGTAAATGCTTAATAAATGTTTACAGTGAGTGTGCTTTTTTCCATACCACCAAGCAATGCTCCAGCACCAGCTGGGTGTCTTACAATTCAGCTCAGTCCTGATATTATCACTATCTACCTAAAGATAGTATCAGATCCCACAGATTAAGCTCAATCCTACAAGACAACCCTACCCCCACCTCACTTCAGATGCGAATCTCAAGTCCACATTGTCACATGGGTGTCAGACTGACCAGCTATAGAATGAAGCTTCTCATGATCCCTCTTTGGGTCTGATTGACTTGCTAGAGTGATTCACAGCATTCAGAGAAACAGCCAATTTACCAGATTACTGGTTTATTATAAAAGGGCGTATCTCAGGAACAGTCAGAGGGAAGAGATACTTAGGGCAAGGTGTGTGGAAACATACGGAGCTTCCGAGCTCTGTGGTATACCACTCGCCGGCATCTCCACAGGATCATCAACCAGGAAACTCCAAACCCTGGCCCTGGGGGTCTTTATGGAGGCTTCATGACACAAGGATGCTCGCTTAAATCACTGGCCACTGCGTTTAACTCAACCTCTAGCCCCTCTCCCTTCCCTGGAGGTTGGGATAACACTAAAATGTCCAACCCTCCAATCACATGGCTGGCTGCATCGACCACCTCTCAACCTTAGGTGGCCTCAAGGCTTCCCAAAAGTCACCTCATTACCATAACAAAGACACCTTTACAGCTCCCATCACTTAGAAAATTCTGAGGGTTTTAGGAGCTCTGTATGGAAATACCAGACCACCTGACCTGCCTCTANTATTTCTAATAATCTAATATTCTCCCTTTATTGTTAGGTCTTATAAATCAAAGAAAGAATTTCTAATTGTCCCTGGGGTCACAAAGAGTCAGACATGACTGAGTGACTTTCACTTTCACCTGAAATAGTAAATAAACAAATCTCTCTTCACTCATAAGTTTCTTCAACCTAAAAGTTGGCAGAAATTTTCAGGTTAATGATTAAGTCATTTCAAGTACTGTGCTGAAAGTCTTGAGCACAGATAAATAACNTCACCTGAAATAGTAAATAAACAAATCTCTCTCCACTCATAAGGTTCTTCAACCTAAAAGTTGGCAGAAATTTTCAGGTTAATGACTAAGTCATTTCAAGTACTGTGCTGAAAGTCTTGAGCACAGATAAATAAATAAAATAAGCAGAGTAGAATGGACTATAGTCTGCCAGGCTCCTCTGTCTGTGGAATTCTCCAGGCAAGAATACTGGAATGGGTTATTCCCTTCTTCAGAGGATCTTCCCAAACCAGGGATCAAACCTGGGTTTCCTACATCACAGACAGTTTCTTCACCACCTGAGCCAACAGGGAAGCCCTAAGAATTGTATAGCAACTATCAAACTCAAATCATATAAGACTACTGATCTAATTAGGCATGAATGAAGCAGTCATAATATTATTTTTTATTAAGTTATTTTCAAACTGGAAGTATATATTTGAGAAAGCCTTAACTCATTAAGAATAAAATAGGATTGCTTTTGAATAAAACACATTTATCTACTCTTCATTTATTAAAATTGGAAAACTCACTATGTAAATTAAGTAGTAGTCATTTTCATCTTTTTTTTTTTCCTAGTAGATTGAATGCTATAATTTATTTATCCCTGCAATATGCCTAGCACTTACCTGGGATGTATAAATGTATGTGAATACATAAATCAATAAATAGAAGCTTATTCTCTAATCAGAGTATTTAAGAAACATTATTTTCATTGATATTATTGCTTAGTCAATCAGTTGTGTCCAGCTCTTTTGTGTCTCCATGGACTGCAGCCCACCAGGCTCCTCTGTCCATGGGATTCTCCAAGCAAGAATACTGGAGTGGGGTGCCATTTCTTTCTCCAGGGTATCTTCCCAACCCAGGGATTGAACCCAAGTCTCCTGCATTGCAATTGGATTCTTTATTATTAGGCCATTACAGTTGGATAAAATACCATCTTATTTTTCACATATTTGTATCTTCCAACAAGATTTCCACTTAGTTATACCNCAACCCAGGGATTGAACCCAAGTCTCCTGCATTGCAATTGGATTCTTTATTATTAGGCCATTACAGTTGGATAAAATACCATTTTATTTTTCACATATTTATATCTTCCAACAAGACTTCCACTTAGTTATACCTGGCTACATAATTCTTTTTTTTTTTTTAAATTTATTTATTTTTAAATTTAACTTTACAATACTCTATTGGGTTTGCCATACATCGACACGAATCCACTGTGACATTTAAAAACCATCTATATTTGGCAGTGATTTAATATGGGATCCAGTGAAATTTTCTTCCTTATCATCAACATGTAAGGCTATAGCTGGTTTTCTGAATCAGATATAAACTTTTAAGCCTCTTTTGGTGTTCTGTAAGACTTTATTTGATATGGGAAAAAGAAGAAAAGGGTCTCAAAGTAGAGATGCAGCCAGTCTGGCAGTCAAGTAAAACTTGAACTTTTCATTTAGTTGTTGATGCATACATCAGCAAAAAGATAGAGTTAGTTGTAAAATGATTTATTATTCATTTATATGCAATGGTTATTTGCATCCAGAGACACAAATATTAAGCTATGCTGAACATCTATGGCTTTCTTTCAAAAGTAAATCAAATTGTGTAATCTTCATGCTTTTAAACATTTCTTTTAATATAGTTACATTTCCTTCACCCAAATTAGTGCTTTCTGCTGTTTCTGCCTTCTAAATAGTCTCAAACTAAAAGTAATGGAGAAAATGACTTCTGGGTTATACAAATTGCTGTTACAAAGACTAAACATTAGAACATCATTTAGAGTTTATTTCTTAACTTAACAACTTTGATTATCTGGTTTCTTAAACACTACAGATTAGAAAAAGAAAATTAAAAGGAAGGAGGCTATAACAAACATGCAGAGCCAGTTCCCTGGAACTAATGCTGCAGAGAAACACTATATGTGACAGATACAAACAGACACTCAATAACATTTGGTCTTCATAATGATTTGGAGTGCAGAAGGAAAATTATCCTTCCATTTGTTAAAAATAGCCAGGGAGACTTTATTAAAGACTATTTTAATGGGGCTTATGACTATTGAAATAGGGAGAGAGATTGAACTCAACTACAAATCAAGGATAATAGATGACTGATTGATAACCAAAGAACAGAGTAAGAGGGTAGATGGAAAAATCAGTAAGAGAAACTTGATGAGTTATAGAGGATGGGGGAAGGGGAGTTTGACTGGCTCTCAAGGATGGGGGGATTCTCTAGAAAGTGGTTTAGCAGGATTCTTTGCCAGAACTGGACAAGGTCAGGGGCTAAAACAAGGGAAGTTCTTTTTGTTGCTATATTTAGAATAATTTATCTTTTCCTAACTGGACCGGGAGTTTGATACCATACTGGTACCAAACATATTCCCAGGAAAGGAAACCTTATAAATGACATTCATGAATTGGTTAGTTGTACCTTGCCTTGAACAATGTGCTGAGCTCCTTATCAATGGGAAATAGGAAATCAGTAAATTTTGCCATGCCCTATACCACTATTCGTTAGATCATCCCTTGTGATCAAGTGTCTAAAGAAACTGGAACCAAGCATTTGCTCCTGATTTATATGGGCTAGGATATCTCATTACTGTACTGAAGCAGGCAGAAAACAACTGACAAGTCCAAAGCTTTAAGCTTTTAGTTCCATTGACAGATAAAGAACAAGAGGTTTTCTAAATGTCTCTAAAAGAATTTTCTTATTTCACTGAAAATAAAATTCAATTGAAGGGGTTGTAGAAATAAGGCCAAGGTTAAATTGACAAACACCTAGGGCTGGACAACACAAGAAAAGAAGTATTATAGTATGACTAGAGGTCATCCTATTTCTTTATTTTTATCACAAAATATCAGAATAAGCAGAAGTGAAAATACAATGTTTCTATTGTACTTTGTAGAAAGGCAATGTTATCTTGGAGTCTATGCACAGAAATAGTATAAGACACAATGGACATGGTTACAATTGTTCAAGATAAGAAGAGATTCTTCTAGCAGACTTAGAAAATGGGTAATATATCAATTTCACTTGACCTGAGAAAATAATTGAGAGAATTTATGACAGGAGCCGGTAGGCCTTTGAATACTGGGAAATGTGGGTAGGTCTAACCTCGGATATGCAGATGACACCACCCTTATGGCAGAAAGTGAAGAGGAGCTAAAAAGCCTCTTGATGAAAGTGAAAGAGGAGAGCGAAAAAGTTGGCTTAAAGCTCAACATTCAGAAAACAAAGATCATGGCATTTGGTCTCATCACTTCATGGGAAATAGATGGAGAAACAGTGGAAACAGTGTCAGACTTTATTTTNAGTGAAAGAGGAGAGTGAAAAAGTTGGCTTAAAGCTCAACATTCAGAAAAAGAAGATCATGGCATCTGGTCTCATCACTTCATGGGAAATAGATGGGGAAACAGTGGAAACAGTGTCAGACTTTATTTTGGGGGGCTCCAAAATCACTGCAGATGGTGACTGCAGCCATGAAATTAGAAGACGCTTACTCCTTGGAAGAAAAGTTATGACCAACCTAGATAGCATATTCAAAAGCAGGGATATTACTTTGTCGACTAAGGTCTGCCTAGTCAAGGCTATGGTTTTTCCAGTAGTCACGTATGGATGTGAGTTGGACTGTAAAGAAGGCTGAGCGCAGAAGAATTGATGCGTTTGAACTGTGGTGTAAGAGAAGACTCTTGAGAGCCCCTTGGACTGCAAGGAGATCCAACTAGTCCATTCTGAAGATTAACCCTGGGATTTCTTTGAAGGGAATGATGCTGAAGCTGAAACTCCAGTACTTTGGCCACCTCATGCGAATAGTTGACTCATTGGAAAAGACTGATGCTGGGAGGGATTGGGGGCAGGAAGAGAAGGGGACGACAGAGGATGAGATGGCTAGATGGCATCACTGACTCAACAGGCGTGAGTCTGAGTGAACTCTGGGAGTTGGTGATGGACAGGGAGGCCTGGCGTGCTGTGATTCATGGGGTCGCAAAGAGTCAGACATGACTGAGCGACTGAACTGAACCTAACTGTGCCAGGAATAGCAACAAAGACCAAATATATATTTCTTACTATAAATCACAATATCACAATGTTAAATATTATCGTTACCATCATCGCCATCATCATCAGGAATAAAGGGTGGAGAAAAGGACTAAATCTCCAGAGTAGAAACTTAATACAGGAACATGATATTAAAATTCCCAGCAGAAAACATACTACTTTAAGAAGCAGTATAAGCAAGGTGAAGAACTGACTCATTTGAAAATACCCTGATGCTGGGAAAGATTGAAGGTGGGAGGAGAAGGGAACAACAGAGGATAAGATGGCTGGATGGCATCACTGACTCGATGGACATGAGTTTGAATAAACTCCTGGAGCTGGTGATGGACAGGGAGGCCTGGCGTGCTGCAGTCCATGGGGTCGCAAAGAGTCGGACACAACTGAGTGACTGAACTGAACTGATAAGCAAGGCAGACACTTGAACCTAGGAACCAGGGTCCCTTCCCCAGCACCTCCAGTCTAGTATCTTCTGTGACCAGACAGTCTGTTTCTCTAAGTCTGTACTGGTTTTTGATCACTTTTTCTAAAAGACAAGGCAGCTCTCTCTCTCTTGGCGGGTTCTGATAGACACCGCAGAATAGCAGTTGGGGGGCTATTATAAGGGGTGGAAGAAGGAAAGACCACACCAGGAGAGAAGGACAAACCCTGAAGAATGCCCTGGGGGCAATGCTGAGTTCCTTGTGCAGATCGCACCACTCTGCTGACTGTTTCTACCTCTGTGCCTCTGCTGTTTCCACCACAGTGCTCTACACTCTCACCTGGACTACTGGCCTGGTTCTCTGCGGTGCTCCAGGCTAGTCTAAGCACCTCTACGTCTATCCTTTACATCCTGTAATCCATCACTGTGGCAGCCAGAGCAAACTTTTGAAAACATAAATCAGATCACATCAGTTCAGTCGCTCAGTCGTGTCCAACTCTTTGCAACCCCGTGGATCACAGCACGCCAGGCCTCCCTGTCCATCACCAACTCCCGGAGTTCACTCAGACTCACGTCCATCGAGTCAGTGATGCCATCCAGCCATCTCATCCTCTGTCATCCCCTTCTCCTCCTGCCCCCAATCCCTCCCAGCATCAGAGTCTTTTCCAATGAGTCAACTCTTCGCATGAGGTGGCCAAAGTATTGGAGTTTCAGCTTTAGCATCAGTCCTTCCAAAGAAATCCCAGGGCTGATCTCCTTTAGAATGGACTGGTTGGATCTCCTTGCAGTCCAAGGGACTCTCANGTGTCTGCATCTAGGACTGGAGTGTGGCTTTACATGAAGTTCTGAGTGGCTCAGAGCAGCTCAGCCCTTGAGGAAGGTGGAGAGGGTGCAGCATGCCCTTGGCAAGCCACTCTTTTCTCTGCCATCCTTCACAATCCAGGGAAACTCAGAGCAGCTCACACGGAAGGAAACTAAACTGCAATATGCAAAGGACTCAGAGGCTTCAGAAGAAACTGCTTATCCTTTTCTGCCCTTTCTAATCTGGCTCCACGAGGCTCCTCCTGGCACTCAGTACACGTGAACACATTTGATTCACACCGTGTCCAAAGAAGGGGCTTCCCTGGTGGCTCAGCGTTAATGAATCCACCTATCAATGCAAGGAGTTGCAAGAGATGTGGGTTCTTTCCCTGGGTTGGGGAGATCCTCTGGAGGAGGAAATGGAAACCCACTCTAGCATTCTTGTCTGGAGAATTTCATGGACAGAGAAACCTGGAAGGCTATATAGTCCAGGGGATCACAAAGAGTTGGACACAGCTCAGTGGCACATCCTACAAAGAACCTGGCCCTATTCTAGAGATGAGGAAGTACAGTCCGTAAAAAACTGTCACAACCCCGGATGGCCCAGCTCGTAAATCGCAGAAGTTGGCCGTGGACTCAGGGCTCGATGGCAGCAGAACACAGGCTCATCTCATTATATCTCATCCCTGGACGCCTACACCGATAAGGAACGCAAAGGGCCACCTTGTCACACTGCCCTCTCACCCCCTGTGCTGAGACACTCCCTGACGATGATTCATTCCTGCCTCAGCCCTGCTGCTGGATCAGGCTGAGCCCCGGGAGGTGCAGACATGAGCAGAAGGAAGCTTGGGAACCACAGGCACAGCTGAAGGCTTGAACGTGTCTTTTCTCTGAGCGTGGCCCATTTCTGTACGCTGTGAACAGTCTGCTCCACCTCCAACCCCACCCACCCACAGTCCTTGAGTGATAGGATCAGCTTATCCAGCCGTCAGCCTTCAAAAATATCTCCTGGGCCCCATGTGGCCCGAATTCTCAGACATTCCGGAAATGTAGTGCTTGATGGGTACATGCCCACCCCTAACAGATCATTCAAGCAGGGCTGAACTGCGGAGCAATTCACCCCGCGTGTCATCCACCATCTGTGCTTACCTCTGTGTGCAAGAGACAAGACATTCACAAGGAGGCGGGGAATTTCCTCCTGATTTATAGACCCTTCACCGCTAGTGGGAACAAGGGGCACTGACTTGCTGTTAAAGCAGGGACAAATTACACCTGTTTATAATTTGAATTGATCAAAGTAATTATCACATTCTGATTCTAGTTATCAATGAATGGGGCAGAGTTGTTTCTGCGGATTATGAAACAGTCAATAAAATGAGTAAACATTTCCAAAGACTAAAATTGAACAATTTTTGGAACTTGTTGATTTCTTTAACAAACCCCTTGATGGAAATGTACTGATTAAAATCTAGATCAGTGGACCCTAAAGTATAGGAGAGGGACCCCTGGGGGCTTTGACGTTATTGGGAGAGGTCCAAGAATCCATACAGACTTCAAAAAAGGATCGTAGGCTTTGCACATATATGTACTATACTTCTCAAGCTTCAGTCAGTTCAGTTGCTCAGTTGTGTCCAACTCTGCAACCCCATGAACTACAACACACCAGGCTTCTCTGTCCATCACCAACTCCTGGAGCTTGCTCAAACTCATGTCCATCGAGTCGATGATGCCATCCAACCATCTCATCCTCTGTCATCTCCTTCTCCCGCCTTCAATCTTTCCCAGCACCAGGGTCTTTTCCAATGAGTCAGTTCTTCCCATCATGTGGCCAAAATATTGGAGTTTTAGCTTCAGCATCAGTCCTTCCAATGAATATTCAGGACTGATTTCCTTTAGGATGGACTGGTTGGATCTTCTTGCAGTCCAGGGGATTCTCAAGAGTCTTCTTCAAGTTTATACTTTTCAAAATGCAAACTTTGAACAAAATGCAAGTCTACATATAATTGATGATGAATTATCGGAAATTTTCATTCTTAACCACTTACTNGGCACTGATCTGTGGCTTTTCATTAGGAAAGCAGTCCAGTTGAGAAATAAGTCAGAACCAGTGGCTCAACTGTCCAGGAGCCGAGTGCTACTCATCTGAGATTAGGGAGGGAACGCTGGACCCATGAACTCCCCTAAACACAGACCAGGAAGACCTGGCAGAGGCCCCAGGGCCTGTCCCTCAGAACGTCCAGTGTCTGCTCTCCCAGCTCTGGCTGCACCAGCACCTCAAGCCTGCTTCTGTCCCATTCCCTCCCTAGGGACACTGCTGTTACAGTTGAAGGACCCTGTCAGCCCCCTGGGTGAAACCAAGTCCAGATCTGCTGCTGCTGGCAATGGAGGGGATGTCCCACACTGGGAATAAAGACGTTCCCTGGGACCTACCGGCCACTGCCACATGCAGTCTTACAGATGGGGCCCTGCACATGCACCCCTGCCATTCAGCCCATGCCCGCTCGCCTGCCAGAGGGGGATGTGTCAGTCAGGGCCCCACAGGAAACTGGCCAAGAGGGCTTAACAAGGAGCCCTTCACAAAGGAGGGAAGGTCTGAGGGCAGTCAGCAAGGGCTGGAGGCAGCCTGGGCTAGTAAGACAGGGGCTCTCACAGACTCAGGTCAGAAAGGGTTATGAGGGGAGTCCCCCAGAAAGGATCAGGATCTGTGGGTGTGGGGAGAGAGGAAGAACACGGCCACTGCACCCCCAACACGGAGAGGCTTGGACAGGAAATGGCCAGTCTTCGCCTAGCTCTCCTGCTGGTGCCACCCACTGGCTATGCCCACCTGGGAGCCCAGCCAGGGGCATGGAAGCTTGTTGGATGCAATCCACGGAGGTCAGCCTACTGCAACCCAGGGCATCATCAAGAAAAGTGGGGAAGGAATGCTGACAAAGTGGAGGGGCAAAGCAGATCCTCCCAGGCCTCGAACCCATTCTGATTCCCACAAAGGGCCACATGGTTGAACCTGATTCACATCTTCCTTTCACTCCCTATGACTGCGTTTCATCTTGCCCTTGGGGGAATCTCTCCTGGTTGCCCCCCTCCCCACCACACACTATGCACTTTGCCATTTCTATGTATCTCAGCCCTATCCCCGTGTCAGGATAAACCTTAGGAAGAATGGGTGGTGACCCATCCAGCAAGCTGCAATCAGGAAAATCTGCACACCAGGTCTCCTTGGGATCACTGGCAGCCTGGGAACCTACTACTCTCCTTCCCGGGAGCATGTAGAGCTTGTGGGTAAGAATGGGCCCTGCCTGCTGTGCAAGGGCCAGCAACAGTTCCCAGTGCCTGCCAGGGACCAGTTTCTCTATCCTAGGAGAAAACTGGAGCAGGGCTGCCAGCCAAGCACCCGACAGGAGATGCCAAACATATCATCCAAGGCTGAGGAGGCAGCAAGGACTGCAGGTAGCCACCAACTGTCCTTCGTCTTCCCAAGAAGCTAGGCTTCTTGGAGAGAGCCCCAGGCAGTGTTCTTGAGTGATGTTTTAACAAACACTCCTAAATAGCTTATAATTGCAATGCATGCCCAGCAGGCACTGTTTGTTTTAAAAGCTTTACGAAGATCTTCCCATTTACTCCTTCTAAGAAGCTATGAGAGAGGGATGGTTATCTTCTCCATTTTACAGATGAGCAAAGTGAGGCACAAAGGGGTTAATTATCCTGCCTTAGATCACATGGGGAGGAAATGGTAGAGCAAGACTCAGACTCAGGCAACCTGGCACCCAGATGTGTCCTCTTAGCTTCTGAGCTAGCGGGAGCACACTGACTGCCATCCCTGCCCTCCACAGACATGAACTGCCACCCTGACACATGGCCTACTTCCCACTCCTCCCAGACTGGATATTTAAGGCATCGCTGGAAAGACTTCTGCCAGTCATCAAACGAAAGTGAACAATCTCAGAGGTGACCCAGGGCCTCTCTGCCCTGCAAGGAAGTCGTGGGCTGAGTTTCTGAGAGGAGGCCTCTGACATGGATATGAGCATGTGGGGGTTCAGGAGGGAGAGCTCTGAGGACCCACCTTTCCTGAAGGAAGGGAAGAAGTGGGACTGGGCAGAGTGAGAAGTCTCAAAAGAAGCCACAGCTGTCCCTGAGGTGAGTGCTAGAGGGGGTGATCTCACACAGCTGGGGTGAAGGTACCCTATATCAGCAGTCATTTCATGCAGAGCAGCCCAAGGAGGCACCATGGTCTGGGCAAGGCAGCCCTCTCCATCGAAGCACTCCCTCAACAGCAGGGCTTTCTGCCAGCAGTGCTCCCAGCGGGTGGAAACCATTTCTTTGTTCCTGGAGGGGATCCAGGACACACATCACCATGCCCATCATAAGCTGTAAATCAGAAACCTGCTGCCTAGCCTTGGCCACCCAGGAAGCCTCTCCAAACGTCCTTGTGTCAGGCTACATGGATCAACCAGGACGCAACTCCAGAGCTGTTAGGAATCCCAGGTTTCCTTGCCCTAAACACAAGGCCTACACGTCCTGGCTCTCTTCTGTGCCGCTTAATGGGTCCCACATGGGCTGACACCCACACTCCCAAGCCAGAAGTTTTCTAAGGGTCTTGAAAAAGATCACAATTTTCTGAATACTCACAGGGGTAACAACTAGCAAACATCAGAAATAACCAGAAATGTGAAAACAGAAGGAGAGTCTGTCCGGAGCTCTGAAGACCCGCGGGCCCAGCCCGGCTCTCGGCCACCGGCTGGGCTTGTTCCTCACTCCCTGGCTCTTTGCTCTGTGCCCTGTGCTCCCCCAATCCCTCCAGGCAGACTCGTCCTCCAGCTCTTGTGGACCCTGTAGGCCTCATCAGAAAGGCCAAAGGGATGTTCTGAGAGGCCGAGGGGAGTTTCGCTTGCATCTCAGAAGAAATGCTAGGCAGGACAGCCACTTTTCTGAGCTCCTACCTTACCGTTGAACTGTCCTCTTCCACAATGGGAATATGTCAGAGAAAATCCCCATGGACAGAATCTAAAGAGTTATTCAAAGCCACCTTCATCTAACATAATTTACACCACAATCACAATGGCTTCTGACAGCAGCTTAAGGAACTGTTGAGTGGCTCAGACACGCCCTCTGGGAGGACCAAGCAGCGCCCCATTGGTCGAGAAGCCCAGCGCTTCTCCATGTGGTCCCAGGCAGCTGCCCCTGCTCCTGCAGTCCTGGCATCCTGCTGGGGACTCTTCCACCATCACCCCCTTCATAGGGGGCCCAAGACCAGCTGACCCAACAGTCCAACCCCAAGAATATTTTCTTAAGGTCCAAGAAAAAGCAAGAACCAAAGAACAGGGACAGGGGTGGTTCAAAAGCGGGGAAAACCCTAGCACCACATCAGCCACCCTCGGGAGAGATAGCGGCACCCCCGACCTGAGAAGGGAGGTTCCAGGTCTCTTGTCTTACAAGAGTCCTCCTCCTGAGGTGCTCCTCGCCCTGGTCCAGAGAATAAGTAGTAGATCAGACACACATCATCTCTGCCCTGCAAACGCTATGCCCACTGCTGGACCCCCAAGAGAGAGCTGCCCATCCCCTACACCTCATAGCCAACCTGCCACTCTTTCAGCACAGCTTCCAATGGTCAATCGGGGCACGTGGATGAGGACAAGGATGGAGCCAGGCTGGAGGGTCCTCCCTTCCAGAGGGGAGTAGGGAATGAGGTCTTCGCTAATTTTTTGGAGTTGTGTTTGAACCATGGCCTTGGCTCATGGCACAGATAAGAGGCATGTCCACAGAAACACACAGCTCATTGTCAGGCTCAAAAAGCAAACGAAGACCTCCAGACTGGCCCGTGCCACATGTCAGGCCCTCAGGACAACTGCAGGAAAGCTCAGAGCCTGCTGGGGTCCTGATACAAGCCCCCGGGACTGCATTCTTTTCTGGATGCTGAAAAACAAAAACAGAATAGACACCCCACTGCACCCATGGAATCCGGGTCTTGGGGTGATGGCTCCTCCTCGGCTGACAAGGGCACTTGGCCACTGGCACACGGCTGGTAGTACACCGTCTGTACCTCGCATGTGGCATCTGGAGCATGCATTTGTCATGTGGACAGCACAGGTTAGACCTGCTTCCAAATCTAGGTTCTACAGCCTCCCTACTGTTGAAACACCGACCAAGATGTCAAGTCTTAGACTTCTTTCCTTGTCCTCAGATTAGGTAGGTGGGATTAAAGCAAGGGACAGAGGTCAGGGCCATCCACCAAGAGTTCAGATAGAAGTCCTCCTTTACGAATTGCTTGCCAAGAGAGTAGCAATTGGTGTACACTTTCGTACCTGAGCCCTGCCATTGTGTCCGCAAAGCAAATTCCACCTGCGTGAAAGCTGAGCACTGCTGAGCACTGCTTCTGGAGCCAGGAGGCCTGCCTTCTGGACTGTTTTACCACCAGCATATTTTATGAAGCTGAAAAAGTCATTTCACTTTCTTGTGAGTAATGGTCATCATAATAGGCACTAAACTCCCTCCATGCATATTATCTCCTTCAATACGACAGCCCTGTAAGGCATTCTTACTCCCGTTTCACAGATAAGGAAACTGAGGCTGATGGAGGCTAAGTAGCTTGCTCCAAGTACAGGGGAAGCTGGAGGTCTTCAAAGCCAAGAAGTCTGGTTTCAAAGCTGACAGTGTTAACTACCTTAAACACTGCCCACCCTGGAAACGTCGGCAGGTGAGCCAGGGTACATGACTATGAGCAACAGCAACAGCACTGGCCGATGCATCCAGACAAGGAATTAGTGAAAGGACATTGGGTGACCATGGGATTGCCAGGAGAGCTAGAGGACCAGATTCCTGGTAATGTCAGCAAACACATTACTCCAAGTCTTTTTTTTTTTTTGATGTTCAAGCTGGTTTTATTTATTTATTTTTAAAATTTTACTTTACAATACTCTATTGGTTTTGCCATACATCAACATGAATCTGCCATGGGTATACACTTGTTCCCTAGATGTCCACCAGCAGATGAATGGATAAGAAAGCTGTGGTACATACACACAATGGAGTATTACTTAGCCATTAAAAAGAATACATTTGAATCCGTTCTAATGAGGTGGATGAAACTGGAGCCAATTATACAGAGTGAAGTAAGCCAGAAAGAAAAACACCAATACGGTATGCTGCTGCTAAGTCACTTTAGTTGTGTCCGACTCTGTGCGACCCCATAAACAGCAGCCCACCAGGCTCCCTCGTCCCTGGGATTCTCCAGGCAAGAACACTGGAGTGAGTTGCCATTTCCTTCTCCAATGCATGAAAGTGAAAAATAACACATATATATGGAATTTAAAAAGATAATAACAATAGCCCTGTATGTGAGACAGCAAAAAGACACAGATGTATAGAACAGTCCTTTGGACTCTGTGGGAGAGGGAGAGGGTGGGATGATTTGGGAGAATGGCATTGAAACATGTATAATATCATATAAGAAATGAATCACCAGTCCAGGTTCGATGCAGGATACAGGATGCTTGGGGCTGGTATACTGGGAACACGTGTACTCCAAGTCTTGTTTCAGTAGAGGCCCACCCAGCACTGCCCACGGTGCTGATATTGGACGTTGCTACCCACACTGCAGCCTCCAGTGCCCTGAGAATTTGAAGCTCCCGATACCCCAGCCATTGCCAGCCAACCTTGACTCAAAGCCTGGGAAGCCACATATGATGGATGCAAGCCAAGCCATGAACCTGGGCCTGGATCAAGGAAGGCCAGGAAATCACTTCTCTTGTAGGAGGCTGTTCTGATAGGTCTCTATTCCCACCAAAACTCAAAAGTAGGGAATTCCTCAAACATAAAAAGTGAGTTCAGATGCTGGGTAGTTCAAACAAAAGTCCAACATATGAGGAAATTGGACATGGAATTCTATAACGTTCTGTTCAGTAGCTCGAGCCCATTTAATTTGACAAGCACATTGCAGTGGAGTATATCATAATTCCTATTCATTAGCTCCATCATACATATAAAAATATTAGACATCGTTATTCATTGCCTTTGACTTGTGGGGCCCCTTCCCTCCTACGGGAGAATACGTCTCCAGTAATATCAGGCTTGAGCAGTAACTGGCTTTGACCAATAGCATATGACATAACTTATGCCCTAAAAGAAACTTTGGGAACCATCACATGGAAGACTCTTGTGTTGTTTTTTTTTTTCTCTTCCAGGAAAACAGTATGTCCCAAATGGAACAACCTCCAGACTAGGCATCAGAATGGGAAGAACTTAGCAGAGCCCTATAGTAACCGCAATTGACCCACACAGTCTCCAACATTAATAAGAGCAAGAAATAAATGTTATTTTTAATAAGTCATTGATTTGGTGGGGGGGGGCGCTGTTTGTTATAACAAAACTATCTGATTCAACACTGAGACTCATTCCACATCACTGCCTATTAAACAAAGAGAATACACAATAAATAGGATCCAGTCCCCACCTTTGTGGCACTTCTCTGTGACACGTTCAAGTCACAGCTGGCACAGCGAGTGGAGATGTTTCAAAGGAAGCATAAATGCAATGCCAAGGGGACACTAGGAGAGGAGACAGAGATTCTGCCTGGGGCTTCCCAGAAGGTTTTCTAGGGGGTGTGAAATTTGAACTGGATCTTGAAGGTTAAGGTCAGTGTTAGCAGGGAAGGTTGAAGAGGAAAGAAGAGAGAATTCCATGCAAATAGGCAAATTCAGAGATACAAGAAAAAAATATATATGCAAGAATAAATTCTAGCATTGCCGGAGTATAGGCAATTAGGAAGAGGAGCAGTGGGAAAAACAGCCAAACGGAGAAGCAGATTTCAAATGCCCCAGAATGCCATGCCAACAGGATTCAACCTCACACTCTAGACTATAGGAATGATCAAAAGTTGGCAGCAAACCTATATTTCAGAAATATCAACCTAGAGGTGGTAGAGTGGAGGATAAGAACGCAGTGGAGAAGACTAGATCAAACCAGTTAGATCAAAACCAGTTCCAGAACTGGAACAGTGATGATGAGAACAAAAAGTTCACAAAGCATTTCACAGTTCATCATTTAACTTGGTTGGATGAGGGATGAGGTAGGAACGATTAAGATGGCACAGCATATGATGGCATAGATTTAATCACTGATTGGAGGGTAGAGGCATTCGTGGATATGGGGAAGCAGAAAGGGAAGCAGGCATGGGAGAAGCTGATGACTTGACGTTGAACACAGCACATGTGAGCTGTCTCTGCAACAAACCATTGAGGTGTCCAGTTGGTCACTGGATGAGATGGAAAAAATTCCCACCTGCCTGAAGTTGGGAATCATGTAGGAAAAGCTTCAGATAGTGTTGACATTTGCATTAAGGCCATTAGGTATTCACACTGGCACCCCACTCCAGTACTCTTGCCTGGAAAATTCCATGGACGAAGGAGCCTGGTAGGCTGCAGTCCGTGGGGTCGCTAAGAGTTGGACACGACTGAGCAACTTCACTTTTGCGTTTCACTTTCATGCATTGGAGAAGGAAATGGCAACCCACTCCAGTGTTCTTGCCTGGAGAATCCCAGGGACGGGGGAGCCTGATGGGCTACTGTCTCTGGGGTCGCACAGAGTTGGACACGACCGAAGCGACTTAGCAGCAGCAAGCAGACTGTTGGAAGAGGGGAAGAGAACAGCACTCCAGGCAGGGATTATACAATTAGAAAGCCAAAGGATATAATCAGGGAAGATCAAGCTTTAAAAACATGGTTGAAGGAAGAGAAGCAGATATGTGGTGACTTCCCTATGTGACATCCCACAACCCATGGGACTGGTCACAGAGTCATCCTTTCTATGGGTGAGGGAGTGGCTGTGTGACAGTGATGTAGTAACACTTTACGAATAAATCTGCAGACTCTGAAAAGTGGATGCCTTGGGTCCTTGATGTTATTTTATAAACTCAACTGTGGGTCCATTTCTGGCATTTATGAATTCTTCTTTCTCTTTTTGTCCTTCTGCTATAAAAATCATAATATGTCTAGCTATTCAAAGAAGGAATAAATGTCATATCATTCCTCCTTTAAAAATAGAGAGTATTTGTCAAGACAGACTGGATTAGACTGCAGTAATAAAAACTGTCAAAACACCGGTACAGCAATGGCTTACTTCTCACTCATGCTATGCATCCATCAAGGGTCAACCAGGAGCCCTGCTCCTGTGTTCTCACTGCCATCTTCATACTGAGATCCAAGCTGATAGAGCAGCTGCACCACAGACCCTTGTGTTCGTGGCGAGAAGGAGGAGAACAAGGTGAAGCACACACTGGCTCCTAAAGCTTCCACCTGAAAATGAAGCATGTCACTTCTGCTCATCGTTCCTTGGCCAAAACAGTTAAGTCACGTGGCCAAGACTGGCATGCACGGGCACTGGGGGAAGTATAGCCCTCCCAAAGGAGTATATGAGATCCCACTGAGCAGCAGTGGAGTCTATAACACACACTCACTAAGCGGGCCAGCTTCTCCAACCTCTGTGATGCTGTTCCACAATTCTCATGTGACCTGGACACCTCCTCCAAAAGGGGTTCAACCCTGGGGCTACATTTTCTCATTTAGAAATGCATCTCTTCAGTCATTGGCATCAGATTGCCAGTGATCTTAATATTTCCAGCCAAGAGCATTTCAAGCTGACACCTGTACTCCCTGAATTGTGATTCTTCCAAAAGCCTTAATTATCTTAAGGTGCTTCCCAACCCTAAACTAAGGATGGAGCCAAGAATCACCTACTTCTGATTCCACTATGGCTTTTCTCTACATAAAGAAAAAGAAAACCTAGCACAGAACCTGTATTTCACTCTCAGAGGCATTTTCAGATCAAAAGTCACTTACTGGTCTGCTGCTGGGTGGGTGGGGTTTCTCTCTATGCCTGTAGATAATTTGTGGACCTTGAAAGTCTCCAGTGTGATGCGGTCAAGTCATTCCAGTACCATACAGGGACAATAATTCTTATTCCCAGGTGATTTTGCAATTAATGGATTTTTACTAAGTAAACGTCCACATGAGTTTCATTCAATAGAACTGCAAACAGAAACCAATGAGCACTGTCTCCTCTACCGTAGTTCACCAATGAGAGGTACCCGGCCATGAGCAATGAAATATTGAAACCCCTTCAAGATTAGATAGGTAGATAGATACATATTTTTTTCATCTCAAGTCTAAATGTATTTATAAAACCATATTTTAATTTTCTTTGTGTTGCTTTCTCAAATAGATCTTTCTGAGCCCAAGAAATTCCTCCCTCCACCCCCAGCCTTGCATGACCCCATCAAGCAGGCATCTGCAAGAGGCTAATTCCTACTTACTGCCTGATAGACACCAATTATCATCTATTTGTTTCAACTGTGAAAGGTAAAAAGCCTGGCAAACTCAGGCCCCCCTGGTCAAAGACAGACTGAAGCCTCCCTAGAGTCCCCACTGCCCAAAACACTGACATCTCTAATGCAAGGCAGGCTGGTGGCTGAGTGTTTCTTGGACTCTTGCTACCTGCCGGACACTGTGCTAAGCACTTTACCTGGGTTGTCTCATTTAATCCTCATGACAACCCCATCAGGTAGATCCTATGATTACCCCATTTTATAGAGGAAACGGAGACTTACAGAATTTTATGGAAAGACTATAAAAAGTGGGCACCATATGAATAGAGTCTTACAGGATAGTTTGGACTAGCCAGGGGTTCAAAGAGAGGAAGACCCCTCAATCAAACTGAACAACACGGGCAAAGGCATGGAAAGGAGGAAGACGGCAATTGTCCCTTGAACAACAGGAGTGTGAAGTGTGCAGGTTCACTTACACCGGGTATCTTTCCACAGTAAACACTACACAACCCAGGGTTGGTTGGATCTGTGGACATGGCAGAACCACAGATAGAAAGCCTATCTATAAGGTACAGGCGAACTAACCCCTGCTGTTATTCAAGGTCAACTACACTGTGTGTTTGGGGAAAGGTACAGAGCAGGATGGCGAGAACACATGGTACTTAGGTAGAACAGCCTAAAAATAAGCGTGCAAAGGCTAAATCAGGAAGGGACTCAACTTTCACACAAGACTTCCCTTGGTCCCTGCTCCTGGAAGCCTCCACGGGCCTCAGGACAATCAAGCCCATACGCTGCAACTACTTAGCTCGCACTCTCGATCTCGCAAGCCGCAACTACTGACGCCTGCATGCTCTAGGGCCCTCGAGCCACAGTTAATGAGCCCCTATGCCGCAACTACTGAAGCCCTCACACCCAAGCGCCAGCGAGTCACAACTCCTGAGCCTGTGTGCTGCGATTACTGAAGTCCAGGTGCCGAGAGCCGGTGCTCCACAGCAAGAGAAGCCACCACAGTGAGACGTCCGCTCGCCAACTAGAGAAAGCCCACATGCAGCAACAGAGCCCTGGTGCAGCCAAAAACAAGTAACAGATAAATACAGCAGTGTGTACATGTCAAAAAAAAATCTTTTTAAGAGTTTGGAACCCTCTGATTCCAGGAACTGGACAAGAAACAACGGAGGGAAGCAGGCAGGGGTGAGNTTGGAACTGAAACATTGGCTCTTCTTGGGATGTGAGCTTGCTAGCCTTGGAACTGGAACTATACCATCAGCCAACGCACTAAATATCCACCTTGCTGACTATAGATTTAGGGATTCCTCAGCCTCTATAATCATGTGAGCTAATCCCTTATAATTAATCTCTTTATTACACACAGCACACACCCTGTGGTTCTGGTCCTCTGAAGACATAACTGATACATCAGGTCAAAAAGGAGCAGGCCAGAACCCTGTCCCCTTGTCATCAGAGCTGGCTGGGGCTGCTCGGGCCACATGGAGAGCTACCTGTGTCTGAATGGGTCTATTTCTCCTATGTAGATTGTCCAGGAGAATATAAAACCAAGACAGGAGATAGGAGCTCCCCATTTATTGAGCATCTATTGTATGCTAGTCACATCGCCCGAGGCTTTAATAGCTAATTATTTAAACCTCATAGCAGGACTAAGAAGTGGGCTCAAATGTCCTCACTTGATGGACAGAAAAACAAGATTCAGGACTTTAGTCAGTCACACAGCTGGCCCAGATACAAATATGATTCCATCTTACTGAAGAGCTCTGCTCTCAGCACCCTGTCTCCCTAGCTAAGCACCTCCTCTAGGGATGGAAGAACAGTTACGAGTGCACAGAGGATGAATTTGACCATAACATGCAAACTCAAGCATGTCCAGTCCCAAAGTCCACAGGTGCTGGCCCTTCAGGGGATGGGATTGGCCAGGTATGGGCTCATGGAGGGATACAGCCTGACATGTGGGACATGTATCCCAACCAGGTACTGGTGAGTCATGTCAGCCTGGCATTCCTCGGGGAACCTGCACCTCAGGAAGGAGTCTAACCCTGCCCTTGACCTGTGTGGGCCTGGGGACCCTGGCACCAGGATGTGGTGTCTCCAGTCCCAGAACTGGCTGGGTACCCATGGCACAGAGTCACCAGCTCTGCACCTACTCTGTGCTGAGCAAATCAATCTAACTCATCCAGAAGGGGATTTAGCTGGATCAACAATCCTCTCTAACAGGTTTACCTATTCTGACCAAACATGAACCGCATGTATCTGTGAGTGTGTGTGTGTGTGTGTGTGAGAAAGAGACTGTTTATAGGTGCATGTCTGTGTATGAGTGTGTATGCCTGTGTAGCTCTCCTTGCTTTTCACACTCGGTGTGGATTTTTCTACAGAAATATGCCTGCATCTTCCTGAAGGTCCTCTAAGTCCAGTCCCTGGCACTGCAGGACCCTGGACTGCAGCTGGGAGATGGCTCGGGTACCACAGATTTACCTAAATCCCAGATGAGCAGCTTTTCCTGCAGCCCAGGCCCTCCCCACTCCTCCTGGGCACAGATTCATTCACATGCAAAGTCCTACACAGAAAGGCCAGGTCAGGCCAGCCAGAGAGGAGAAACACAAGGCAAATTCCAGCCCTAAAATGGGCAGGGCGGGGAATGAGCTGCCTGCCAACGTAACATCCACTCAGTAACTCAGGACAGTTTCTAAATCCAGTGGACAAATGCCCTCCCTCCGTAGGAGACAGGAAGATAGACCTTTTCTCTGGGCTGCTGACAGGTCCCTGTCTCCAGTACCAGGAGCCAACTCCAAGGTGTGGGCTCTCTTGGCGACACCAGGGTGATGCTAGCGGAACCCAGGAAACAGGCGAGACAGGCCCATGAGCTTTGCTATCCAGGGTGACTTTTGCAGTTAACCCTTCTGGAAGCCAGCCTGCTCAGAATACATGTGCCGCAGGCATCCTGTTGAGGAAAAAGAGAGGCAGGCCAGTGACCATTTAGCTGGAGATCTCTCTCAGGCCACACAGAGCTGGGATTTGAGACAGAGCTTCCCACCACCCCCCTCTGCTGCCCACCACCTGGACTAAGGAGTCACCTGTGGAAGCTTTCAGAGTTCACAACACGAGGCCACACTGGTCGGTTGTGCTGGCCTGTGGAGAACACGTATCCTCTTGTCAACCAACAGTGCAAACTTACTGTCTGCTGGGTGCTGACGGGAAGCTCAGCCTGGCACCGCCAACTCCCAGTTCCTGGGAAAGCCCCGATAGGATTAATGGTGTTGGAGAGGGCAGAGCCAGGGATGTGAAGCCAATGGGGAGGAACCTGAGTGCCTCTGGGGCCTCCAGGAGCTGAGGGTGGGGCCAAGCTGCTCACTGAGGACCACACGTGATGCCCATGTCCACACCAAGCTGGGCATGCTCTGAGGACGCGACTCCAGCCAGCTGCAGCCCTTGCCCCGGGCCAGGCGTTCTCTCACGCCTCCTGAACATAGGCACTGGGGCAGAAAGAGAAAGCACGACACACGGATTTATCTCAAATAAGTGCAAACTCACAGTCGCCTTCAGCAAAGACCAGTGAGGCTAGAAGCCAATCTGTGGTTTCCCATAAACAACTGAGGCATGACAGTGTATGAGCTTTCAGAAAATCCTGCAGAAAATTCCAAGAGGCATCTGAGAGCCCTTCCTGGTACTACAGACATGTGGGAGGGGCTTGGGAATCATCCTGCTGCAACACGCCTGCCCAGCCCCCATCTGGCCCCCCATCCCACCGGCCCTGCAGGAAGCAGCTCTGGGCAGCTGACGCCTGTGCATGAGCTCATCCCCTGCATGCATATCCTCTGCCGCTTACTCTCCTTTTGCACCCTCCCAAGGAGCCTCTCTCCACACTTCCCTGCAGGGCTCTGTGCCCAGGAAGGAGGCTCCTGCCTATGCTATCACCCAGCCTCCCTGGGTAGGGCTCAGCCAACAGGAGGGAAAAAAATCAAAGGGTACGAGGAGGGGTGGGGGGCGCACAACTCTGGGGGTAGTCCTGTCCATCCATGATTATCGTTCCTGCCAGACTGTGACACTTCCAAGATTAGGCTCTTTCCTACCTTGGTAACACCATGTCTTCCCTTGTTCCACCAGCCCTAGGTGGGGCAGAGCTTCCTCCCACTGTGAGTCTCTGGACACCTCACTGTTCTTGACCTTTAACTCCATCCTCGCTTCTTGGTTAAGGCTTCTATGTGAACCAATAGGGCTAAGTCCTGCCTATGCCAGGTCCCTTCTAATAGGTATGATTGTCTATATACGAATGTCTATGTGACATCCATGTCTCTGTAAGTGTGGGTACAGGCAGGCTATACACACATTCAGCCTTGTGTGTGCACAGGCAGGCTATACACACATTCAGCCTTGTGTGTGCATCTGGACAAACACACACACACATGACTCAGTTTTTCCCTGAACTTACAAGGTCAACAGAAGGAAGCCATCTGTGTGTGTCCACCTCTGTATTCCGGGATTTCCTGTACCCACTCTTATCCTGATGCCATTGGAAAAGTTTAGTTTAGGTCTCTGCCTGACCTCACTTGATGGTAAACTCCTTGAGAGCAAGGAAAGAAGGAGTAGCGGGAGAAAGTATAAAGGAGGAAGGGAGATGAACGGGACTCTTGTCCACTCAGTACCTGCTATGGAGCCATTTCTCTATAAAGACCATGTAGATGACCGGTCTCAGTTTGCAAGTGGGAAGCCAGGGCTCAAACGTTTGGGGTAAGAATTCAAAAACCACACAGCTAATGAGCAATGGAGAAGCATTCATCTGTAGGTGAGAGGGGGTTGTGCCCCTTCCCAGGCCACCATGTTGCTTTGTTGTCCCCCAATCTGATCACAGCTAAAGCCAAATAGTAGGTGCTCAACCAATGCTTGTAAAACTGATCTGAATCTGAGAAGGAGGTGCAGAGGTATGCTTAAGTCCAAGGAGAAAGCTGACAGTCGTGAAGAGGGCCAAACTGCTCAAGGGCTGAGCTCAGGTCAACTTGAGTGACACATGGACAGTGTCTGTGGCAGCAGTCCTACAGGAAACATCAGGGCTTCCCTTGGAGCCGCTTCAAGGCTGGTCCTTAGTCAAAGCCAGGGTGTTGGTAAGTGGCCGGACAGGGACTTCCTGATGGTCAGATGCATGGCTGAGGATCAGAGCATCAGGAGAACTGAGCTGCAAACACACTCAGGCTACCTACTCAGCAAGGCTGGGGCAGGAACTCAGTGGCAGATAATTTGCAGTGACAGACTGTCACTCACAGAAACTGAAATGCCAGGTAGCTAAGTAGATAGCAATGAAGATGTTCAATAATTATAATAATGATAACTAGACTCATCCTTTGAAGGTCAGATGGCTCAAAGTTTGAGGTCTATTCAGGGATCAAAGTGGCACCTGGGCATACCAGCTCCATCATAGTGACCAGTATGTCATCCTTGTCTATCCTTCAGCCATTAGTTACTCCTCAGCCATTAGTTAATCTGAGGCCCCTAAAACTCTTGCTGCTGTCTGGCCTCAGAAATATCTGCTTGTCTTGCCAAAATTAGCAAGAGATGCTGTTGGGCTGCTGCAGGAATAAGCTCCATCTTCATAGCAATCCTGTATTCGTAGTATATCTTGTGAATACAGGTATAGCAAACCTGTACTCACAGCTAGTCAGTGAATGGAGGAGAATCTGAGGCCTGGCCAATTTGCCAACAGTCACACCGCTGGCAAGTGATGGCGAGGTATGCAAATCCCAGTCTGCTGTATTCAAATCCTGTACACTTTGCCACATCCAGTGATGCCAATGCCTTCCAATCCCATTGGAATGCCACAGTGCTCCTTATCCCCACAGTCGAAGCATGTAGGTCTCCCCAAGGAGCCACTGAGAGCGAGGTGACAGTGGCTCAGAGGCAGACACGTGGAACATCTCCAGACTGGCAGAGCCGGCCCCCACGGAACTGAGTCAGGGCACCCTGTGGGCATCTCTCCACGGTGCCAGCTCTCCACAACAGCTATTTATAAACCTCATTTGTACAAACAGGACGGCATATTCTGGCTTTTTTCCTGAACTTTAAATAACTAAGTTATGGATGAAGGAAACAGAATGGAAATGTTATCCAGTCCCTGGCTGGCCCTGGTGCACGTCTATATATCCGATAGCTTCTCCTGCTGCCATTTCTAATAGACTCTTCTCTTCTCTTCCTCCTAATCCCCTGCTCTCCTTTGTGGTCCTAAACAAAGGCAAGGTGGGCACACAGCCAAAGTTGCTTACCACCCCCAGGGAGCAGAAAGGGATCAGCCATGCTCCCAGGCCCCTCAGGGACAGAGCAAAGGCCTAACATGGATTGAGCCCTTACTATGGGCCAGCACTGGACGTGGTCTCATTCAATCCTCATCATTCTCCGTGCTATGACCCCTATTCTACAGATAAGGAGACAGACTTAGAGGGGTCAAGCACCTTGCCCAAGGTCACACAGCAGAAAGTGATGAAGCCAACACTCAAACTGGGACAGCCTCAGCCCGGCATCCCGGCTTTTGATCACAGCCAATTGGCTCAGGCCCCTGACCATAGCTAGTCAGCCCTAACGAACTCCAGTGGTGGTCAAGGACACCAAGCTGATGGCTCCCAAGGGAGGCCAATATTCAAAAAGGCAGAGGAGGACCATGGGATCTCCCGGGGCTCTCTGCAAGCCAAAACTGGAGACACTGAGCCCATGGCAGGTGTAATATTAAAGGAGGGGAGAGCTCTGACCAGCCACTCAGTCTCACCCTTAACCTGAGTAATGGTTCTCAAACATTCATTCCATCGATCATTCAATAAACATTTGCTGAATACCTACTCCATGCCAGACCCTGTGCTGCATGCTGTTGATGCAAAGGTAAACATGCCACAGTGTTGTCCTTAAGACACTTAGCCAGTCAGGAAGACAGATGAGAATGTGGTGGCCGAGCCAGCTGAGTCACACACCCAACTGAGGCTCAGGACCACCCTTGCCCAAGACATGGGAGTGCCGTCCTCCCGCCATTCTGCGTTGACTTGAAAACGTCCACCTTTTCTCCAATCCATCTTCTTTTCCCCTGGTATCTCCCTCGTTTTAATTAGCAGACAAATAGAAACTGTACGATCCTTGCTGGCTTCCTGATGTGTTCTCCATGCTGTGTTTACAAATGCAACTGCAGACAAATTGCTCCTGCCACCTGTCCTGAAAGATGTGCTGGTGGCCTTTAAAGGTTTGATTCTGTAGATGTTCCTTATGCAGCAGGGCCACATAATGAGTCTGCCCGTATCTCCTTCAGGGTGGGAGGAAAACAGCTCAATGCAGTGGAGACACCACCAGGCGGGGAGCCAGCAGACGTGGTTTGGGTCCTTGGCTCTGCCACTTTCTTCTGAATGTCCCCAGGCAAGGCTTCTAACTTCTCTGAACCTCCACCCCACTATCGTTAGACAGAGAAGATTGGATAAGGCATCCCATTGGGTCACTTCCAAAGTCCCAGGGAGCGTCTTGGTTCTCAGCCCACAGCTGGTGCTTTTCATATAACACAAAAGAATGCGTGAGGAATTCTGTTGGTGAGGCAGGCGCTGGCCCCACCAGCTGGAGACCTGCACACACTGGTGCCTGGATGAGAGCAGGGGATTCTGAGCAAGCAGGCCTGGGCATTCCTGCTTCTGCCACAGAGCAGCTCTGGAACATGGGGCATACCAGTGAAACTAAAGGAGCCTCAGTTTGCTCATCAATAACATGGTAACACCAGTACTTTTTCCATTGGGTTGGTGTGAAAACGTATCTGAAATAATGTGATCTGGGGTACACGACAAAGCTCTGGGTACAATCTCCTGAGTTATCTTTTTCTGTGTGACCTCTGTGGTCCTCCAGGGCCAAGTTCCAATGTCCCAAGGTGACCCCTAGTCCCCATGGGCGCCAGTTTCCATGCCTGGGCCCTGAGCTGGTGCCACTCCCCAGGGAGCAGAGCCTGCCCTGCCCCCGCTGGATAGCTAGGCCCAGCTGCTGTTGGCGGGACCTCCTGCGCTCCTGCAGAAGGTCCTGCAAGATCCACCTGCCCGACTGGTATGCGGGAAATTCCTCCTTGAAAATATGGGTGCCGCCTGCTGGCAGATGTTTCCCAGACCTTCTCTGCCACGTCCGTGACCCAGGCCTCCCCGGCCTGCCCCCTGAGTGAGTTCCCTGCCAGGCTAGCGTCTTCATCTGTTTCTACCCTGGGGACCGTCTGCGGTGCTGGACCCTGCCCTGCTCCCTGGGTCTCTCTCAGAAATGAGGTTCTGCAGCTCCTTTTGGAGCACCCAGAGGAGTCACATGGAGTCACCAGGAGGGTCTTTCCCATAGGGAGGGTGCTCCCTGCCCGAGAAGCTCCAAGTCCCTCACACACCTCCTGTCCAAACACACACACAGGAACTCATGCGTCTGTCCCAGGAAGCTGGTCATTCAGTCTTCGTTCCTTCTCCAGCTATTCTGGACTATTCTTTGAAGGAGTCTGTATTGGGTGAGACCTGAATCATCCAATCTTGGACTAGATTGGGCCCATGGAAAAGTCCACGTAGCAATGAGAATAATAAAAGCTTTCACTTACTGGGTTTCTGGCACTTTATACATTTTACTTCGCTGAATTTGACCCAGCAATTCAGTGACATGGGTACTGCTCTCCCCTTTATTTTACAGAGGAGGATTAGACTGGCCAGTCAGGTTCTCAAGATCACACCACTAACACCACTAACAGGGCAGGCTGTCCAGCCAGCTCTGCCTGCTCCAAGGCCTAGAGCTAAGCCATACCACTGTCCCAGGGGACAGAGGCAGGCTAACCCGGCAGCGGGAGGTGAGGGGGAAGTGAGCCTGGTCTCCTTTCCCTTGTCTTTCATCATCCCTGAGGCCTAATTGGACACTGCTGTTGTGCTCTCTTAATTCCTCCCTTTCCTACATCAGGTTCTTCCCCTGTAGCTCTTTGGGCAAGGAAACCAGCCAAGACCTTCAGCAAGTCCATATCTTGGAAATGAAAACTGAGACAAAGGGAAAAGTCCCCTGGTCCCTGCCACTTGGGTAGGTCACAGCTAGAATGATTCTCCGCAAACAAGGCTTTATGGCGTTTGCTAATGGGGCTCAGCAAAACAACGCTGTGCTTCGTACATGGTTGGTGGTCACAGATAGAGCTTCCCGTGCTGCCTGCGTGGCTTGGTCCTTCCTTCAAGGCAGAATTGTGTGTCAGGAAAGAACAGGACCTAGCTAAAGCCAGTCAGCGTCATTACGGTCAGTTTCTTATTTACTTTCCTAGAAAGCAGGTAACGGTCATGCTCCCTGGATCTCCCGTCCTGTCTCACGCAGTTACATTTCACGGTCCATAGTGAAGGCTCCCTATGGGTCAGGCATCGTTGTAAGTGCTTTATCGATCCTTCTAACAACTCTGGGGGATAGCCGCTACTATTCGTCCTATTCTAAAAACACGGAAACCGAGGCACAGGAACCGGGCTGCAGAGCTTGCCCAGGGTCACACAGCCAAGAAGGGGCAGAGCTGGGACTCAAACCCAGGCAATCCAGGGTCACAGCCTGGATGTTTAGCCACGCTGCTGAGCCAGTCTTCATTTGCTAGGGATCATGCTGTATACACATAAAGGGAGATATACAATCATACTTTTATAACACTTTTAAAATGGATTCTCAAGTCAGGAAAAAAAAAAAAAACTCTATCTAAGCGTGTTTATTAGGAGAGAGTTCAAAAATTGCAGCCGCCCAGAGACAGGTGATCACGTTTTCAAGGAGAAAAGGTTTTGTAGGTCTGCATGGCGTCTAGACAGAAAGCTGAAGAGAAAGGATCTGTCCATGCGTGTCTCCAGGGGTGCCCGGGGAAGAAGAGCCTGACTTGAGGCGACAGCTCCTAGTGATTAGACAGAAATAGCCCAGCCGTGGAGGAGAGCCAGCCACAAGGCTGGCCGAGGCTGGAGGAAACAGCTTTTAAAACAGTGCTGTCCAAAACCTAATTCTTGGGCTTCCTGCAACAGAGTTACCTCAGGATTTTAGTAAAAACGCAGATTCAAAGCCTCCCCCCAGACCCATGAATGGAAATCTCTCAGGAGGGAAGAGGGCAATGGGAGGGGTTATAGCCCCCAACCCTGAATCTGTAACAAGCACCCTGGGTGTTCTGATGACAAGGAAGTTTGGAATCCTCTGCTATAAAACCTGATGGTTCTATCTGCTGTATGTCTCTCTGCCCCACGCATCCCTGGGAAATATGGCTCGGCCACCAGAATAAACCATGACTTACAGTCCATGGAGGAGGATAATCTGATACTAATATAATATATTAACATCAATCATGAGAGCTACTGATTATTAGCATTTACTGCATGCCAGACACTGCTGGGTACATTCCCAATCTTATTTACGCTCATTCTCATCATAGCCTTCTGCTGTAGTTGTGGTCAACCTTGTTTTGCTGATGATGAAATTAAGGCTCAGAGAGTCTGGGTGACTAGCTCAGGGCTACAAGCAAAGTGAGCAGTGGAGATGGAATCCAAACGCGTTCTGTCACTGTGGCTGTTGTGGCTCTGAGCACAAGGTCAGTGCTGCAAGCAGGCCCCCCCTGCCATCATCCCCAGGGCCACGCTGGGGCTGGGCAGGTCACCAGCTGAGAAGGGGGCCCTTCCGGCTGCACGCCCACTTCAGCTCATCCCCCAGGGACACCTGTCCCCCTGTTCTGATGCCTGTCAACATGCTGAGGTGATACCAGCTCTGTTAGGCCTGAGTCTGCAGGATGGGAGAGGCCAGGGTGTCACCACCTGAGGTGAACCCTTTGGGGCTAGAAGACACAAGCCTGAGGCCCCAGAGCCTGCGGAGCTTCTCTGGGCACCTCACACACCTCCCCTTCTGCTGACGGAATGATGTCTGCTGACCCCAGGGAGAATCCTCACTTCCAAGATGTGTGCCAGGAGGGGCAGCTGCTCACCCTCCTGGGGAATCTATGACGATGACTGGGGCCTCACTGGGGCTCTGGGAGGATTAATGCTGACACCGTGTAGAAAGAGCCTGGCCCGGCCCCCGGCCCCCGGCCCCCACACTGTAGGTGCCCAGACCTCCCGCCTTACTCCTGCTGTTGCCATCTTTAGTTTCTTGGTATCATCCCCATCTGGACAGCACTACCAGATCCNAACACTGGAGTGGGTTGCCATTTCCTTCTCCAGTGCATGAAAGTGAAAAGAGAAAGTGAAGTCTCTCAGTCGTGTCCGACTCTTAGCGACCCCATGGACGACAGCCTACCAGGCTCCTCCATCCATGGATCTTCCAGGCAAGAGCACTGGAGTGGGGTGCCAGTGCCTTCTCCATTATCTCCCCCAGCCCCAGCTTAACCTATGCTCTAGTGCTCAAAAGAGTCAGACCTCAATAGCATCGCCCCGGGAGTGGGCATGTGTGGCATGTGGAAACACAGTTCTGGTGAGCACTTCTTGTGACAAAACTCACCTGGGGGTCTGCTTTCTCACTTAAACCACCCTGTTTGTTTGGAGGAAATCCCATTATTCTCCATGAAGTAATTCCCTGCACCCCATAATTTCCAAGAGACTTAGTCCCATGCATGGCACAGATACTCAGGGGAGGCTTCTGCACCTCTGAACACATTCAAGCAGATCCTTTTCAACCTCCCAGAAACCCACATTTCTACAAGGAAAAAGAGGAGCAGAGGAGAGACATTTTTGGTGCCAGAGAGAGCAGGGGGCTCACAGACCCTCTGGAGACTCCAAAGACAAGCAGCCTTTCGTTTCATTTGCCCGGTGCACGCGTGCATGCTAAATGGCTTCAGTCCCGGGTCCAGCTTTTTGTAACCTCATGAACAGAAGCCTGCCAGGCTCCTCTGTCCATGGGATTCTCCAGGCAAGAATACTGGAGTGGGTTGCCATACCCTCCTCCAGGGGATATTCCCGACCCAGGAATCAAACTCGAATCTCTTATGTGTCCTGCATTGGCAGGTGGGTTCTTGACCACCCCCACCACCAGCTAGGAAGCCCTTCATTTGTCCCATTCATCCACAAATTTTTTCAACACCCACTCTGTGCCATTGAAAGATCACAGAAGCTTCCCTGGTCAATAAAATGTGCCTGTCTTATGGGGTCTTTATTTACAAGTGAATGGGATTTGAGCTAATATTTGTGAGCATCAGCTACATGACTCAGGTTTACTTCTCTGAATCTTGACTATAGCACTACAAGATAGGAAGAGTATCCCCATTTTCTAGATGGGAGAGTTATGCTCAAGGAAGTTGAATTACTTGTAAAAGGTCATATAGCTCTGCTGATCTGTCACCAAAAGTCAACCCTTTTCCTCCTTACCATGCTGTCTTCCCAGACTTTAAAAGCATAAAAGGAGTCAGACAAGACTTAGTGACTAAACAGCAACAACAACAACAAGCACACTGAACAATCACAGGGAAAGGAAAGATTTCTCTGCCTCCCCTATCTAAAACACAATCTTCTCCCTCCCATGACTTTATCCTTTTCACAAGGCTTATCACTGTTTCCTTAGTAACTATATGTCTTCTTCTTTAGTCTGTGTCCACCATGGAAGCAACAATTTAATTGTCACTCCAGTTTACACAGTATCTATGGGACTAGCATATACCTGGAACACAGAAAGCTCTCAACAACTAATTGCTGAAAGAATAATAAACAGATACCCAAGGTGGTCCAAGAAGATGCAAGATGGCACTTGGCTATCTAAATGAGGCATGTTTTCTGCCTTGGATGAATTCAGAGCCAGTGAATAACTAGGCCCATTTTAATGGTCTTTAATGAGTTTTGGAGAATAGAAGGAAAGTCAAGAGATTAACCAGGCATCCTACAGCTCCAGTTTCTAAAGAGAGAGAGGAAGTACATCCTAGGTGACAGACATGTAGAGGTACCCACGAGAGATTCTAGGAGAATGGCACTCGGCAGGATTTGAGCACTAGGGATCCAGATGCTGTTGTACTGGGTCAAATAATTCCCACCCACCCCCAAATTCATGTCCATCCAGAACTTCAGGATGTGAACTTATTTGAAAATGGCATCGTAGGTATAAATAGATAAGATGAGGTCCTGCTAGACTAGGGTGGGCCTTAATCTAATGACTGGAAAACAGAGCTGCCGAGACACACAGGGAAGAAGTTCACAGGAAGACAGAGGCAGAGATTGCAGTGATGTATCTACAAGCCAAAGAACACCGAGGACTGCTGACAGCCACCAGAGGCCAGGAAGAAGCAAGCTGGGGCTGGCCCCCAGATCCTTCAGAGGGAGCACGGCCTTATAGAACACCTGGACTTTGGACTTCTAGACTCCAGAATTATAAACGAATACATGTCTAATGAGTTAAGTCACCCACGCTGTGGTACTTTGTTACAACCACCTTGGGAAACGATTGTACCTACAGAGGACACGTCCTGTCAGTTTCTCCACAGAACTACTAGAGCAGAAGGCAGTGGTGAATCTTCCTTGGCTAGATCTCCCACAGACCAAGGGATAGACCCATGGTCAGATGTAACAGCCTGGTTAGGGAGCACCTCTCCTGGACCAGATGGACTCTTTCTCGAAGAGACAACCTCTTCTTCTCCAAGGATTCCAGTACCCGCTTTCACGCAGTTGGGGTAAATGTTAAGGAGCAAAGGTGAAACTCCATTGTGTGGTTAGGAAATCAACTGTCAGGTCCAAGCAGCATATATGTAGGTGGCAAAACTTTAGGGGGGCACCATTCATACTATCATTTGTACCCAGAATTGTGTAGACACCCCCTGTACCCCACACAGGGAAGCCCTGACAGGAATTACAAGAATATATTGCTGAATTCATCAGCAACATGGCACCAGTCAACTCAGTTTTCCATGGGCAATTATGGAATAAATGGAGCTGGCAAAAGGTGAGTCAGTCTCACTTCTATACAAAACAGTGTCCTTGAGGGGGAAAAAAAAATCAGTATAAAAATAAGACTTCTTGCTGGCTCCAGCTTCCTACTGCTGCTGAGTATTATTGCAATCTGCATGTGGCAGTTGCACCATGCAAATGCTGACCATAGCACCAACTCCCATGATGCCAGGAGCCAGCAACTTGAACTTGGCAGAACAGTCAACTGATACTCTGAAAGAAGTAAAGCATAGTTTGCAGGGAGCAAATACTTTATGATGTGACAATGTAACCTACCGTTATCTTTAACGAATATCAGTGACTAACACTATCCAGTTATAAGTGACAGAAAAATATGTAGTAAACTGTAGTCCCAAGTAAGCTTAAATATTACGTTCAGCTCATGTTATCATCTAAAGAACACAAAGAAAAAGGTATACAGATTTTGTTACTAGGAAGTCCATTTCTCCATAGTCCCAAAAAATAAATGTTGAAGAAATATTTCCAGAATATTAGATAGAAGATTTATCATGCCATTTGCCTGCTCCCGAAGTCAACAAGTCTCAGAGAGGCCCTGGTGCCCTATCTTGGGTCTTCCCCTGATAATCTCAGGACACTGCCACTGGATGGCCCTTGGAAATTGTCTAGTCTAGCTATTTTCATGCTGTTTCAAGGAGCTGAGGATGCTACAGAAGTACCCTCCCACCGGGTCCCTGCAAACAAGAGAGCCTCTGAGCCTTACTCCAAAGTGGACAGGGTGGCTAAAGATGAAGGCAGCAGAGGCAGGGCTGGATAGATGTGGGTCTCCACCACTCTGCCCTGGCCAGCGCCAGCCAGCACCACCCCCACCCCTTGTTGGACAACCTCACCACGCAGAGGCCCTCACTTGACCACAATATGTTTAGAAAACATCATATTCCTTATATTCTTAGATTTTCATTTCTTTTTTACATTTCAACATTTCTGAAATGATGATGAATCTTAAAATTAACATGTACCTTAATGCCATGTTTCTTTGTTATCCTCTGAAAAACTATTATTAAATCAGTGATCTGTCTTAAAATTGGTGGAGTGCTAAAATATAGAAAAGAGCATACCTCATAACAGATGCAGCTGGACCCTGAATTTTGTCTTGGAAAAGACAGGAAAGAATGCCTAAGTCCTACTGCTGAGTGCTCGCAAACGCTCCAGCTGGCGCGCTTCACTGAGGCCAGGCACTGGGAGGAGCCTGGGCGAACCGGAGCTGTGAGGAAGTAGCAGCAAGAATGGCCATGACCGATGCCTGGGCCCTGCAGCATTTCCCACCTGCTCTGCAAACATCACGGACGAAAGGCTCAGCGTTTCCTGGCCCGGAGTCCCAGCAGCTGAGAAGCTGCTGAATTTGCCCAGCTTCTCTGGCAGGAAAGCAAGGGGAGGTGAAGAAAGGTGGCGGTGGTTCCTGTTGTTCCTCTGTGGCCAAGAAGTTGGATAGTTTGGCTTAAGGAGACATACTTCATGGAGAAAATAATACAGTATCTGCACCATTGGAGGAGGGGTTCCTGGAGCCCCTTGTTACGGTTCCCCTGATCAGGGACAGTGCCGCTTCTCACCTCTGTGTCTGGAATGTCCTCCCTGTCTTTCCAGAGCGGCCATGAGGCACGGTGATTAAAGCCACAGCCTGCCTGTGTTGGACCTGGCTCTATCACCTACTAAACTATTGTTTTGTGCCTCTGCTTCCTCTTTTAGAAAATGCAAGCAATAAAAGCACTTCCCTCACAGGCTATTTTGAGGAGTAAATGAGTTAAAACATATAAAATGTCAGGAATGTGGCCCAGCACCTAGCAGGTTCTATTGAAGTGCTAGTTCAGAGATTAGCTGTTGGCCTAGTAAACCCCCATTCACTCTTTGAAAACTCAACCCCATAATCACCTTCAAGGAGCCTTCCTTAACTACACCCTCCCTCATTTTCCTTCTGCTACCTCTGTTACTGGGATATTTATGGGTGAAGTAACTTTGTCTGGGGGAAAGGGGGACAGCCAGTCTCTCCTCTGTATCATCTGCATCACACTACCACTGTCTGCTTACTTCCCTCGTTAGAGGGGGTCTTCATAAAGGCAGGTGTTGTGTCTTGATCATCTCTGTGCCATCATGCTTAGAACATGACCTGGAACTGCGTATGACTCATGACTGTTTAGAGCATAGAAAGTGATGGGATGGGATGGGATGAGATGAGATGGGATGGGATGGGATGGGATGGGATAGGATGGGATGGGAGAGAATGGAACAATGGAACCATGAAATGTAATAAAACAATTGTGACGAGATCTTTTCAAATCACAAAAGGACACTTGCTCAAGGTAGATTCAGGAAGATAAATCACCTTAATCTACCTGGAAGGCAATCCACCAGTTGGCACCAACACCTTTAAGGCCTGGAACAAGCAGGTATCCCTGAGGACATAGAATCAGGCAAACCCTCTGAGTCCCACCTGTGAAAGAAACTTCCTTCTGAGGCAGCAGGAGCTCAGCTAGAAAGGGCTCTGCACCACCCCCACCCCCCCAGTTCCTGACCCTCTCGAGGTTTCAGGCTCTATGTCAGGTGGGCCAGGAAATAGAGTCCAGCTCCCCACATGGCCAGTGCTGATGGGAACCATTGCCTTGGGCCCTCAGACCCAATTAAGTCTCCAGGGAGCATAGCTACTGAAATTCCCACCAGGCCTTTCTTGGAGAACCCCTCATTGGCATAACATGCCACAACTCTGCCACCAGGGAGCTGACAAAGTTTACAGCTCAGCTACCTGAGGGTGCTGTCCTGCAGAGGCCCCTTGATTGACACTTCTACCATGGAAAACTCATTTTATTTAACCTTTCCTTCCGTTATGGCATTTTAACGAAAAAGTCACTTAAGACCTGCAGTGAAAAATACCTTTTACTAGAACAATGCATAACCCAAATATCATTCGCCTTTCCTTATCAATTCTTGGTTCATTCATCATCTTTATTAAAAATCCATGAAGAAACAGCAGACTTGAAACTGCTGGGTGCCTTCTTCTGGGAGATGAGGAGGCAAGGGAAAGAAAAGGGAAGGGGATCTGGGCTCCCTGTAAGCATAGCCATATTCTCTTCATGGAAGCCCTGGAGGGGCCTTTCTCATCCTCCACCTGCAGTCCTGCTCCGGAAACCCCATATCTGGGGCCAAAACCCAACACTTCTCCTGCAAATAAAGCTCTATGTCACAAGAAGAGAAAGTGTACAGCTCTGGATTCAAATCCCTGCCCTGCCTTCATGTCAGTTGATCTGGGGCAAGTTACACAGGCTCCCGACATTCAGTTCCCTAGTCTGCAAAATGGGTGTAGCAATACAAGATGGTTGTTAAGGATTAAATGAGAAAGCAAATGTGAAAACGCCTAGCAAAGTCAGGCAAAAACTAGATGTTCAGTAAAAGATGGTCCCTTCATTAATTCATCCTGAAAGTGTAGTTTTCTGAGGGAATGCTTTCTGGTCCAGCTTGAGAGCAGGGATGGAGAAAGTGATAAACTTTAGTGCAGAACTAAGACCAAGGATCTTCCCAAAGTCTTCCAGGGCCCTAGGTGTGGTTTCTCCAAAGAAATAAGGCACTACCTCCAGAAATCTTGGGCTCCCCAGCATAAAGAGGGAGAGTGGCTGATGAGCAGAGGCAGCAAAGGGGAGGCATCTATGTGGAAAGAGGAGGTCAGGACAGAGGCCAAGGATGAAATAACAATGGCCACTACTCACCGCTGAATTTCACCTCCCCACAGATCTTCAGGGGGGAGATGTTATTAAGTCCGTGTCCTGATGCCACAGGGGTGATGGGACCTGCCACAGCCGCACAGTGGGCAGCACTCTGCCCAGGTCATCTGAGCACCCCAACTCTTAAGCTCTTCTCTTTAACAAAGGTCTCCTAAGAGGCAGAAGTAAGTTATTCTGGAAACATCCATCACTCGTAAGCTCTTCTCTTTAACAAAAGTCTCCTAAGAGGCTTCAGAAGTTATTTTGGAAACATCCACCACCACCATCCCTGTCAAGCTGGCCTCCAAGCTCAGGGCACACAACATGATCTCAAAGCTGCATGTAAGACTCCACATGGACTTCTGCAAATAGCAAAATAAGTCAGTAGATAAGTAGATGATATGTTATGAAATTCCATGAGGAAAAGGAATCAATCACACATTCAGTTCCTCTAAATACTCAGCGGTCCTCCTTTAATTCCCATGTTATTGATGGGTACCTCGAGGCTGAGGGAGGCTATTGAACCTGGGTCCCGTGAAGGAAAGCAGCAAAGCACGCTTGAACTCGGGTCTGCTTAGCTTGGGGCCCAGGCCCTCCCTCCAGACCACCCTGCCCGAGGCTTCGTCCCGCCCCCTGCAGTCCTCACAGATGGAGACAGCAAGAACTGGCCTGTTTCTCCTGCATGCTCTGCTCTCCCTGTCTTCTACAGTTTGCCATCTTTCTTGATATTTCCTGATCAGCTTCCCTGCTGAAAATAAGAACCCCACCACCCAGCAGCTGCCTCCTAGACCCCCATCGCATCAGGCAGGGGTGCTTTCAGCAGCCCCTCGGTTCACAGGGGTGTATCCAAATCCATCCTCCTGGAGTCAGCATGTGGCTGTGGGCCTCGTGCCTCTGTGGTCTGGGGACTTGGCTCTTTCTGACTTTGCTTCCATGGTGCAAATCAGCTCAGCCTGTGGTCTGTTCTTTCTAGAAGCTTGGTTTCGACAGTCTAAATAGGGTCCCTTGGTAGAGGAACAGCAAAGAGCCAAGAAGACCGATCTGCTGCCCTTCACTGCAGAACTGGACAGCCTCTAGCTGAGAGTCCCGCCATGACGGGCCCCCATCGCTTCCTACTTGTGAGTCTCAACATTTAAGCTGACAAAGGATTTAAGTGCTCACATTCAACTGACACTTGTGCAGGCAGTGGTCTGGGCCCACCCTTATGCATTATCTCATCTGATTATCACTCTAACCTCATTTCACACGTGAGGAAACCGAGGCTCAGACTATTTACTGAGCTTGTGGTTGAGGGTGAGGGTCACACAGAGAGCAAGTGGGATTCAAACTCAGGCTCTGAGGCCAAGTCCAACAGTCTCTCTCCACAGCCCTGCCTCCCCCAACACCACACTTTTGTGGAAACTATTCTGAGAAATCAAAGCAACTCTTTTCTATCCAGAACTATAAATATCCAGAGACAGGGAGATGAGATGAGAAAACAGACATCCTTTCCCAGGAGTTGGGAGCAAATTCTTGCAAAGCTCCCAAAAGCATTTTGAGTTCTGAGAGCAAAAGAACTGCCAATGCAGACAAAAAGAAGGAAAGAGAAAAAGAAAGAAAAGGCAGAGGGCAGAACATAAAAGGCTATGCTGATCTGACACTGGGCCATCACGGCTGTGCGAACACCCTAAAACCATCGAAGATCTGCTGGATGCTGACTGCAAGCGAGGCATGGGCTAAATGCGGGTTGCCCTGTTTAACCCGTAGAGTAGCCCTACCAGCTAGGTACCAACATTAACTCCATTCTACAGTTGCAGAAACTTGGGCACAGAGAAGTAAGTAACTTGCTCAAGGTCACAGAGTTTGTAAGCTTTAACTCCAAGGTGTGTGGCCTCGAAGTCCAGGTTTATAACCACTGTGTAGACAGCCTCCAACTGAACAGCCCAGCTTAAAACACCTGACTCTCTGCTGGCACCCCATTCTAGGTCCTAAAAGGACAGGCATATTCTTGAGTCTAAACTCTGCTGTGAACTTCAGCTGGGAACCCAGAGCCAGCCCCGCATTCCCAAATCCCCAGAAGGATGACAGAATAAATAAATACAAATAAATAAATAGTGCAACTGGAATAAATAAATGAACAACACCTTCACCATTCTGGTCCTTTGGGTCCTCTCTCCCAAGTCTCCTTTCTTATCTTCCCCACAGCCCTGTGCATTTCCTCTGCCTCCTTTCAGGGCTGGAAGATACATTTACTTCAAATGCAAACCTGAAAACTGTCCCTGCTCATCACAGTGATGGCAGGGCAGGCAGTCCCCTGATTCCAGAACAAATCGGTTGCTAAACGAGTTGCTTGGAATTTAATGCCAATTCTTTCTATGACAACCATGCTAAACCAAGTCTCCAGCCAGCCAACCCACACAGCATATTTACCCAGAATGTACTCAGCCAACATTCACTCTAGGCTCTACTGTCCAATGCAGTAGGTACTAGCCACGTGTGGCTATTTAAATTTTAACAATGTTAATTAAAATTAAATAAATCACACGAACCACACTTCAAGTATTTGAAAGTGGCAGGTGACTACTGAATACCATGTTGAGCAGAGCAGATACAGAACATTTCCACCATCCCATAAAGTTCTACTGGGCAGCCTGATCTAGACTCTAGCCCCTGGTTCCAACTCTATGAAAGATAATAAATTCCTTCAGAGGTTAAACTTGGGGTGCCAGTACCACGCCACCCTTCCTAAGGGAAATTGTGGTAAATAGCAAGGAACAAGGAGGGAGGCTTTGGAGTCACACAGCTCCCAGTCTGTCCCAGCTCTGACACTTCTAACCATGTCATTAGCTTCTCTGTGCCTCAGTTCCCTCATTCCACCATGGGGACAAGATCCTCTGAGCAGATATCCAGGAAGATCAAGTGAGAGGGTGCTCAGCGCACCCAGAGCTCCCTCTGTTCACTGCTAATTCTATCAGCCACACAGTGGTGACTGGTAACCCTAACCCGAAGCCATCACGGGTGACTGTGTGGTCTGGGCCAGCAGTGGTAAAGGGCCAACATGGGACCAATGGCTGCAGAGGCTGGTAGCCTCAAGGGTCTGCCCCTCTTTCCTCTCTCCATCTTGGGTCATTTCAGTCCCTGTATTGGAATGATCTAAGGTCACTTATAAATCAGCAACCAGGAGGGTAAGTACCCCATCATAGGCACTGGGAGGGGAAAAGCAGGACAACAAGAACCCTGGAAATCCCCCAAGGTGGCCCTAGGGAAAAAAAAAGAAAGACAAACCCTCAAGCCGTGGAAAGATCTTTTCATTCATTCAATAAGCAATTATTCAGCATGTCGGGTCTGTATACTAGGCAGCAAAAAGACACAGATGAATAAGACATAGTCCCTGACCTCAAGCCCTCCACAAACAAGCGAGTAAAACAACAGAAAATGAATCAACGCATAAGTGCAGTAAGTGCTGTGGTCATGGAAATCCAGCAGGTCTCGGGAGCTTAGACAACCAGATGGTGGGTGAAGGGATCTTGGGAATGGGGAATGAGAAAGATTTGGGAGGCTTCCAAGAGGTGGCACTTGCACTAAATCTTCAAAGGAAGTGTGGAGAGGCGTCCCAGGCAGAGGAAGCTGCAGGAACAAGGATATATGAGGCATGAATACTTCATGTCACTACATCAAGCAGTTCCACAGAGTCAGGGGCTTATTCAGGGGTGTGATGGGGACAGAGGATGAAGGGAGCAGGTCATGCAGTCTTAGGGGACCAGGCTGTGGTTCTGCCCCATGTACTCTCTTGTTCCAAGACATGTCCGTTTCATTGTGGCTGAGAAGAACAAGAGGCTGAGCCAATCTGCAGTCACATTTCAAATACTGTTCTGAGCGGGCATACTCCATATCTGCTCACATGCCATCAGGGAGCCTGTTGGCATTACGTGTAAGGAATGCTCATAAGTTAGAGATCATTTATACTTTTTTAAAAAAATTTTTAATGTAGGCAAAGTATGAGCCTTGATCGGATCCTGGATGACACAAATGCTAATAATGCATGAGTTAGCACCTTTTTTCTTAAAGGGTCAGATGGTAAAATATTTCAGGCTTTGTGGAACATACAGTCTCTGTCACAACTACTCAATTCTGCAGCTGTAGCACAAAGGCAGCCATAAACAATACGTAAATGACTGAGTGTATCTGTGTTTCAAGAAAACCTTCATTTATGAAAATAGGCAGCAGGCAGGATTTGGCCCCCATAGCTGACCCTTGCTATAAAGAACATCCTCATGCTCAGAATGGAAATATAAATAGAGAATGTAGATAATGGTATTGTACTGATGTTAATTTTCCTGAGTGTGGTAAGTATACTGTGGTTCTGCAGGAAAATGTCTTTGTTCTTAGGAGATACATGCTGAAGTATTTAGAGGGCATAAAGCCTACAACTAATTCTCAAGTGGATCAGGGAAATAATAAGTATATGAAGAAAGTAAGATAAGGCAAATGTGCAAAACGTTAAGAATAGTGAAGCCAGGTAAAGGGAATGTGGATGTTCTCTGAATTAATCTTGCAACTTCTTTATGAGTTTGAAATCTTTCAAAATAAAAATGTTTGGAGGAAAACTAGAAACTGAAGCAGCTTCAGAGGACCAAAGGTCTTCATGAACAGACCCTCTGTACTTCCCTCGTCCTTCAGAGCTTTCTGACCTGACCTAGGACAGGCCTATCTTTCTGCAGATTGGATGTAACCCACTTTGGATCATGCATCTTGTTTTTCTTGATTCGTTCTGCAATACCAGGGAAGGTCATTGGAATGCAAAAATGGGTACAGGTTCTTGGCTCATTCTCAGACCCCTTTTTGTCTGAATTCTTGTTTTCCTCACCCAACGGCCTGAAGACCAGTCTGCTTTTGACACTGAGCCTCAGCGGCTATGGAAAAAGCAGCAGCTTTGAGAGCCCTAAGTACTCCCAGTCATGGGATTTTCTGCAGAAGACAGACTCAGGAGCAGCCGCTGTGGGCAGGAAGCCTTTAGCACTCTGTGTCTGATCAAAGGCCACCTGGACCCTATAGGTGCTTGGTGTGAAGCTTTCTGCTGAGCCAGGAGCCACTGACACTTGAAAAGGTTGGCAGCAGCACTTTCCCAAGTAACCCAGATCCGAATCTCCAATGATCCCATTGCAGAGTGATTTCCTAACTCTCGACTTACTAGTAATCAATACCATGAAAAACACTAACCCTTCCATTAAAGTAGGCATCCATTGATTTCCATTGGGAAGGTATAGTTTGGAGGCCCACAATCTCAAAGAACTTCAGGTTTGATTTTTCATCTGTCAAAGCAATACCAAAGAGTACAAAATACATAATCCTTGGAAGGGTTGAAGGGAGCAGAGTGGAAATGACCACTCAGCCCTCCCACTCTCCCACTCTCCTGCCAAGCATGGCTTTGGAGCAATGCCCAACTGTGCAGTTCCTTGGGCCTCCCTGGGCACCAAACCTGGCCAGCACCAACCTGGGATGCCCATCACCACCTCTGCAAGCCAGTTCAGGACCACATCCTCTTCTAGGAAAGGAAAAGGAAAACAGAAGTCCTCCACCAATGACAGATGGCAGCGCTTGGGAACCAGGACTCTGAGAGACTGGGCATCCACTTCTTAGTGTCCTCAGGAGCTGGGCTCTAGAGACTTTCTGTCTCCAAAGACTATATCCTATGAAGATAAGCACCCTGTATATCTTCTTCCACCACTTCTCCCAACATCCCTGGTGGTAGGCCACACTCATTTGCAATTACTTGCTACCCTCATCCTGTAAGTAACAGAATTATACAACCTCTCTCCTCTTGCCTTGTNACTATATCCTATGAAGATAAGCACCCTGTATATCTTCTTCCACCACTTCTCCCAACATCCCTGGTGGTAGGCCACACTCATTTGCAATTACTTGCTACCCTCATCCTGTAAGTAACAGAATTATACAACCTCTCTCCTCTTGCCTTGTGACCTACAAAGGTCCCACCCCCACTATCAGGCTCTGTCATGTAACCTGTTCTGGCCAAAGGAATGTGAGAAGACATGAAGCATGCCTGGTCTGAGCAGAAGTTTTAAAAGTGACTATGCAGATGTGACTAAAGATCCTCTTGCTCTTTTCAGCCATAAAAAAATAGGCATGTCACAGCATGAGAAAGTATATGGAGCAGAACCACAGTCAATGCACAGTCCAAATGCAACACAAGGAAGACCTTTGTAAGGCACTGAGACTGGGGGACTGTTTGTTATGCAGCCAGACTTAGCAACAACTGACTCACCACCCTCAAATACAGGAGCAGTAAGTAGGCTGCAGGGAGTCTGCTGGCTCTTTACACCCTTATCCTGTGACTCCTATCCACCACCTGACAAAGCCCAAGCCAGGTTCCCTCTTCACTGAGACTCACTTTCCATCTATTTACACCTGAGGCTCCTTTGTGAGGGCATCAGAGGGCAGACACACTGAAACCATACTCACAGAAAACTAGTCAATCTAATAACACTAGGACCACAGCCCTGTCTAACTCAGTGAAACTAAGCCATGCCCTGTGGGGCCACCCAAGACGGGCGGGTCATGGTGGAGAGGTCTGAAAGAATGTGGTCCACTGNCGCCTCTCCTAGCAGCTCAGCCCAGCAGGCCTTGCACACTCTGGCCCTGTCCACAACTCCAGCCCCATCCAGGCTCCTTCCCCTCACTCGCTAGGTTTCTCCCACACACCAAGCTCTGTTCTTCCTTGATGACTCTCCCCCTTGTCCTGAAAGCTTTTCCCCCCCTCATGATTTGACTAACCAGAAACTTCTTTTCCTTCAGATCTCAGTTTAACAGTCTCAAAGCCTCCCCTGACCACCCGAGCTTGAGAAGGACCTCCCCACCCCCAGGGGAAAGGGCCATGCTCCTCTCAGCATCTTCCTACCTTGTAGGCACTTCTTTAACAATGCATGCTGACCCACATTCAACATCAGACTCCAGACCTAGCTGAGCACTGTGCGAAAGGGGCCATCCAGCTCTCAACATAGCCCCAGTGCCAGCCCTGAGCATCCAGGCATCATTAAATTGTCACTGAATAAACTGAATAATACATCACTTACTTGCCTGTAGAGGGTCAGTCTCCAAACTGCTCCCCACATATTCCCTCGAATCATATTAAACCCACTCCATACTGAAGACAAGCAGTAACACAGAAGTTAACATTCACTCAGGGCTTTTCGTGTGACTCAGGCTTTCCTGGGTTACCTCCCTGAATCCTCACCACAACTTAAGGAGATAAGATTTCTTCTTAGCATTTCACAGATGAGAAAAGCAAGGCTTAAAACAAATGCAATTGCTTGACCAAGAGCACATGGCTAGTGTGTAGTAGGGTTTGGATTCAAACTCAGGCAGACTGGTCTTTGGCCCATGTGCTTAGCTGCCACCAGGATGGCATCTCCAGGACGCCAAAGGGAAGGTCTTCCCAAGGGTGTGTGTTTGGAGAATCAACTCCTGACTGTTAGAAGGAGGAAGCCAATGAGCCATAATATGTTTTCTTAGCATTCTGGGAAACGAGATTGCTTGCTGATAAGTGGAGCTCTTCAAAACTAGTCCCACCTTCCAAATCTGGGCCCCTGCGTTTCCAGAAACCCCCCAAGGCTTCAGTCCTCTCAAGGACTAGGTCAGACAAAAGTCAGAGGAAGTACAATGTGAATGTTTTGTCCCCCTGGGAAGAGGTACCTCTCCCTTTGCAGGGAGAATGGGCTGTGGAGGGTGCTATGCAATTTTCAAATCATCTGCGTCCTCAGGGGCCCTTTTCAAGGGAACACACTGGCTCTGACAACCTCCTGTCAATTAGCTGTGTCCAGGCCAAACATATAACTTGATAAAGAAAGTTTCAATTCAGGGCAAACAGGCTTTCTCCACTGAGCCCATAATATGCAATGAGGTTATTTAATCTAGAAAGAAATCCAATGACCTGGAAAAAATTCGGTGTGCATTAAAGAGATCATTTCCTTCACCCACATCTCAGTAAGCTCCTACTTAACTTGTGGACAGCCTTATTCACCTGGCTTGAAGTTGCTAGTTATTTCTGGAGTTTTTCTCCTGTTCCCCTCCCTGGGAATGACACAGTAAGCTGTGTGCCCAGAAATGGAGATGGTGACTCCAACACTGGGCATCACTCACTTAAGGAGGCACTTTACAAATGCAGATGCCCAGGCTCCACTCCTGGGGATTATGGTTCAGCAGACCTAAGCTGAGCCCAGGAAAGGAATCTGTATCTTTCCAGGCAGGCAGGCCTGTGGAGCAGTGTTCAGACACAGTCAAGCAGTGGTGCAGATGCTGTTGCCAAGTAGCGTCTTGCAGGGATCCAGGCTCAGTCACTCCTTCCTGTGAGCTCTTTGATTACGAAACATTCAGCCTCAATTTCCTCATCTAGAGAAGGAATACACAATATAAGGCCTTCTTGCCCCTTGGGTGGCTCATGGGGATCAAGGGAGATGATATGAGTAAAATAAGAAAATAGCTAACATTCACTACCTATTGACCACACCCTGGGCACCAGAGGAAGCACTTTGCCTGCATAACCTAAAAAAAATCGTATGAAGGAGTCACCTTCAACTCAGTTACCTGTGTTTTAAAGGTGAGTAAACTGAGGCACAAAGAGCTTAGGCAACTGGCCCCAAATCACTGAGCTAGGATATGAGCTCGAGCTTCTCTCCAATTCCACCAGTGAAACCTGGAATGTGCTGGGCACGTTTCAGACAGTGGTTCTAGATCCTGCTTTCCTGCCCCATCCCCACCAATGGCATCAGGATGGGAGATCTAAGCCAGAGGGACCTGACAGGAGAAGGCTTGAACTTAAACACAGTCAGCCGGTGCCCTTCCACAGGAAGACCAGCAACAATGGCCCTCATGTGACCCACTCCTCCCTGCCAGCTGTCAGGGATGTCCCTGTGTCATTCCCAGGCAGGGGGACAGGAGAGAAACTCCGGGAAGCATGCACCAGTTTCTCCTGACAGGAAAGACGGAAAAGATAACTGATTCAGAGGAGCCCAGCTCCAGAGTCCTGCCCTTCCTGAGCCGCAACACCCCCACGGGCACTTCACCATCACGCTGGCTGCCTTTGAAGAGGTTAATACTTCACAGCCCTACAAACTCCCTCCTGGAAACTCCCTACATACAACTTTAGATCATAAATATGAAGCTCTCTGCCCTGAGGGCAGGAGGGCAGGGGTGGGAGTGGGGAGCAGAGCATCCTGAAGCTTGTGAGAAAGCTGAGAAGACTGAGTGCAAAGGGGTTTCATCCCCATGCTAAGGGTGTGCCTACCTCAGTTATCAGTCAGGCCAAGATGAAAAGTCACGATTAACTGAACACTCTCTAGTACCAGGAACTTGCTCATAGATGATAAGATTCAAGTTTCACCACCACCATGCCAAGCTGGGCTTTAGTACCCATTTTACAGATGCAGAAGCTGAAGGTCAGGGAAGGGAAAGGAAAAGACGGGGTTGGGAGCACTATTCAACCCTGTCCTCGCCCAGCAATCTGGGCCAGCATGGGAAGACGTGCTTGGCTCGTCAACAAATGGCTTCCGGGAAGCAGAAATTGCTGGGAAGCAGAAATTGCTCTGAACAAATCCTCAAACCCCGAAGGCAAAGCACTAGATGCTGTGAGGACAGACAGATTTTCTCTCCAGCAAGGGCTCCGTGTGACTGAAGAGGCTGTCCTATTTCCTATCGTCATTGTCCCAGTAAACCCATTCAGAGGACGCCCAGGCACGGGCATGGGCAGCGACTCTCTGAGGCTGACCTCAATCCTTCACGCTCCAGGGGCCTGGTGTTCTGACCCCACCATGTCTGAGGCACTGCTCTGGGGCTTACTGGACATGTTTCATCTGGTGCTCATGGCAACGGGAAGAGTTGGTGCATCCCATTAGGACGGTCATTTTAGAAGAAATTGATCAGGGAAATTATACCAGCTCCCTGAGTCTCCCAGCAAGTCTCAGTAGGGTTGGCCCACAAGCCTGAGCTCTCCGTGTGACACCAGGGGGTCTTTCAACAGCAGGTGAGGCTCCAAGCAAATCAATCATTGTGGGTGTGGCTCCCTGCCCCCACGGAAGAGGGAGTTTCCTGATCACAGGACAAGTTCCACCCCCACAAGTGGCTGGCTGTGGCATCAGCGGAGGAAATGGCCTTCCCGTAGGACCACTGCCAGGTGGATCAGACAAAAGCAAAATACGGAAACAAAAAAGCCCTGTGTCCCTACACTGCAGAAAGGACCAGAGAGGACAAATGGCTCCTAAGGCCACAAGCAATCAAACCCCAGGCCGAGTGGACCAGAGAGAGGTTACATCTGCTTCCTCGGGCTGGGAGAGTAGAGAGAGCTGGCAGGTTAGGTAGATGGTGGGTGAGCCTTCCTTTTAGTCTGGACTTAAAGGCCTGATTGAAATAGATAGTCCTGAACTTTTGTATAATTATGCATGCATGTGTGTGTGCTAAGTCACTCCAGTCATGCGTTACCTTAAAACTATCAAAACACAAGATCTTCCCTCAATTCCTAACCACACCAAATTCTGACTGTTTCGCATGATACCACATTCTGCAGAAGAAGGTATCAGACCTGGCTTCTGGCTTGGCCTTTCACCTTCTTGAAAGAACCCACAGCATCATGGCCACCAGGACGCCACGTGAGGTCTATTTAGGGTCAAAATCTGTTTCATGACATGAAAAGTTCATCCACCAGCACAGACCACTTTCCAAGATGGAGGAAAGAAAGCCAAATGCACTTTGAGAGCAGGCAGGAGCCCGTGTCAAACGGGAACCCCTTCTGCAGGCCACCCGGGAGAGCCACGCCAAACAGACGGAGCCACTTCATGATCTCCCCCAGCACAGGAGTCATGTTAGGGAAGCAAGGACGAGCAGAAGGGCCGGCATAAATTACTCTGCGTGTTCATAAAGGCTCACCGCTCAACACTCCCAGGAGGCTTACGAATTGTTTTCTCCAGCCTGGCAGACCCAAAGCATGCAAATTAACGGTCATGATTTATTGTGGGGTGTTTTTCACCGGTGTTCTTGGACCAGGCTTCTTTAAGTATTTCGGTTCATCTATCTAGCATGCACCCAGTCGAGTTACTGCTACTATTCTACAAAACGCATCATAAATCCACCATTTAAGAGAGGTTTATTTAAGCCAGCCTGGTGTCCAGGGTCTAAGCTCATTATCATGAATACAATTAATTCCTGGCAGGGCATTAGAGGGTGGTAGCCAACCCGCTGCATCCATGAGCCACTGAACAGTCAGGTGGAGTCTCTGCGGGGGTGGGGAGGGGACCGTCAAAGTACTGCTCCTCTACTGCAGAGCCACTTGCCAGCCCTGAATCAGCCTCTGCTTTTAGGCTGCCACACCTCTGGCTCAAGCTGTGTCTTCCCCTTGACATGCTCTCACCACCCCACACCTTTGTCTTCCAAAATTCTCAACAGCCTTCAAGGCCCAGTTCAAGGACTTACTCCACTACAGCTTTTCCTGATCATCTGAGGCAAGACCATCCCTGTCGCCTCTCCAGCCTAAGCAGGGGTAGATGAAGAGGCTAAAAGAGAGATGGCAGACCTGGGCCCAGTCTCTTCTCTTTCCAGGATCCAAGTCTCATTTGATAAGACAACCTCAAATTTTCTCTCAGGTGAAAGTTGAATGTGGAACTCATGCCCCATGTTATCTTCTATGAGATCACGAGTTCCTCACGTCCTTCCTAGCATCCAGCACAATGTGTCCTGCAAATAGCAGATGCTATGAGATGATAGAAGGGAGGAAAGGAATGGAAAAAGAAAGAAAAGAAGAAGGGAAGATGAATCTCGCAGTGAATTAAGGGTCCTTGTGTAAGTCATCAAATATCCTAGAGAAAATAAGTTATCAGCATGATGGAAATGTAATATCAGTCTCAAATATTGAAAACAATATCAGTTTACTGAGAATAACACTGGGAGGATTGACCTGACCTCCATCTCACAGAAGAGGACACTATGGCTCAGAGCACGTGCAGCCACTAGCCCAGTATCACCCAGGAAGAAGAGACAGTCAGGACTTCAGGCTTTTCCATTGAACCATCTGGCTATCTGTTTTCTCTTTCTTTCTAGAAGGCCAGGATACCTGGCATGTATGACAGCCTGGGTAGGTAAGAGTGCACACTGCCCTTTTCTAACTGCACACTCCTCCTGTCATGACTGCATGTACCCTGGGGCCAGGGCAGTGATTCTGGGGTCTTTAGCCAGCTTGCTGCTCACCAGGCTGTGGGTTCCAGGTAGAGCCTCACTCTGGTTTCATGGCTTGGGTTTGGAATAACTAACAGAAAAATCTAAATGATGACACGTCATATGATTCCAATGATTTTCCCCAAAGACATGAACTACAAGATGTTGCTGCTTCAACCAGATGCAGTTAGAGGACAGGCCAGTGTGGGTAGGAGGAGGCATAATGGCATATTCAGCTGCTCTCTGCAGGCACCTGCTTGGCCACACCAAGCACCCACATTGTAAAACTCATTTGAGTTTCACAGTGACCATATCAGGAGAGATTATTATCCCATTTCATAGATGAAGAATTTGAGACTCTGAGTGGTTAAATATTTCATGTAGGGTCACGAAGCTGGAAGAAGCTTGAAATAGAATTCAATCCCGGGCTCACTCAACTATGAAGTTCAAGCTAGGGTCTAAGCCTGTTCCCTTAGCTGGGTTAGCACATGGAACTAATGAGGTCAGGGCTCTGGGTGTGGGGCTCACGTTATCTGAGAATGAAAATGTGCTTTGACCTAGATGATCATTTTTTTTTAATTGTCCTTGGTTTTGCACAGAGCAAATCTCTTTCCTTTGGCTGTGGCCTGAGCCCCAGTTATCACGCTCTGAATGAACTCCCTGAGTCCAGAGATGGAACAAGGTGAGGGAGCTGACTGAGAGCAGACATCACCACCCTTCCATAGAAAGCGCTTAGCCCTAGCCCACCACTTGTGGGTGTTAGGGGGCCTGCCTTCTGTAGACAGAGACCCAAACTCAAGCTTCAGCAATGGTAAAATCACCTTTTCTGCCTTTTGGACTGTCAGACTGTCACCTTGATGCAAGATTACTTAGCACTGACTGGCTGTGTGGTCTGAACTCAGTTTCCTCATCTGTAAAATGGGGAGGATCACAGATGATCATACTTCATTAACAGGTTAGTGGTGGGGAGGGGATGAAATAATGTATATGCGGTACTCAGCAAGTGCCTGACCATACCAGGGCTCAGTAATGTTAGCTAGTGTTCTGATTATTATCACAGTCCTTCAAGTTCATACCCACCAGGCCCTACTAGACTCAGAAGATAGTTGGAGAGGACCACGGTGGAGTCACTGAACCATGCATTGCTACAGGCCACAGAATGGAGCCAGGCCCCAGCTGGGGCAGCCCTACCTATGTAGCCCTGCTCTGGCAAAAGTGTCCTCTGAAGATTTCCATCTGAAAAACGCCTGGCTTATCGGGAGCAGAGTGACCCCTGAACGACAGAAGAAGACTTCCACCCTCTGTGCTTTCCTGACTCCATGCCTTCTGGCTTCTGTTTCACTAGAGACAGTGTCATTGGTTAGGGGTCTATTGTCTCCTCTCTAAACCAAGGAGTCTCAGTGAAGCTCACGGAATCCCGAATTCCAAACACAGAAGCCAGTGATGCTACATGATTCAGGGACAGGCCCTAGGAAAGATGGACCCTTTTCTCTTAGTAGAAAGGGGAGGTGGCAGGCAAGCTTTTGACTGACTTCTTGTTAAGGAACAGTCTTGCTTTGGAAGGTACTTACATAAAAGCAAAAGATGGGGCCTGATGGTGCGGGTATGGCCAAGTCTTCCAAGAAGTGAGACTACCCTGTATAACGAAGGGAACGACTGCAGCAGTGTAGGAGAAGGAGAAAAAGGGCCTGACCTCAAGACATGACCTTCATCGTGACCTTCTAATCTTCCCGGAAGTGAAGATTCTATGAATGCCTCACAAAATGCTGCTTGCAGGAATGGTTTTCTGGCCGGTGCTAACTTGAGGCAAAGCAGAGACCACAGGGACACAGATCACNAAGACATGACCTTCATCGTGACCTTCTAATCTTCCCGGAAGTGAAGATTCTATGAATGCCTCACAAAATGCTGCTTGCAGGAATGGTTTTCTGGCCGGTGCTAACTTGAGGCAAAGCAGAGACCACAGGGACACAGATCACAGCCTGACATGGGGGACACAGAGATGTGCCCTGGAATGTGCTGAAGTCCCGGGAAGGCTGACGATACCCCCAGGCCATGGAATCAAGGACCAGGAGGAGGTGAGCTAAGGAAACTGGTGGGTTGTACAAGGATCCAGGGCAGATTATTCTGCAGGTCACTGGCTTTGAAAAGACTGAAAAGAGTAACAATGAGCAACATCAAACTCAGAAGCCAAATGCTCTTCTCGCCTTCTCTTTGTAATTGCTCCCCAAACTCCCTATTCCAGGGACAGAACACATGGCCCAACGTTCAGCTTTTCCTGTAGGTAGAAAGAACTTTAATTAAGAAGTAAATTGCAGCTTGAGTGTACCTGGTNAATTGCTCCCCAAACTCCGTATTCCAGGGACAGAACACATGGCCCAACGTTCAGCTTTTCCTGTAGGTAGAAAGAACTTTAATTAAGAAGTAAATTGCAGCTTGAGTGTACCTGGTAATGTGTGTGATGGCCTTGAGCCAATTAAGGAGAAGTTTCCCTTTTATCCTTTACTTTGCTGGAATGGATTGATTGTTTGACTTTTGAAGAAACGAGAAAAGACAACAAGGCATCTCAGGAAGGGACCCCAACTCCCAGACTCAGGAGGGAACCGGGGTCACGTGCAGCACGCAGGCCTGGGCCTCCGTGTGCAGGATGAAAGGGTGCTGCGGTCTCTTTGCTTCCACTGGCTCCCTGGGAGATGCCCACTGTGCCAGCAGAGGCAGCGATGGAGGAAGAAAGGAAAGCACAATCCCAGTCCGTCTTTCCCCACCAGCTACTCTCCCCAGATCAGCCTAGGTTGCTGTGTGCCTTCTTAAAAACGGAAAGGGCTACAACAATAGCAAAGAACTTGGGGCCAGAACCAGCTGGCTCCCTGGAGATCCAGAAGGGACCGAGTGGCTGCTCTTGGCCTCAGAAAGGAAAGAGATGAGGGCAGCACCACTGGACAGCTGGGAAAAGGACACGTCAGTTCCGGAGCTGTACCCAGCTTGAGCTTCCTGGCCAGCAGCACCCCAGCAGACATGCAGATGGACAGACAGCATCCCACGGGGGAAAATGTGAGTCTGGGAATTTGTTGGGCCAAGTGATGGTGATGACAATCATCCTATCACTCTGCCATGGCATGGGCCCCCCCGGTCAGCCCCCAGCTGGCTCCAGTGAGTGCCAAGGTGAGGCCCAGCTGCCACCAACTCTTCAGGCCTGACCAGGGCTTGGAGGTGACAGACAGCAGTCTACCTGCCCAGGCCCTATGGCTTGCTCCAAACAGTGATTTCCAAACTTGTTTTAATCCCCTAATATGTGTCCAAATAAACTCATATGTGAACCCTAATATATAATACAGATAGAGCAGAGCCTCTCTGGAAGTGGAGGGAGAGATGGGGTCTCTACTCCTGCAATTACCCATCTGTCACAAGCCCCTGGATCACTACGAAGGTACCTAATCAGAAACCAGGAAGATTAGATGAGAGCCTTGGAACTGACACCCAGAGCTCCAATGTGAGAAGGAGCAGTGAAAGAGGTGTGGTGAAGATTAACTGATAATCTGNCTGTCACAAGCCCCTGGATCACTACGAAGATACCTAATCAGAAACCAGGAAGATTAGATGAGAGCCTTGGAACTGACACCCAGAGCTCCAATGTGAGAAGGAGCAGTGAAAGAGGTGTGGTGAAGATTAACTGATAATCTGTCCCTTTCTAAATAAACTATTAAACCCCTGTATGCTCTGAAGTCATGCTAACAGACAACTTTATAAATTAGTGCACTAAACTCTGAAATGCTCAAGAGCTAATTTCCACATTTTAGAGCCTGGTCTCAGTTAGGAAAGAGACCTAGGGTCTGGAGGCTGTTGGGACGCAGATTTAACATGCTGGGTCAATACCCAGCCCATGGCTGAGCTGTGACTCAGTCACTGCACTTGTACATGGTTTCATAGGACCTAAGTACTCAACCAAAGACGCTCCCCAAACCTCACAGTGGTGGGCTCCTATGGCAATGAGAGGAGGGCCAGAATAGAGGGAGTTGGGAGAAGGAAAGATCTGCATCAGTCAACTTTGGACAAGAAAGCAAGAGGGAGACAAAGGAGATTAGTGAGATGGGGAGACAGAGGATGGATGGATGGATGACAGATAGATAGATATCTCTATGAAGCAGAGGCCTATATTCAACAGACAAACTCTGGCTTCACCATTAACTCACTTGTCACCTTTGGCACTTCACATTCTGTATTTGGATGCAGGTTTTCTGGTCTGTACCCAGACCCCTTTATGAAAGCACCTTGGTAGGTCCAGGCAAACCTTACCTGTTATTGATTTTAAAGGCTGTTGATAAGGAAAAGGAAGAACTGTTCCTTCTCTACCTTGAGACCTAACTTTGGATTCTCCTTCCCAAAGGCTTTGCAAAACAATCCCCAGACGTTAACCCCTAAATATCCCTGGCTGTCTCTTGCCTCTGGGCCTTTGCCCAGACTGCTCCTCAGTCCCTCTCTTCACCATCTTGCTACTGAACTCATACACAGTGTTCAAGTTCAAATGACTACAGTTCTATGCCCAGACAGTCCAGCCACTGGAAGTTACAGATTAACAAGGCTTCCACACAGGAGTAATATTCTAAATATTTATTAACTAGAATAGGATGGGCACTGCCCAAGCAGAACACCCAATTAATCGAAACAGATACTTATCAAGACAAGCAAGATGGCCACCCAAGCATGTCCAGTGGCGATGCAGCCTACCTCCACCTATCATCACCCCACATGAGGGCTGTCTCTCCCCAGGTCTAATGAGGACCTAACTCACTCCTGGCTCAGTAGGGCTGAAGGCAGAGGGCAGGAAACTCTATACCTGCTGACAAGCATCTCTAAACTACAGGATCTTATTTATTTCCACCCTATCCGGGCCAAGTCAACTGCAGTGCAGCTTCAGTGACCTTTGAAGTGACGTGAAAGTCACTCAGTAGTGCCCGACTCTTTGCGACCCCACGGACTGTACAGTCCATGGAATTCTCCAGGCCAGAATACTTAAGTGGGTAGATTTTCCTTTCTCCATGGGGTCTTCCCAACCCAGGGAACCCAGGTCTCCTGCATTGCAGATGGATCCTTTACCAGCTGAGCCACAAGGGAAGCCCAAAAATGCTGGAGTGGGTAGCCTATCCCTTCTCCGGCAGAGCTTCCTGACCCAGGAATTTATCTGGGATCTCCTGCATTGCAGTCGGACTCTGTACCAACTGAGCTACCAGGGAAGCCCAGTGGCCTTTACCCTTCTCCAACACAAAGACATTCTAGTAAAAGAACAAAAAAGAGTATGTCCTCCACAGTGCCACCCTGAAGCCTGCTTTTTAGCTCCCTTGGAGAGAGGGAGACAGTGTGTTTGTTGACAAGGAAATTTTATGTGTCATGAGTTTTGTCTATCTGCTAGTATCCCAAGAGAAGCAAGCTTGCTGAGCCCCAGCTGTGACAGCCAGAAAAGCCTCATCCTTCCTAAGTTGTTCAAAGACACAGAAGTGTCTTGGGAGCTGGGGCAGAAATGGGGGTGGGAGACAGGTGGCTCAGGCCCGCTGGTGCCGAGTGGACTTGGCACAGGGCAGAGGGAGGCCGGGGCAAGAGGCAGGACCCAGGTGGTCCTAGTTTCCTGGCTGTTCCCTGGATCCAGAAAATCGCTGAATGCACAGGCTCCAACTGATGAGACGAATTCACTTCTCATCCAGCTACAAATGGGCTCTAAACAGGGCCAGGTGCCGGTCGTGTGTAAGTTCTGCCTTCCGGGGATGCCTGCCAGGATTTTCTGCTTTTCTCACCCATTTGTAATAACTGCTGACCTCCCTGCTCCTTTGGATCTGACCATGAATCCAAGCAGAGCCATGAGCAGCTGAGACCCCAGCGGACCTCCTGCCTACCCAGCTGGCCCCTCCCTGTACACAGTCCTAATCCCGCCACAAGCCCAAGTCATCTACTGCAGCACCCAGGGCAGGGCTGCAGAAGGGTGCAACTCCTTGTTATCTCAACAGGGGCTGCTCCTGGGTGCTTGGTAATGCCAGTGGGTTCTGGCTGCCCACCCCAGCTAGACTTGCAGGTGTAGGCAGAGGTCTCCATATAGGGGCGTATAAAGGCTGCATCTGTCTGTTTCATGCTCAGCAGGACAGAAACATCCAGGCTGGTCAGAGACTTGTGCTTGTTCCCAAACGGGCTGCCACCCTCCATACGCTGGGAGCCTCTCTGCTTGGGGACTGATTGTTCTATGGGTGAGCAGTCACTCATTCAGAAAGCATTCACAGAAAGCTGACCAAGTGTCAGGCCCCCAGGTATGTGAGATGCTGAGAACAGGACCAAGTCCCTGAGGACAGTCACAGTCTCCAGGAGAAGAAAGACAACAAGTGAACAGATATATCAAGTCATCTCAAGTAGATACATAAAGGAAAGCAAAGGAGAAGCAATGGGAAAGAGGAGCAAGCTTCTATGAGGAGGTGAGATCTGGGCAAAGGGCTCAATGAAGTGATGAGGGTCCATGCAAGGAGCTGGGCATTCTGGGTAGAGGCCCCAAGGCAGGAACAAAGATGGATGTTTGAGAAGCAGCACAAGGCTGACAGGACCAGGGTAGAATGGACCAGGGCTTGGGAGAGTGGTGGGAGGGGAGTTCAGGAAGGCAGGCAGGGCTGGATGACCTTTCCCAATTATTCACTGCCTCCCTGTATCAGGGTTATACATGCCCATTCATCAGCCTGTGACTGGCCATGCTATCCAGTGGGGGAACTGTACACCCAGCCCCCCAGTGAGTGGCTGTCTCACTTGCTTGGGCCAATGGAACATGAGTGGAAGTAATGAGGGTCCACGCAAGGAGCTGGGCATTCTATCTCCACATTTGCCACTTGGAGGAGAAGCCTTAAGAGCTATTATTTTTTTCAGGCACTGCTACTCCTCAGCCTGGGTCTTTCTTGAAGTAGGGATGACATTCAACGTGAATGAGAAATATACTGTAGGGGTTGAAAGCATTTGATGTTACTGCCACAAAACCTAGCAGAAACTCACTAACAGCTTCACAGGTGGCATTAAAGGAGGTAAAATTTATTCTTCATCTAATGAATAGGCATTATAGGACTTTGAGAAAAGAACCATGAACTGCATGATTGCACTTTTGAAAGACCACCCTGGCTGCTGAATGGAGAACAAAATTCCCTCTCAGCCATTCCCCTGTTAGCTATTCCCCTCAACCCAATCCCCCAGCACATCTATTGACACACATTCCATGAAGATGTGGCCATCAGGGGCCTCTGGGGGTCAGGGGTCCAAGATACCCTTGAGCCATCTTACCCCTCATGTTATTCTATACCCTGAACTGAAAGGCACTGGCCTCTCTTTAAATTCTGCCAACACACACTTTGGAAAAAAATGTTCATGTGATGTACTGAGGAAGCCATGAGGGCCAGCAAAGGGATGGTGTTTTCCACTCTAACTGAGACGTTGCATTCCATTTTTCACTATATTAGGGGATTAGTCTCCATTCAGTTACTCATCAGGGAAGATAAAGCCAGTTCTGCCCCTGTTCCTCCGTTCTTTGCAGGACCATCTCTTAGGTTCTCTCTCCTGGCACTTGGTCCTTCTGCATGAGTATTCTGCATGTTCGTCTCGTATCTCCTACATATCTCCTAATAGATAATGACCTACTAGATGACTCTGTATCCTCCAGAGCATCTCATACAGTGCTCAATTAGCATATTTTAAATGAATGAATAAAAGCATATTATCAAAATCCATAGACGAAAATAAAATCCAGAAGGCAGAAAGGCTGCTAGCTCTGTTTCTGGCTGGAAAGTACATGAAAGCTGGATTTAATCAATAAATGAAAAAGGTTGTGATTACTAAATTTCTTTCTACTTGGCTCTAGCAAAGGACACATTTACATCCCATTCCCTAAAGGTAGAACATCAAAGACCAGAGGTCTTATGAGACGTCATTCATTCAAATGCAGATCTTCAGAAGGGCATAAATCAGGCCAGTTTTAATGCCCCGACCACAAATGTGGCCAGAGAAAATGCCGAAATCTTCTATTCTACTCTTACTAAAGGCAAAAGCTGAACGGGCAACGTGTACTCTCACCCAGTGACTCTTCACAACGTGCCAGGCATTAGCTGGACCAGGAAGGAAAAATGAAGTTGTCTGAGGAACAGCCCTGTCTGTAAGAAGCACCTGATCTCAAAACCCACACAAGACCCCAGGAAGTGAATTCTGGTCTTGAGCAAGTCAACAGCTCTCCACAAAATGAAAACACAAGGTCACCCTCAATGAAACAGAGGTAAAAGAAGTTCTTACAAGGACATAAGAATTTAGGGGGAAATGGCATCGTGAGCTGGCAGGCTAGAGACACTGTAAGCTTTGAAGAGTGCAGCCAGGCCGAGAGGAAGAGAAAAGACGACACATAGAGAAGCAAGGAAGGGCAGCCGAAGAAGTGGCCCCTGGATTCCAGGGACTCTGTTCCAAAAGGCAGGACAAGTGGCCAGAGGCAATGAGATTAAAGCAAACTGTCCTGCCAACACTTGCGGACAGGAAGTGCAAGGATAGACAGTGTGCTACATCAGGAGAAAATAGGAAGTTGTGTCCAGGAAATAAAAAAACATACACAAACACACAAGAGCTTGCATTTCAGTCTTAAAAATGGAAACCAGAGGAAACAGGAACCTGAGAGACATCAGATTATCAAGGGATGAAAAGCTGATGGGAAATACTATAAGAGAGACCAATTCCTATTCTCTAGGGCATTTCAACTGGTCACATTCTCACCCATGAGTGAGGGGGGGTAGAGCTCAGAAGAGCCCTTTTGAACATGTAAAGAAAGAAAAAAAAAAGCCTTCAGTAAAACACAGAGAGAGAGCCATTTGCTCTTTGGCATTCTTGGGGAGCATGAAGTGCAAACAAGCAAAACCAATGAGGAACAGTGTAAATTATTTCTATTATCCAGAAATATTTATGAGCATAGATGCACACTTAAAGCACTTCTGCAGCAGATTGAAGAATGAAGGTTGTCTCCAGAAAAAGTTTCTGTATGATTGAATCGTGAGCTGAACTAGTCAGTTTTTATTTTTCATGGAACACTATTTTTACTTGAAAGAACAACTAACATAATAATTATTCAAAAGTTGGGAATCTGTTACGGTGGAGCTCTGATTGTGGTGAGGCTGATAAAATGAAAGTAAGCTAGTCAAGTCACAGAAAATAACTGATAGTAATTTTCCCAATGATAAAATTTAAGCTCTTAAGCCAAAAACAATAATAAAATTAGAATTTTTGAAAACCTGCATCCACTATCATGAGCTTGACAGTTTTCTAATTCTGTATATAAAAGCTTTTAATATCAATGGCAATAGTAGTAAAAGTAATTTTTGTTACTGTATAGTAAAACTAGTTCAACATTTAAAATATCTGAATAACTCAGTGAACCTATCTTTTTTCCAAATGAATAATGCAAAGTGTTACCGGATCATGCTTGGGTAAAAGAAACAAGCATAAAAGTTCAAAACAGATCACTGGATTTTAATGTAATGGAGTACAAAAACTTTTTTTCTGTAATTTCAGATTCCACATTGCAACTAGCCCCTAAAAACCTGCCATTTGTCCAGTTTAGGGATAGTATCAAAAACAATATTTATAATTATCTGAAAATGCTATTAATATACAAGAATGTTATTCATATTCTTCAACCAAAACAATATATTGTAACAGACAGTGCAGAAGCAGATATCATAATCCAGTGGGTTTTTTTTTTTATCAAACAGATGTTAAAGAGACTTGTGAAAATATGAAACAAGCCCATGCTTCCCAAGGAAGTATCTTTTGTTTTGGAAACTCCGGTTATTTTTTATTTTTAAAAAATGTTATCTATGTGGACATTTAATTGAGTTTACTATTGTTATTGGTAACTAAATTGATAAATAACTATTTTGCAATTTTCTCAGTTTAAATATCTTAACATGGTAAATACTGAGAGGTGAAACCTACATGAACAAAAGCTCTTTGAGGTCCTTAATGATTTTTAAGAGCATAAAGGAATCCTATGATTAAAGCACTTGAAAACATAGATTTAAATTATTGTGAGATGATAGGAAATTCTACTTGTTCAGAGCCCAGTATCCATAAGACCCAGGCCCAGCCTCCTCCAAATCCCAATGATGAGATCATCCTTATTGACAAGCAGATGCTACAAGGGACATTTTCGCTGGGGCTGTAAACAATCAGGGCGAGGCTAATAAAATAATTTGTTTCAGGGTCTATATTTAGCTGGTACACATTGGCCCCACCATAACAGTAATTAAAATACTGAAATAACTTTTTACCATTTGGTTAAAAGCTACTGTCTGCCNAAGATATGAAAAAAAATTGCTTGTTCTCACCTAACTGGCACAAGTAGCAAATTCAGAAAAGGCCAGCCACAAACAGTGATGCTGGGTGATACTGAGTATGTTAAAACTTGTACTTTTAATTCCATCCTTATCCTTCACAGTCTGTGCCGCTTCCAAATGTCTCCTAAGTATTAAGTTTGTAGTATCTATATTTATTAGTATGATCCTGGGTGTCAACGTGAGGTTTCTGGAGCAGATCTAAATTACTGAGATGAAAGATGCCACAGCAGAGAGTCAGGGGTTCAAATCTTAACACCACCACTTACTTGCAAGGTAACATTATCTTAGTGAGAAACCTGAGGCTCTTAGGAAAGGAGCAACTTATTTAATGACAATGACACCAATTTTACAGGATTTTTGTAAGAATAAAATGGAAAGTGCTCACCTAAGCATTAGGGCCTGTCCACTCTTCCCACATCCATAGCCTTCTGTCTTTGTTCTCTTGTTGACCCCTGAAATAGTGATTCTTGAGTCCTCTTAGATCTCAGCCCCACCCGGTTAAACAATCATTGACTATCTACATATATTACGAATTGTAATACATGTGGAGGGACTATATGTTTGACTGTAGGACATAAGGCACATGTTAGCTAATGGAGTGGTCGCACACACACTCACACAAAAACAGGTGCCAAACTTTCTGGTTCCCTGTTCAAAACTCCACTGTTCTAACAAGGATCCCAAGGAACCCTGTAAATTGAGGAAAGCTGATACTCAGTGGCTGGTCCGCTCTCTGTGTTAATCATGGACTAGTTGTTTCAAACTTTCTAATTCAAAATTAAACACATAAATGAGTGTCTGTAGCCCAATCTGTGTTTCATACAAAATAAACAGTGTTTCATACCAAATAAACATTTAAATAAATGGTGAGCTGTTTGAAAGCCTTATGCGCTGAATAATGTAATGTGCTATGAGTCCAAGTCCTTGTGAGGACATTAGAGTCAGATTTGGCCACAGGCCCCAAATGGGAACTATTCATCTTTATCTAGATATAAAAACCATATTGTAATATCCATTCATTGAGAATTTGACACCAGTGGGCTCCAAATTTTAGTTCATGTACTCAATCCAGAAAAAATAATTTTGAGCATATACCCTCAAACGTGTATTTTTTATAAAGTATGTAGCTGCATTCCTATACTAATGTTTTGTATGTGATTTAAAATGCACAGAAATAATAAATCTTTTTAAAGGGTGAAATAAAAATAAATATAAAGTCTAATATTTTCTTTTTTGCATTCTGTTGAATCATCTTGTATATATACTCTTCAGAGATCACTGATTATCTGAATAGACCTGTCTTAAAATATTTTAATAAATAGAAAAGTTAATCCTAAATGCTAGAAAATGTGCAGTTAAGCAAGTCTGCACATTGTCTTGGATTTGAGTTTGATCAAGGAAAAGAGATGAGAAAGGAGCAGTGATCTGTGCCCTTTGTCCCCGCCCCCACCTCTATTTTGCACACCCAATTAACACAGAGGGAAAGTGAAAGTGAAAGTTGCTCAGTCATGTCTTACTTTTTGTGACCCATGGACTACAGAGNTGAGAAAGGAGCAGTGATCTGTGCCCTTTGTCCCCGCCCCCACCTCTATTTTGCACACCCAATTAACACAGAGGGAAAGTGAAAGTGAAAGTTGCTCAGTCATGTCTTACTTTTTGTGACCCATGGACTACAGAGTCCATGGAATTCTCCAGGCCAGAATACTGGAGAGGATAGCCTGTCCTTTCTCCAGCCTATCTTCCCAACCCATGGATTGAACCCAGGTAATACAAAGGGAAAGGAGAGCAGAAAGGGTAAGATGTGTGAAGACAGTACACAGATTCCCTTTGGTTATTAGGCACTTTCTCTTTACATAACCAGACAATGAATAGGGCATCTCGTTTGGATAAATGGGCTAAGGATGGACTTATGATAAAAACGTGTGTCAGTTAGGAATGTGGTTCCTCCCACTGCTTTTGGACTAAAATGAAGCTGCAGAGCATGGGCGCACCTGAGTGACATAAACGAAGTGCGCGGTAGCTACTGCTTTATGGGGCCAATTTTGATTAAGGAGAAACAATATAGAAAGGATCCAGCAGATGATTCTCTCTATCTTCCAACCCCCAACAGATTTCTCTGAATTGATTTGGACCAGCTTGCCTTGTCTAGGAAGTATCCCGTCCCGCACGACCATGCAATAGATGGTTTTCTTAAGAAATGTGGCCAGCCAGGTGGCACACCACATTGAGTGATGGTCCTGTCCTCACTCACAACTCTTATCCTGGAAGTGTCACACCTAAGATCTGTACCAAATGTCCCACACCTCTACACACACTTTTTGGACCAAGAAACACTTGATTAAAGGTCATTTCTCTAACACTCGACAGTTGCCTATGGTGGTCAAAAAGAAGAGCTGAGTCAGGTCCTTTCCTGGGAATTTGGGTTTGGGCAATTCAAGTGAACAATGTTTATCATTCGTGGATGCTGAATTATTAATTCTGAGGGCTAGAGCAGCTGCTTTGGGCTATGGTGGCAAAGCCTCTCTAGTGAGAAAAAAACAGCAGATACAACATGGTGGAGATGACAGGGTAAGCTCAGAGAAAGAAACAGGTCAATCAGCACCCTTTGTTTCTTTGCAGTTTCTGGATACATTTCATAAAACCCAGCTGTCCTTTACTTCTCATTTTTAAATCGTGGGAGCCCTCTCTGTATCCCTATATCCTTTTCTTGTGCTAATGATGTGGGTCTCTGGTCCCTCCAACTAACCATGTCCCTGACTATAGCATGATAGGCTGCCCCATAGCCCTCATGAGCTTAGCTGAGAAAACAGGTAAAGCCTGATGGTTTGCAGTACATCCATTTCTCCTGATATTGTAAAACTCTGCCTCTGGATTAAATTAAGCCAGCAGAACTGCTAACTTAATGGATTTTGTGTTACCAACCCCTTTCCACTACTTCTAGAACAGCTTTTTCAAAATGTATCCAGTTTGATACCATGAATATTTCCTTTTTTTGAGGGATTTTTTTTTTTTAAGAAGCAGCCCTACAATATGCATTGCCTCAAACATAGGAATGTTGTTGAAGAATTTGTTCCTGATAATGTGGCATGTTTTCATAAAAATCCTCAAGAGAAATGGCTTTCAAATCTAAGAAATAAGTCTATCCTTCACTGAAACAAACTTGTTTCCTAAGCCCTTATAGTCTTAGGATTTATATGAATGGATACTAGAAAGTTTAGAATGGAAATCTGGTTTTGCATTAGTTTCATTTCTGATTCTAATTTATGTCCTGACCCAATGTTTAACTTTTCTCTTTCTCATTTGTTTCTAATTTACGTTATCTTGATATATGGCATGTACACTTGAAGCCATCTTAAATCTTTCCTGGAGTAATGCAGATGTAAAACAAAATATCCCTGATATTGATAACCCAGAAAGCAAAAACTGTGATGTTATTTGTGATAATATACTTGAACAAATTAGAATGGTTATACTCACACAGACTATCAGCTAGTTTTTAAAAAAGACAAGTGATTTAAAGTAACAAGTCCAGCAAATTGGCAAGGTTTCAAAATTGCTGTATATGTCTACACCAGGGAGCCATCAAAGGCACCACCCAGTACACAGAGAGTCATTACAGAATAAGCTCACAGAGAACATCGAGAACCTAGTGACAATCCATCACAGTTTGTCTCTCATTGATCTGGAATTTTAAGATCAGTCTGGGGCTCTCTTATAAAGCATAACAGCATTCAGTAATAAAAAGGAGGCAATGTAAAATTATTTTTATCAATATAGCCTGGCTACAAAGCCACATTTGCTCATAGAATTGAGTGGATTTAGGAAACTCTATTAACTGCTAATATGAGTACCCTTTTCTTTTTCTTCCCCAATGCCTAAGGGAAGAATCAAGGTGATCTTTCTGGTGGGTCTCTAAATTCACGGCAGAACCAGTGCTTTTTACATTTCCTGCCAGTTTATTGACATCCTGCCCTGCTTTTTCAATTATCCTTTGTCATTTTCCTCCTCTTTTCTATCTACCACTATCGTGTGTGTATGTGTGTGTGTGTGCAGTCATACCCGACTCTTCGTGACCCCATGGACTGTAGCCTGATGGAATTCACCAGGCAAGTGTACTGGAGGGGATAAGCCATTCCTTTCTCCAGGGAATCTTCCTGACCCAGGAATCGAACCCAGTCTCCTGTATTGCAGGCAGACTCTTTTCCCTCTGAGTCACCAGGGAAGCCCCCACTGCCATCTCAGAATTTTTTAAATTCATGATTCGAGGAGAAGGAACATTTCCTGGTCTCTAATTGTATTGCCACCGACCCATGGAAGCCTGTACAGTAAGGCAAGGGGATCCTCACAGCTACCTCTATATTTTCTATCTGATTTTTAAAAATCCTATTATCTCATCAATATAACTATGTCCAAACTTGAATCCATTACTCTCCCTGATCAAACCTTTCCTTTCTTTTCCTTTTTTTGATTGGAGGCAATGGTGGGGAGTAGGGAGGAAGAGTCAGGCTAATAAGTTCTTGCATCCTCTTCAACTGAAACAACTCAGATTATGAGTACGATTTCATGAGAGGAAAAGAGAAAGTGGCCTCACGGGATAGATAGATTTTTTTCTGAAAGCCACTAAGCTATGTGTACAATGGCATGGAAAGAATCAGAAAGGGAAAGTGAAAGTCACTCAATAGTGTCTGACTCTTTGCGACCCCGTGGACTGTAGCTGCCAGGCTCCTCTGGCCATGGGATTCTTCAGGCCAGAATACTGGAGTGGGTTGCCGTGTCCTCCTCCAGGGGATCTTCCCAACCCAGGGATCAAACCCACGTCTCTCACATTGCAGGTGGATTCTTTACCACTGAGCTGCCAGGGAAGCACATGGAAAGAATCAACATGTTATCAATTCATGGAATCATAAAACTTCATGAATGAGAGGTGCCTTAGAGATTGTCTGAGGTCCTTTTATAGATAAAGATACTGATTAAAAAGTAGGACTTCTCCCTCTCACCCTCCTAACCACCAAAATTGCAGTTTGTTGGAAACTGAAGAAGATGAAGCATGATGAAAAATGATAATAATGAAAGATGAAAGAGGAAGATGAAAATGCTCCAAATTCTTTAGCAGAGAATTCAAGGCATGGATGATCTGTGCTCTGGTATCTTTTAAGTCTCATTTCTAGCTTTAACACATACAGCCTACACACTAGTCTCACTGATTGCAACATGCACGTTCAGACTTCTGAGACATTTGCTGATTCTACCCCTTCAGCCGGGAACACTCTTCCCTCTTATTTCTGCTATGAAAATCTAGCTTCTGATTAAAATAAAATGCCCTCATTTCTATTAATGCATTCATAATTCCCCAATAAAATTACTTTGAATAGGGGAAATATAGAATGGAAGTAACAAGCAGACTCTGTTGAGAGGAAAAAACATTTTTACATAGCCTTGAAGTATATTTCCCAAGGTATCTATCAATTACAAAAGAAATAAAAACACAGTAGTTTAATGCTTCAGTTCAGTTCAGTCGCTCAGTTGCGTTAGATTCTTTCTGAAACCATGGACTGCAGCACGCCAGGCCTCCCTGTCCATCACGAACTCCCGGAGTTCACTCAGACTCACGCCCATTAAGTTGGTGATGCCATCCAACCATCTCATCCTCTGTTGTCTCCTTCTCCTCCCACCTTTAATCTTTCCCAGCATCAGGGTCTTTTCAAATGAGTCAGCTCTTCGCATCAGGTGGCCAAAATATTGGGGTTTCAGCTTAATCATCAGTCCTTCTAATGAATATTCAGGACTNTCAAGGCTGTATATTGTCACCCTGCTTACTTAACTTATATGCAGATTACATCATGAGAAATGCTGGGCTGGAGGAAGTACAAGCTGGAATCAAGATTGCTGGGAGAAATTGTCAATAACCTCAGATATGCAGATGATACCAGCCTTATGGCAGAAAGTGAAGAACTAAAGAGTCTCTTGATGAAAGTTAAAGAAGAGAGTGAAAAAGTTGGCTTAAAGCTCAACATTCAGAAGACTAAGATCATGGCATCCAATCCCATCACTTCATGGGAAATAGATGGGGAAACAGTGGAAACAGTGGCTGACTTTATTTTTCTGGGCTCCACAATCACTGCAGATGGTGACTGCAACCATGAAATTAAAAGACACTTACTCCTTGAAAGGAAAGTTATGACCAACCTAGACAGCATATTGAAAAGCAGAGACATTACTTTGCCAACAAAGGTCCATCTACTCAAGGCTATAGTTTTTCCAGGTCATGTATGGATGTGAGAGTTGAACTATAAAGAAAGCTGAGCACCGAAGAATTGATGCTTTTGAACTGTGGCATTGGAGAAGACTCTTGAGAGTCCCTTGGACTGCAAGAAGATTCAACCAGTCCATTCTAAAGGAGATCAATCCTGGGTGTTCATTGGAAGGACTGATGTTGCAGGTGAAACTCCAGTACTTTGGTCACCTGATGCGAAGAGCTGACTCACCGGAAAAGACCCTGAGGCTGGGAAAGATTGAGGGCAGGAGGAGAAGGGGACGACAGAGGATGAGATGGCTGGATGGCATCACCAACTAAATGGACATGGGTTTAGGTGGACTCCAGAAGTTGGTGATGGACAGGGAGGCCTGGCGTGCTGTGGTTCTTAGGGGTCGCAAAGAGTCGGACACGACTGAGTGACCGAACTGAACTGAAGTCTTCTCCTAGAAACAGAGATATTGCTGGGTGTGAAGGACCAGGCCTGTAGTCTGTCTCAGCCTTTCACAGCACTCCACCCTGACAACCCCTGGCACAGGCCACCTCCTGCACCTCCAGGGAAGGGCACTGACAAAACAGTCACTTGGTAACCCACCTCAGGGTCCTGCTCCTCTCATGAATCCTTCTAGTATCACCTGCAACCTTCCTACCGAGAGAAAGGGGTGATCCTATTTTCTCTTGCTTAGCATCACTGGAGCAGAAAAACAAGAGGGTGCCTAGTTCCATACTAAGGAGCTTGAGAGAGGTAACTTACTAACTGCATTGCCTTGGACAAGTTAACTACAGTCACTGAGACTTGATTTCCTCATCTGTAAAATGCAGGTAACAACATAGTCCCACAGGGTTGCTTACAAAGTTAAAATGAGTTTTCACGTAAAGCATTTAGCATATAACAGGTGCTCAACAAATACTGATTCTCTGTCTCTTCCAGTTTCTTCTCTAGACAAGTTCAGAGCTATTTATACAACCCTTCCTTTCCTTTGTTCTTTTATTTTAATTTTTGAATCATTGATAAAATTTTCTTCCATTATTTTCCTTTGGATTCTCCTTCTAATATAAATCCTCATGCATGCATGCTAAGTCACTTCAGTCGTCTCCTACTTTTTGCAACCCTATGGACTGTAGCCTACCAGTATCCTCTGTCCATGGGGATTCTCCAGGCAAGAATATTGGAGTGGGTTGCCATGCCTCCTCCAGGGATCTTCCCAACCCAGGGATCAAACCCACGTCTCCTATGGTTCCTGCATTGCAGGTGGGTTGTTTTTGTTTTTGTTTTCTTTTTTGCCACTGAGCCACTGGGGAGGGCCCTCAGGTTCTAAAAAAATTCTTTAAAAGTCTGGCCCAATTATAGTCTTGGAGAGTATACATCATAATTCTTGCCTGTTATACTTTCCTCCCATATACTCTTTTTAGAAAGCAAAGTAAATCAGAGGATCAGTTTATTATTAAAGTGAGATTTAGAAATGTTAAAAGACTGCTTCTCCAACTGTGAGGCAGGTCTAAAGCCTTACCAACACCCCTCCCAAAACTTGGTGGCTCCTTCTCTCCCTTCAGAGAAATATGATGATGATTAATTACAAAAAGCCTGTCCCACTCATCAAGATCCTTTGAGGCAGGAACCACATAAACACAAAGGATCATAACTGCAATAAAGAGAAACCAGAAAACCTCTCTGCTCTGGGATCCTACCCAGGCAGAGCTAAATAAATCTGAAATTGAAGATCAAAAAGGATCCTCCACATGGATAATAGAAAATGTCATCAGCATAAACAGGAAGAGAGATTAGTTCAATAAAGGAATAAAATGACATCTGTGGGTCTCAAGTAAGATTTTTGCTTACTTTTAACTTCCCAGCATATAACTCACAAGGTTATTAATATGGACTCCTACTGTTTTGGGCAAATAAACAGCTGCTGATGTTTTGCGCCCAAACCACTTTATTAGAGCTTTCCTTTACAGCAATTGTTTTTTCCTTTCCAAATCCTGAAAGGCTCAGACAGCTGGAAAAAAAAAAAAAAAACAGGGAGTATTAAGGCAGAATGAATAACAAAAAAGAGAAGAGGCAGCTTATGAGGGCAGAGCAAAGCGGGCAGGGGCTGCCAGACCCTCACCATCCCCTCTGCCACTCTTGGACAAAGTCAACGTTCAAGATCGGAGAGCAGAGAAACAGATGTGGTGCAATCAGAAGAGCTATTTTTACCATGATGCTAGGAGTTACTATTGAAAAGAATTTACCAGCTTGAGAAGCTGAGGATGACCAGCTCTCCAGGTTTTCCCAATGTTGAGGGTCCTCTGCAGACACAGGAATTTCAGTTTTAAAAAAAAAGGAAAGTCCCTGGCAATCCAGTGGTTAAGACTTCACACTTCTACAAGTGGTGCAGGTTCGATCCCTGGTCAGGGAACTAAGATCCTGCATGCCATGCAGTGTGGCTAAAAATACACTTTTTAGAAAGCGGGGAAGTCAAGCAGGACTATTGGTCACCCCAGGAGCCACTTGACTCTGCCAGTGCACAGGAAAGCATTGTAGGAGTTTGAAAGTCACATGTAAAATCTGAATGAGGTCCAGCCTGCAGCCAGCACACCCTGCTTTTCCTATGAGGCCACGTTTCTGGGGGGCTCACAGTGATTCCAGAGAAAGGGCTTTCTGGAGCCTCCCATGCTGGCACCCCAACTCCGAGGTTTCTTAATTATATGAGGACAAAGCAAGCCTCCAGCCTGGATCCCTTTCTCATCAGTCTCCTGCTAGACCTAAGGCCTCTAAGCTTACATTTGAAAACCATCTTTGATAAAATGATCTTCCAGTCCCTCCTCTGTGAGACTGTCATCTTCTTTTCTCTTCTGGAGAGAGCACAAATGCTGGAGACAGTCTCCCTTCTTGGCGCCACCACCTAGCAGCTCTGTGACCTTGGGCAAACTCTCTAAGTCACTATGTCTCAGCGTTCTCACCTCTCAAACTCTCCCTCACATGCGGTGATGCTAAAAGGCGGTCATGCGTGGACAGCACCGAGCCCAGTCTCTGACCCATAGGAGTAGTTCTTGTCCTCTGTTCCCTCTGATATCATCCAGCTTCAATTCTCTATATGCCTGTTGCTCTTAAAGTAAATCAAGGGTTTGGCTAAGATTATCATTTGGCATTTCTGTAACTTTCATTCTCATTTGGCATTTCTATAGTTTCTCCCTAACTTTCTCTTATATTCATTGTCCCAAGCAATCTTGTATTCCTAAGTCCTAATATACCACTAACATAACACTTATTAGCCCAAGTTTCAAATCCTGCCCTGGTCGCTGAACTGCCTTCCCTCTCCTGCAGGATCTCAGTGTCCTTTTTAACTCTAAGCTCCCACAGGACAGAGATGGATAAGCAAGTCAGACCACTGAAGCCAAACCAGGCACCAGAACTTTAGATGCAACATCCCTGTTGGTCCAGCGGTTAAGAATCCACCTGCCAATTCAGGGGACACAGGTTTAATCCCTGGTCCAGAAAGACTCCACATGTCTCTGAGCAACTAAGACTGTGTACACAAGAGGAGGAGGTGCACCTCCTGAGCCTACTTATCTAGAGCCCATGTTCCGCAACAAGAGAAGCCCCTGCTTGCTGCAACTAGAGAGACTCCAAGTACAGCAACAAAGACTCAGAACATCCAAAAATAAATAAGTAAAAAAAAATTTACAAAATAATAAAATAATAATAAAAAGTTAAGTATAGATGCAGCACCTAACCATCTCAAATAGGTGCTCTACCCTGAATCTTAAACTCTGGACATGGGTGGAATGAACCCAATCATGTCGAAGAGCTGGCCTTAGCCTCCTCTTCAGGCATCATTTTCCATTGCTCTTGTCTGTCCTGAGGAGATGAGTGCTAATGTCACTTCTCCGGATCTCTCCAAACACTGTGTTTATGTGAACTCAGAGGGGATAGTGGTAACAAACGTAGCCCAACAAAGTGAGTCTGCCAGCCCCAGTACCATTTCAGCAATACCATCATAAAGGAAGTCTGTCCCTCTCATTAGAGGTGGACACTGAAGGCTTTCCACTGGCATCATTAAGGGCTGCTTCATCTCCCAAAAGCAAGCCTTCACAAAACTAAAACTGAATGCTGGGGAGTGAAAGAGAACTACATCTCAGAAATACAGGCCTACTGACTGGGATGATCTGTCCTAGCAACGTCCTTTCTATAACTGTGTAGCCAGAAAAAACTACCAAAGCATTCGTGCTCACACTATCAGGAATCCTCTTGCTTAAAGCTCCAGTGGGCTGCATTCAGCTGGGTCCATAGAGTACACAGACTCACACCGAAGATTCCAGAACAGCAGCTGTTTCCAGTCATTGTCACAACATATTATAAATTGGAACCGTTTGCAGTAATGCGTTATTAACAATAATTTAAGTACCAAAGCATATGAATGATTAACTATGAATTGAAGCCATTTCAAGGTTATCACATTCTCTTGCATATTAATATGCTTTCTCAAGTGGGAGAGAAAGAGATGGAGTGAGAATGAATGCAACCTGTTGGGACGTGCGTGGTCCTGGCCCTCCCCTGGGGCGTGTGCTCTGCATGTGAAGGCATGTGTGTGAAGAGCGGGGAGCATCGAGAACACCTGAGCTCAAGCATTGCCCTGTGGAATGGCACTCACTTTGACCCCGAAGGCAAAGTGAAATTTGATAAGTTGACAACTTGTAGGCGCAATGGAATTATCAAGTCTTTGCAGAATTCAAGGCACTGCAGCCCTAGGGAGACCTTCAAGGTCAGCATAAAAGTGCAACCCACCATTTACAGAATCTAGACCATCAACCAGTGGACCTAAACCTCTCTGCCCCTCGCTCTCTACCAGAACGCCCATGCCACGTCGATGGACTGTGTAAGGTCGGACCCCGGGGGCCATGATGGGCCGCCCCTCCTCTCCCTCCCGCCTGCGGGGGAGGTCTCTAACGAAGGAGCCTCCCAGATCCTGGGGACCAATGACAGCACACTTCGCCAGCTAAACCGCCCCACCCCAGCCACGTAGAAGGACTTGTCAGCCCGCGACGCCTCGGCCTGGCGACCTATCCGAACCCCCATCCATCTAGCCTGACCATCCCTCGCAAGGAACGTATAAAAACCACCCCCAACATGGTCCGGGCGCTGACTTCATCTACCTGCCCGGTTCGGGTCCGGGAACCCCGCCGGGAGCGCTTCGCCATTAAAGCCTGTTAGACACTCCTTTGGTGTCCTGATCGTCTTTTACCTAACAGACTGCCCTTCCAGCATCTCTCTCTCCCCAGACCCCACCTTGGCGCCTTCTGGCTACATTCATCACACATACTGAGTTTGCTGTTTCCCCAAAGGACCTTCTGTGTAATATCAGTTCAATCTGGGCTGTCCTCAAATATGCCTCTCACAAGGCACCCTACCTGTCCTATCTCCAGAATAGAACACAAGCAACGAAAAGCGGCAACAATCCTAAAGAGACTCCCAAGCTCTACATCAAGGCAGTAGCCCATTCAACTTCCCAGGTTAAGTGACACCAGAAATCCTGTAGGACAGTAGTGAAGATGTTCCAGCAACCTCGCACTGGCTCCGGATCCCACAAACACCTTCAAAAAAAACAGACCACCTAAATCTGAATAACTGAAGCTGCCCTTCAAGGCCCTCACAAACCAGAAAAACAAACTGTGGCTCTCCAACATTTCATTCTGAATTCTCCTTGAGGCTCTACATCAACCTACTTATCAAGGGCAAATAACAATTTATGTCAAGTGAGTGGGAAAGAATGTGGAATTCATTTATTTTACAGCCTACACACTTCTGGATAAAAACGAAAATTCTTTGGCCACGGTAAAAAAAGTCATATTCTTTGGCAAGGCTTTTCTACTCCATGAAGATATGGACCTGGGCTATTAATAAAGATAATTGGGCTTAACCTGTAAATTTTGCTATCGGAATCTCTCAAAATATCAATTTCTGTTACTATTATAATTTCACATGCCACAGTTCATTCCGAGGGACAAATAAGTTTACTCTTTAAATGACACCTTTCCTCAAACAATCTTCAAGCATTTTGCAAACATCGTATCCTCTTCTTTACAACCCTGCCAAGTCAGGGATCAGATGAGAAGGACATCAGCCAATTCTCAGTAACATCCAAAAGCTATAAGGGGACAAAAAAAAAAAAAAAAAAAAAACCCTCCCAACAATTGGGCCTTGGATATTTTCCGATTTTTAGGAACCATATATGTGTTTGTAATCTTGGTGACCAACCTACTGTTACTGAATTAATTACTGGTACAATATGCACATACTATGTCTAATAAAATTTTAGGAAACAAAAGCAGTTAATAATCCATTTCTCCTATTGTTCGGATGATCTTGACTCAGTGAAGTAAGATAATGGATTTAGAAATTAGTCATATAATGTAATACATTATTAATCATGGTATTCAGAAGGGTAAATAAATGTTAAAAGAATACCACCCAGGAATTCAATTTCATTTTAGATTTGTTTACTCTCTTAAATTCTTTACGTTACCATCAACCCTCGAAGAAATCTAAGTCTGATGTTTCCTTTTCTTCCAAAATAGTGATTTTCAACCCCTTTTTAAAAAGAAAGCAGAGTCCTTTAAAAAATGAAATATCTTACAGAAAACCAAATATAAGAGATGAAAGAGAAACAACATTGGTTGCATAGAGGGGAGAGGATGAGGAAAGGAGGGATCAAAGAGACCCTTCTTGACCCTTCTATTTCTTAAGTCCCAGATCAAACCTTCTAGAAGCTTGGGGCTCCTGGGGACAGAGTTTGAGAATCACTGCCCTAAAGCATATGTGCAAAGCAAAAATTATGTGTATATAAAATAGAATACAGGCATGATACAAATTTCATCAATTAACGATATATGGAAATAAAACACATACATAAAATACGCAAATCGCAAACACTGATATCCCAAGAGAAAAACCAGCAAAAGACACCAGTACAAAATTAAAACAAACACAGAGCTAGAGTGAAGATGCTAAGTTCTACAGCAATCAAGAGAGTACAAAGCAAAAGAACAGAACCTTTGATAGTGGTTACATTTTCCCAGAAAAAGTTGAAGGGTAACACCCAAGGCTGGCCAGGCTCTGAGAAGCAGGTACAATATTATATCACCATTGGCTGTATAGAAAGATTTTCCTTTTGAAAAACAATCTTTCATAAAAATTGCTCATATTTTTTGAGTCAGTAATAATCCCACTTGTAGAAATGCATCATTAAAGTCATTCAAAAGAAGAACACAGTAAGGTAAAGATGTTTATTTCTGATTAGTTATAATAGAAAAGAAAATGTTCAATAATAGGCAAGGAGTTAAACCAATAATGGTATACTGATGGTGGAATATTATGCAGTCACTAAAAATACAGTAAAAGTTCTCTTTAAGAAAGAAAGTGAAAATGAAAGTCACTTAGTCCTGTCCGACCCCATGGACTACACAGTCTGTGGAATTTTCCAGGCCAGAATACTGGAGTGGGTAGCCGTTCCCTTCTCCAGGGGATCTTCCCAACCCAGGGATTGAACCCAAGTCTCCCACATTACAGGCAGATTCTTTGCCAGCTGAGCCACCAGGGAAGCCCTCTCTTTAAGAAATCTCCAGTTAATTGCCTCTCCAGATTAAGCATGTTTTCATTCTCTCCACGAAAAACAAAACCAAACAAGGATGCGATTGTCCCTCTGTGTCAATTTCTCTCCCTCACCCCATTCACCCCTCCATCTAACAATGGTGTTATAAGCCAACCAAGAGTACACTGGGTTTGTTTCCAAATGTGTTTAGAATCTTGGTACTTGTCATTGTAACAGCATAACTTAATTACATATTAAATAACCAATGGAAGATCATTGCTAAAAATTTAGAGTTATTTCTAAGAAAATTAATTTAAAGCTTTGGAAAGACTTTATAGAACTAATCACATAAATAGCAGTCAAATTACTCAGGAACAAAGTCACTGCAAAAGACCAAAGTAATAAAAGTGTGGGCCACTACACTGCTTCATAAGTACCTTCAAGTTCTCAATGAACGTTAAAGAAAACAGAACTAGAAATCAGACTTTGTAAATAGCACTTTATGGGAGTGGCTTATTCCATGAAGAAGCTGTTTACAAAGTCAGATTTCTAGTTCTGTTTTCTTTAACAGATCCAAACCAAAGATAAAGCCTTGGCCTTCCATCAAAAAGCTGAGAAATATATGCACAGTAAAACAAAATATTTAATGCATGTATGTGATATTTTGTTTTAGTTTCTTCTTTAATCAGGTTTTCAGTAAACTGGCTAACTCAAACCCAAACTGTGTTGAAGAAGAGGTATACTATCATCCTTCAAAAACGCGTTCACTACAACAGGAACTAGGAGGGTCTGGATTCACTTCTGTATCCAAAGTCACCACTCAGTGTGGTGCCTGGCACATACAGGGCCTCCAATAAATAAGGACTAAATCAATAAGAGAAATCAACCCTGAATACTTGTTGGAAGGACTGATGCTGAAGTTGAAACTCCAGTATTTTGGTCATCTGATGCGAACAGCTGACTCATTGGAAAAGTCCCTGATGCTGGAAAAGATTGAGGGCAGAAAACGAAGAGGGCATCACTGACACAATGGACATGAACCTGGGCAAACTTTAGGAGAGGGGAGGGACAGAGAGGCCTGGCTTGCTGTAGTCCATGGGGTTGCAAAGAGTCAGACACCACTGGGTGACTGAACAACAACAACAAAATCAATAAACTATGTAGCAAATATTGAAAAAATGCTTCTATCAAAAAGCAAACTGAGGAAAGCAGAATATAAAATTACACGTAAACCATGACTACACCTGCACTTTTAAATATGGAGCCAGATGGACAAAGCTAGAAGGCAATGTCAAAATACAAAATAGCTGTGTTATATTAGAATGAATTAGAGGAATTTTATACATTTTAAAATATTGTATTTAATGTTGGCTCATTCTTTTTTATATTCAAGAGATGATAACCAAGAAAAATGAAAAGCTGTATGGGTTTCTACTCGACTTCTACAGTAAGACGTGAACCCACATTTCCATTTCCTAAGCTCTCCAACACTCCAGCCTCCTTCACACTCTGTACTTAACCCACTGCACCTCCTCCAGCAATTCCATCTTTCTCCTCCAAGACCAAACCTGTACTAACACTTGTTTTGTGTTTCCAATCCATCAGGATGCTATTTTTAAAATCCAGAGTTATCCACCCTCTCATTTACCATCTATCTGGTTAAAAAATAATTATCAAAACTGCAATTTACATTCCCAAGAGATTCCCAAACACCATCTAATTAAATCATTCAATCAGAAAACAAATTAAAATGAAATATCACTGTAACCCCCAAGAGGAAAATAAACTTTTCAGTCCTGACTAGAACGTAGCTCCAGGGTGACGCCCCAAAGCCTCTTCTAATTGCAAGTCCTATGGAACATCCAGTAGAACATTTTGTGACATTTGCAGCTTCCAGGACAACTTTTCTTCCAAAGCAAAGAGGAGCCTGTGCAAGGCTCCAAAGCAAAACATAGTCATTTGAGAATGGAAATGATTTTATTAATGACTAACCGGTGCCCTGGGCACCCACACTGTGTACTCATTCATTCATCTACTCAGCCATCCAACACACATTCTCTGAAGAATGTGCCAGGAACTGTCCTGGGTGCTCCAGAAACACTTCTTATGTGAATGCAACCTCTGCCTTTTGGTGTGAAACAAAACCCAGAGCTTCCTGAGTTTAACTATGGAAGAGTCTCCAGGCGGAAAGGCTATGACTCCATCATCCCTCGGCCACCCTCCGAGGTCTCCAACTCCAACACCCACTCCCACCATCCAGGGACTCTAGGAGAGCCCTGCTGCCCCTGTGACTCACTGGCCCTTTGAAGAGACAGCCTAGCATGCGGTTAAGAACACAGGTCCTGAAGCAACATGAGCTTGGTTTAAATCTCTGTACCTTAGACAAATTATATAAGCTCTCCATATGTAAAACGGAGCTTACATACTTACCTCATAGCGGGAGGAGAATTAAATAAGTCAACATACATAAAGTACTTAAATAATGCCTGGCACATAGCTGGTGCTGTATAATTTTTAGCTACTAACTATTATTATTATCCCTATTCCCCCTGAGCTTAGCAGAGTAAATTGGTTTGCTCAAAAGACCCTCCCTACTACCTAGAGGAAACTCGACAGTGGAATACATGTAAATGGCCCATATCACCAAGGACAAGCCTCTGATCTTTTCCTTTCCCACCCTCTGCCTTCAGAAAGTGGCACTTGGCCAGCCCCAAACGCCATAGGCCCCTTACATATGTAGGATAAATCCCTAGCCAACCCGGCTCCTCTGTCCATGGACTTCTCCAGGCAAGAATATTGGAGTGGGTAGCCATTCCCTTCTCCGGGGGATCTTCCCAACCCAGGGATTGAACCTGGGTCTCCTGCATTGCAGGCAGATTCTTTACCAGCTGGGCCACCAGGGAAGCCACATTTTACTTTAAATTTCCCCAAATACTTGCTCAAGGGTGGCTCCAGCATCACTGGGGGCGCTGTTACTAGTTGTGGCAACACCATCATGGCACAACAGCCAGGCATCCTCTGCCTCCCCCTGCGTCCTGGCTAGTCTTTGCTAAGTCACTGGCCCTTCCCCACCCCACTGTGAGCTACGGCTTCTACCTTTCCAGCTGAGAATCTGGCCTTTTCTGAATATCCACAGGACTCATAATACAGTCATTGCACATACACAAGAGAGCTGGATCACCATGTGTTTTAAGGATAATGCTCCCTCTTTTTTTCTTCCCCTCTCAATTTTTTCAGGTATACATTTGAAAGTTTCAAACAAGGCATAGCTATAAGGTTTCCTGGGAGCGAAAACACAAAGGCTCCTTTCAGCTTCCACACCACACTCATTTTCACGTAGAGTCTTATAAATCACATGATACGGTCCACATTCAACATGACAGGGCTGCACTCTGGAATGACCCATGACCCCAAGATCTCCTCACTGCTTCCCAAGGTAGTATCTTGCTCACCTCCTCCCTGACCAGACTGGAAAGCACAAGAGGATCATTTCCCAGCAACATGGACACACACACACACACACAGAATCTGTGAATGAAAATCTTGCAAACTAGAAATGCCAAAGTAAGGGATGGCCTGCATCCCTCTGGGAACATTATGAATCACCCTGAGGCAAACACTGTACTTCTCCCGCTGACTAATTGTCAATCTGGACCCACGGGATGGAAAAGAACAAGTAAGAAACACAGCAACAGGCACATCAGAGAGAGAAATTGGTCTGCTAGGCAAGCCCAGTGGCAGGTACCAAGGAGAGCTGCGAAGCAGAGGCGTCAGCGCCATGAACTTGGTTTCAAGTCATCCGTCAGTCAGGAAGCACCGTGGATATGTACACCTCTCCTGCGCTCATCTGAACCTCCCCCCTGGAAGGAACTTTTGTACATATGGAGAAGCAAACCAAATGCAGAGCGAGCAGCTGTCCCCACCATGGCAGGGGCAGCAGATGCAAGGCTGGATCCTGACAACCACGTGTAAACAAATGACAGTGCTCCTGGGAGGGAAACAGTCAACCAGATCCGTGCCAAAGTCTGCCCGGTTGACAGGTGAACCAGGCTCGGCTGGCGCTGTCCTGCCCTTACAAAGCTGATGCGCCTGGTAGAAAACAGGGGGAGTAGAAGCAAAGAAAAAAGAAATGTGAACGTGAGAGACGGGCATGTGTGTGCACACTCTGACCTGTGGTGCCCAGCTGGAGCTATCTGCTGCCTCTGACAGCTCATCCGACTGGGTCGCCTGGGGAGAGCGCTCCGTACCCCATCTTCCCCTGGACCCCAGCCCTGGCCTGGAGCGCAATCACCCGGCTCAGCCTAAGACTCCAGACCTAGCCCGCGCGGATCTGTTTGCTCTGCCCCAGCCACTCCCTGGGCCTGGGAGTGGAGCTACCGGAGGGGATGGCCTTCACTGGCAGCCCAGGGCGGGTTCTCCCAGTTCTGGGCGGAGGCACCACCGCAGTGGACAGAGCTCCAGGCGCCCATGCTTCTTCACCGAGCCAACACCTGCTCTTGGAGAGGGTATTGGACCCGCGGGCTGTGGTGCGGGTGGAGATCGCCAAGGTTCAGACAGCACTCCGAGCTACAGATCCCTCTGCACACCCGATCTCCTACGGGCCGCTCACAGCCGGGCTGGGACTAGGGCCGTGCAGTCTTTCCAGCTCCGGCTCGTCCCGCACCCTGTAGGTCCTAAATGGCAACGACTTGGGCCTCTCACGCTTCTCCCCGTAGGCCCAACAGTAGCCAAATGAGCTCGATTGCCTTTGAGCGCTTCCTTGTACACACACCAACATTCACATGTACCCACACTCTGAACCGGACCTGTGCGCGACCCCGAGAGCCCTCGAGCAACTAGCCGGTAGTCACACGCATACTGGGACACGTGCGCAGCGCGCCCCCACACCGCCAGCGAGCTGCACACACCCGCGCGTGGAGCCCCGCGCACACACGTGTGCCCTGGAGAAGCGCGCACAGCCGCCGACACTGAGGGTCCCGTACTCAGGCAAGAACATACACGCAGCCCCGCCAAGCGTCTGCGGCCTCAGAGCCCCGCAGTCACTCGAGAGATGCCCACCAGCCTCGGCACCGCGCGCAAGGCTCTGGGCACTCCCCGGCCCCGTGGGCTGCCCAAGTTTCCCCGGGCGCCCGTACCTTGGATATGCTGCTTTATGACATTCTCCAGGTGATCCAGCCGTTCAATAATCTTCAGGGTGTCCCCTTTGTCTTCCTCCAGCTTCTTGTCGGGCGCCGGCTCCTGCCCCCGCACATACACACTGGCGATGTAGTTGGTGACCCAGCCCACGTAGAGCAGACATATGATGTTGGTCATGCCGCTCAGGATCACGCAAGTGGACACCAAAGTTTTGGTCTTCCTGGTGCACACCATTCTGGGCTCCCTCCTCCATATAGAGCTCCGGGGGCCCCTTCTCTCTGCGCACCCGGGACTCCCCCGCAATCACACCCCCTCGGACGCCCGGGGCCGCCGGGCGCCGGAGCACCTGAGTCCCGACGGTCTCCGAAGCCCGGACCGCTGGCAGTGGAGCCGCCGTGCCCAAGTTTGGAGCTCCCGCCGCTGGCCGCCTTGAGAGAGAGCTTGACAAAGGAAATGAGGTGGATTATTTTTCCAAATTAAAAATCTCCGAGCCCTCCTCGGAGCAGTCACGGGTGGTCGGCAGCCGCGCGCCTTGATACGAGCATCTGGGAAACTTTGCCACAGCCTGGATCCGCGGCCGCGCCGCTTCCCATCGCCGGGCGCCGATTGCCTTGGCGGTCCGACCCGCCCGCGCTGCTGGAAGGACGGCGGCGGCGGCAGCGGCGGCGGCGGGGAGAACCGCGGAGCCCAGCGGCCCGGCCCCCTCCGAGCGACAAGCGCCGCCACCAATCGCGCTCGGGCTCGGAAGAGGGGCCGGGGCTGGGCGGTCGCGGACCAACGGGGAGGGTGCGGGGGGCGGAGTCCGGCCCGGGGCCCCACCTGCTGGCCGCCCTTGGCCCCCGCCCTCCAGGGGCGCTCCAGAACCTCCACCCTCGCCCGCGCTGGCTGCCCCAGCGCCGAGGCTCCCTGAGAGGGCGTGCCACCAGTCCCAGTCCTAGGCCGGCAGATTCCACCTCTAGGGGTATGCCACTTGCTCTCGCGCAGAAACCTCCAGGCTTCCGGAGGGAGCTCGGCTCAGCGCTCCACCACTCGACCGCTGGGCTTCTCGCCTGGATCCCACCTGCCGGCTCTCAACCCTTCTTCTGGTTGCCAGGATTCAGAGAGGCCCGGGAAGCGTGAGCCGGATGGCCTGTCCTGTCTCGCCCTTGGTCAGGCCCCTTGGGCGTCCACTGCTTCCTTGACTTCACCCTGTCAGCAGGCTTCCTGAATGTCTCCAGACCCCACAACTGCCAAGGGAGTCAACCCTTTTAGGAATCTCTTAGGAGGTTCTGTACCATTTCCACTACAAACGCCTCAAAGCTTTTTAACGCCCCTAGCTATATATATTTTTTGTCTGTACAGTTCCAGGACAAACTGTGTCTTGCAACCCCAGTTGTCATTCATGTGGGCCCGGGCTCATCCCAATGCGTGTGGCGATCTTGCACAGAAATATCCCTGGGGGGATTAAGCTCTCTGTGAGCTGTAAGTCCCTGTACATGCTGTTTGTGATTGATGTTAGGGAGGACACAACTGTGCCTCACGGCAGAGGGGCATGGCTGGACTCCAGTGACTGACACTATTTTGTTATTAGAGCACATGCTTATTCATTTTATCCCTTTCTGCTGAACACTCACTTCTTCTCAGAACCTGAATAAAATTCCTTCAAACAAAGATTCTTCGACACACAGATGTCCATCCTCTTCTCTGTCTCTGGGATGCATTTTCCTGTCCTGAAGAGTGTCCCTTGACGTGCCAGCACCCCAACCAGCTGTGATCCTGGTACCCAAGGCAGCTCCCTCAAGTGGTTTTCTGGACCTGGCCCAGCAAAAGAGAGTGGACACAAAATCAGTGAAGGGGCATTTGATGGCCACCAGCCTGGAAGCCCTTTAACCAATGCTTTGCATACAGAACTCCCAAAAGATACTATGAAAACAGACAGAAACTAGAGATCTTGGAAGATTTCTCTCTACCCATAACTGGGAAAGAGAACAATACGTGTAGGTTGGATAAAGAGTAGAAGAGGGTACTATGTATGAGTCCATACATATGAAAAAAGAAAGTACAGACTATTTCTGGGAAAAAAATCAAGGTACAGAAATCTGCATCCATGAGGGAATAAAACCTGTCTCTCTTTCTTTTCGTCTAGAAGTATAATCAGATCACAAACAGAGGTTCTGGACTTCCTTCTAGTTGGATGAATTTATAAGCAGTGGCTTTGAATACACCTAATGGTAAAGGTCTAATTACTTCTGTTTCATACTCTCTCCCAGGAGGGGACCTGGAAATTCAGCTCTTCCCAGGATCTTCCTAAACCACCACAGGGCTGGACAGAGAGACGCAATACTCATTTTTCACATCCTTATTGGGGAAAAAACCCCACATTTAATAATAAGGTTCAAATAGAAAACAGAATGGATAGTGTGACTTTATATTTTGATCCAGCTGGCCCTATCATCTATTTGTAATGTGGAGGGACTGAATGCATTAAAAGAAGAACGAGGATCAGACTCTTCTCTCGAAATGTCACAAGCTCTAGTTGACCAGTTCAAAGGATATTCACTGTAGGTGAAGCCAGGCTCCACAAGTCTCATCCCAGATCCACCACTTATTAGTTACGAGAGTTTGGATGAGCTTCAAGACACCAAAGGGGTTCAGTTTCCCCTTACATCAAATACAAACAGTACTTCCTGGATTACCGGTTGTGATGATGAAATGAGAGAATGCACCAGGCAGAATGTTTCATTAGTGCAGGATATATAGTGGGTGCTCAGGATCATGTGAGCTTTCCTTGCAGGATATGGTGAACTTGACTAGAATTCCATGAACTCCATTTGCTATTCAGCAATAGTTCGTTTCTCCACCGACCAGTATCAGTTCTCTCTCCCCCAAGGGAAGTTAACAGGAACCAGAACTATAGGCAGCAAGTTGCTTAACTTTCTGAGCTGAACTCCAGCACATTGACTTTCTATTCACAATGTCCGTCTTCACCATCAGTAGGGCACATAGGTCAATAGTATGTTCAAATGAATGGCTGGTTTCTGGGACCCTCTAATTCCCACTAAAAATCCCTAATTCTTTGGTTTTAAACAAGCAGATTGGAAGGGAATACAAAGATTTAACCCAGAAAGATTTCAGAGTCACAAGGACAGAAAAGAGTTAGCCTCTATGGAAGCCCTCCTATAAACAATGCCTGGGTAGAGATTCATTTCTTTGACCCTCATTCAACCCAACAAGAAATTATTGAGCCCCTGCGGTTTTGTCTGAATGACCAGTTGCCCCAGACCCTGCCCAGTTTACTACAAACATGCACATATAACCTGTCTCAATAATGGGCCTCTTTTCTTAAACTGGAAAGCTGCTACAAAGGGATCACTGTGAAGTTAATCAGAAAATGGGTGTGAGCAGGCTTAGCAGAGACTCAAGGACAATATATTTCTGTAAATTTATACCTATTATTTGAACCTAGGGTCTCCTACTGCTACAAGAGGAAGAGTATCTTGAAGAGTCTGTGCAAGGGGCTAGAGATCCTTGATAGGGTCTTTGTGGCACAACCTTTGGATTTTACCCATCTTTTATATTGGATCAGCAGCTTCCTTCTTTATGTGATTGAGTAGGGAGCAAGTACAACCCATTCCAGTATTCTTGCCTAGAAATTCCGTGGACAGAGGAGCCTGATAAACTGCAGTCCATGGGGTCACAGAGTTGAACACAGTGGAGTGACTGCGCACAGCACAACTCAGCAAGTACGACTGCTTACCCACGAGTGCAGCCCATCCTGCTGTTGTTCAGTCACTCTGTTGTGTCCAGCTCTTTGCAACCCCATGGACTGAGGGTTCCAGGCTTCCCTGTCCGTCATCAACTCCCGGAGCTTACTCAAACTCATGTCCCTTGAGTCAGTGATGTGATACCATCCAGCCATCTCATCGTCTGTCGTCCCCTTCTCCTCCTGCCTTCAGTCTTTCCCAGCATGAGGGTCTTTTCCAGTGAGTCAGCTCTTCAAATTAGGAGACCAAAGTATTGGAGCCACTCTGCAATTCCTCCAGTACTAAGCCTACATTCAGAATGCTTTTGATACCAGGGTTGGAAAAACCAGTCGTTAATGGATCTTAATTACCAGTTGATTACCTTCTGAGAAGGGTGTCCTGACCTGAGGACTACAGAGGAGCAGGAGACCAGTCTCCATCAGTGGCAAGAGTCATTCATCAGAGTGGTGTCAGTGGTCATCTATACCCACCAGATGGCAGCACTATGCAACACCTTGGTGCCAAAGGTGCCAAATGGGATTTGGGGGCTCCAGGGGGAAAATGAGCCTGGACAATGGAAAGTCAATTCCCAGGCAGGGTAGATGGGAAGTGGGTTTTCCAGGTCCCCGGAAGAACAGGGATTACTAGGGCTTCTGGCAGGGAGGGATGCAAGGTTCAGACACAAAGACTGTGGAGAAACGACAGGTCCAAGACTGGATTCTGCCAAACCACAGGACTGAGATGTTAAAAGGCACTCTTCTGGANGCACAGAAATATCCCTGGGGGGATTAAGCTCTCTGTGAGCTGTAAGTCCCTGTACATGCTGTTTGTGATTGATGTTAGGGAGGACACAACTGTGCCTCACGGCAGAGGGGCATGGCTGGACTCCAGTGACTGACACTATTTTGTTATTAGAGCACATGCTTATTCATTTTATCCCTTTCTGCTGAACACTCACTTCTTCTCAGAACCTGAATAAAATTCCTTCAAACAAAGATTCTTCGACACACAGATGTCCATCCTCTTCTCTGTCTCTGGGATGCATTTTCCTGTCCTGAAGAGTGTCCCTTGACGTGCCAGCACCCCAACCAGCTGTGATCCTGGTACCCAAGGCAGCTCCCTCAAGTGGTTTTCTGGACCTGGCCCAGCAAAAGAGAGTGGACACAAAATCAGTGAAGGGGCATTTGATGGCCACCAGCCTGGAAGCCCTTTAACCAATGCTTTGCATACAGAACTCCCAAAAGATACTATGAAAACAGACAGAAACTAGAGATCTTGGAAGATTTCTCTCTACCCATAACTGGGAAAGAGAACAATACGTGTAGGTTGGATAAAGAGTAGAAGAGGGTACTATGTATGAGTCCATACATATGAAAAAAGAAAGTACAGACTATTTCTGGGAAAAAAATCAAGGTACAGAAATCTGCATCCATGAGGGAATAAAACCTGTCTCTCTTTCTTTTCGTCTAGAAGTATAATCAGATCACAAACAGAGGTTCTGGACTTCCTTCTAGTTGGATGAATTTATAAGCAGTGGCTTTGAATACACCTAATGGTAAAGGTCTAATTACTTCTGTTTCATACTCTCTCCCAGGAGGGGACCTGGAAATTCAGCTCTTCCCAGGATCTTCCTAAACCACCACAGGGCTGGACAGAGAGACGCAATACTCATTTTTCACATCCTTATTGGGGAAAAAACCCCACATTTAATAATAAGGTTCAAATAGAAAACAGAATGGATAGTGTGACTTTATATTTTGATCCAGCTGGCCCTATCATCTATTTGTAATGTGGAGGGACTGAATGCATTAAAAGAAGAACGAGGATCAGACTCTTCTCTCGAAATGTCACAAGCTCTAGTTGACCAGTTCAAAGGATATTCACTGTAGGTGAAGCCAGGCTCCACAAGTCTCATCCCAGATCCACCACTTATTAGTTACGAGAGTTTGGATGAGCTTCAAGACACCAAAGGGGCTCAGTTTCCCCTTACATCAAATACAAACAGTACTTCCTGGATTACCGGTTGTGATGATGAAATGAGAGAATGCACCAGGCAGAATATTTCATTAGTGCAGGATATATAGTGGGTGCTCAGGATCATGTGAGCTTTCCTTGCAGGATATGGTGAACTTGACTAGAATTCCATGAACTCCATTTGCTATTCAGCAATAGTTCGTTTCTCCACCGACCAGTATCAGTTCTCTCTCCCCCAAGGGAAGTTAACAGGAACCAGAACTATAGGCAGCAAGTTGCTTAACTTTCTGAGCTGAACTCCAGCACATTGACTTTCTATTCACAATGTCCGTCTTCACCATCAGTAGGGCACATAGGTCAATAGTATGTTCAAATGAATGGCTGGTTTCTGGGACCCTCTAATTCCCACTAAAAATCCCTAATTCTTTGGTTTTAAACAAGCAGATTGGAAGGGAATACAAAGATTTAACCCAGAAAGATTTCAGAGTCACAAGGACAGAAAAGAGTTAGCCTCTATGGAAGCCCTCCTATAAACAATGCCTGGGTAGAGATTCATTTCTTTGACCCTCATTCAACCCAACAAGAAATTATTGAGCCCCTGCGGTTTTGTCTGAATGACCAGTTGCCCCAGACCCTGCCCAGTTTACTACAAACATGCACATATAACCTGTCTCAATAATGGGCCTCTTTTCTTAAACTGGAAAGCTGCTACAAAGGGATCACTGTGAAGTTAATCAGAAAATGGGTGTGAGCAGGCTTAGCAGAGACTCAAGGACAATATATTTCTGTAAATTTATACCTATTATTTGAACCTAGGGTCTCCTACTGCTACAAGAGGAAGAGTATCTTGAAGAGTCTGTGCAAGGGGCTAGAGATCCTTGATAGGGTCTTTGTGGCACAACCTTTGGATTTTACCCATCTTTTATATTGGATCAGCAGCTTCCTTCTTTATGTGATTGAGTAGGGAGCAAGTACAACCCATTCCAGTATTCTTGCCTAGAAATTCCGTGGACAGAGGAGCCTGATAAACTGCAGTCCATGGGGTCACAGAGTTGAACACAGTGGAGTGACTGCGCACAGCACAACTCAGCAAGTACGACTGCTTACCCACGAGTGCAGCCCATCCTGCTGTTGTTCAGTCACTCTGTTGTGTCCAGCTCTTTGCAACCCCATGGACTGAGGGTTCCAGGCTTCCCTGTCCGTCATCAACTCCCGGAGCTTACTCAAACTCATGTCCCTTGAGTCAGTGATGTGATACCATCCAGCCATCTCATCGTCTGTCGTCCCCTTCTCCTCCTGCCTTCAGTCTTTCCCAGCATGAGGGTCTTTTCCAGTGAGTCAGCTCTTCAAATTAGGAGACCAAAGTATTGGAGCCACTCTGCAATTCCCCCAGTACTAAGCCTACATTCAGAATGCTTTTGATACCAGGGTTGGAAAAACCAGTCGTTAATGGATCTTAATTACCAGTTGATTACCTTCTGAGAAGGGTGTCCTGACCTGAGGACTACAGAGGAGCAGGAGACCAGTCTCCATCAGTGGCAAGAGTCATTCATCAGAGTGGTGTCAGTGGTCATCTATACCCACCAGATGGCAGCACTATGCAACACCTTGGTGCCAAAGGTGCCAAATGGGATTTGGGGGCTCCAGGGGGAAAATGAGCCTGGACAATGGAAAGTCAATTCCCAGGCAGGGTAGATGGGAAGTGGGTTTTCCAGGTCCCCGGAAGAACAGGGATTACTAGGGCTTCTGGCAGGGAGGGATGCAAGGTTCAGACACAAAGACTGTGGAGAAACGACAGGTCCAAGACTGGATTCTGCCAAACCACAGGACTGAGATGTTAAAAGGCACTCTTCTGGAGGAGGGATGGTGAACAAAGAGAGAAATGTTTGTTCAGTACTTACATTGTATCCAGTCTAGTATTTTTCACATGTTGTCTCTTGAGCAGAGACTAAGGAATCCAGAGAGCTGGATACATATTCCAGGCCTGGCACCACTCGTATGATCTTGGGCAAATTACCTAAACTCTCTGTGCCTTGGTTTTTTATCTGTAAAATGGGGATGATAATAGTAATATCTCCTCCTAATAGGGATGTTGTGAGCATTAGATGAACTCATATAAAGCACAGTGAAGGCACTATATGTGCTTAGTCACTTAGTCATGTTCGACTCTTTGGGACCCCATGGACTGTTGCCCGCCGGGCACCTCTGTCCATGAGGATTCTCCAGGCAAGAATACTGGAGTGGGTTGCCATGCACTTCTCCAGGGGATCGTCCCAACCCAGGAATCAAACCCAGGTCTCCCACATTGCAGGCGGATTCATTACCGTTTGAGCCACCAGAGAAGCCCAAAGGCATTATGTAAGTATTCGCTATTGTTATTTTTACCATCTCTGGGCACCAAAGTATTTGAAAGTTCAACCAAAACAGAGACAAGCCACCCAGAGGGAACTTTCCTCTATCTAGGAGCAAAAGGTCCTAGAAACCGACTCTTGGCTTCTCCTCTTTCACCTTGTTGAAGGACCCGAAGCAACTCCTAGAGGAATCACAGGGCAGCAGATTCCAACTGAAATCCTCCAACTAGAGCCATCTAACTCTCTGTGTCTACTTATTCACCTACAGAGTACTTTTGAGTGCCTGTTCTGTGTTAGACCCGGTGCTAGCTGCTGCTAACACAAAGATGACTTATAGACGTACACCCGTGCCCTCAAGAAGATCATTGTTCAGTGGAGGAGGCCAATAAATAAACAGCTATCATACAGTCTGATGAGCTCCAAACTGATATACTATATTAATATGAAAGAAAAAGGCACAGGTAGACGCACCAGATTCCTCCCAAATAAGTGACTGTGCAACTTCCAAACAGCTCTGCTTCCATTCAATCACTGGATAGCTCTGCTGGGTGGGAATTTGTTCTTTAGACCTAGAGGAAATATTTGTAAGATAGTAAGTAGACCAAGGATTGATATCCAGCATATATATAAAGAATTCATATAAAACAACAAAAGAGAGAAGCAAGACTATCCAAATGGAAACATGGGCTAAAAAGATGAACAAAGAATTAGCTAAAAAAGTGTAGATATCCAATAAAAATAAGAAATTATGCTTAAACTTAAAAATCAGGAAGTTACATTTTAAAATATAAATACCATATCTCATGTATCAGATTGACAAATTTAAGGAGATGATTTTCAAGTATTGGAGACAGTATAAAAGAAATAGGTACTCATTATCCTGCTGGTGGAAGTGTGACTGGTATAGTCACTTTGGAATGCTGTTTGGCAATAATGGATGAAATTTAAAATGCACATGCCCTATGACCTTGTACTTGAAGTGTAGTCCATGGAACATTCCAGTGCTTATTTAAAATGAAGAGTATCAGGCCCACCCCACATCTATTGAATCAGAATCTGCATTTTTATCAAAATCCTCAGATGAGTCATGTATACAATAAGACCTGAGAAGCAATGAAACTTTTAACCATAGGCTTTCTTCAGAAAAAGAACCTGATTAAGGGTAGTGGTCAAGTGCTGAACTTCTTACCAGGTACCTCTGTAATATCTGAATTTTTATAATGACTACTTCTTAATGTTACACTTCTGAAATTCAAATTATTATTTTCTTAATTTAAAATTTGATTCCTGTTTTTGTGCTTAAGACAATCTGCTTCACACTGGTTGCCATCCTTTGTGAACTGAGCTAGTCTTGGAGGTACTCTAAGTCTGTTTCTTAATCTGTCAAAGAGGAATAGTAACTATACCTCAGCCCAGCCTCACACACTGGCAGGCTCTGAGCACAGCATATCAAACATAACACAGCCTTTGACATTCATGATAATGCTTCTTCATCATCAGGAAAATGGACATACCTGTGGCATATAGCCATTGAGAAGAGAGCAGTACTACAGGAAGAAGATTTCTGTCGAATGGAATAAACACAGAAACAAGCACACATGCGTGCGCACACGTGCGCGTGTGCACACACACACACACGCACGCACACAATTCTTGAGTGACCTATACTTATTGTGGGTATTTCCTATTGAAAAAAAATGAAAGGAATCGTTAAGGTACATGATCACTTTCATCATGTAGGGAAAGCAGGAATGTTATCAACCACCATCTCTTTCTTTTGCTCACTCAGAACCATTTCTTAGTTTTGTGTGCTTTACATAAATAACATTATGTTGTCTGCTGCTGGAGATACAGTAAAGAATTTTGGCTTCTTGCCCTTTAACAGGATGCTCAGTAGAAGATATATTGATTAGGGAAGTAATAGAGCATGATGGTTACACACATGTAACCAGGCAGACTTGGGTTTGAATTCTAGATCTGTCATTTACTAGTTTTGTGAATTGGGCCAAATTGTTGTTGTGAAGATTAAATGAAATAATATTTATAAAACTTGGTCCTGAACCTCTGGCAAGCATTCAACAAATGTTAGTTTTAGTGTTACTTAACACTTTTATTTAGACAACAAATTATGGTATTTCATTTCCAGTCCATAATTATACATATTTTATAGCCTATATTGAGGAGTCCAACCCTTCTGTTATAGCCCAAGGACTCTATATACATTTTTAATGTTCTATTACTTAGAGGGATGAGTAGCAGTTTTTACACAATTTATATAAGTAACCAAGCAAAAACTATGGAGAACAGTGATGTGTCTTATTTGACTGCCTAGACTTCCAAGGCAGGTAGGGTATACCAGCACTGTTCAATCCACAGAGCTCTGTTCACACATACCTTGTCTTAAGCTTCACAGCCACCCCAAAAGGCAAGATATTATCATGCCCATTTTCCAGATGAGGAAACTGTATTTAAGGCAACTATTAATGAGTAAAAGTAGTAGAGGGCTTCTGACTCAAAGTCCAGTACTCCTTTCCATATGTCACATCCCTCCTGGGTATCTGTTATGGAATATCATCTTCATTGAAAAAATAACTAGCTGATAAGACCCCAATTAAAGAAAGAAAAGAAAAAAGACCACAAGTGAGAGATCTCTTGGAAGTATTTGAATCTTCAAAGACGATTGTTAAAAACAGAAGCACTCTCAAACCCTAAATGGATGCTGTCCTCTGAGCAAGGAAAAGAGCTACTAAATCCCTTTTCCAAAGGATAGAATCTGGCTGGGGAAGTGGGGCAAAGGAAGTCATGCATATTGAGCCCTTACTGAGAGAAGTATGGTCACAGATTTCCTCAAACCCATGAAAAGTTCTTGCCTGGTCATTTATGTGGCTTCAAGAAGGCAGAAAACAGAACTGGGACGGCAAGATGCCTCTCTTTTTAGAAAATGCCTGGAGGATCCTGTCATGCCTGGGTAAAAGGACCGCACAGAGCCCTCCCTCCCAAAGCCAGCAGGGAGGAGCACAGGACCTGTGCCAGGGATGGCTGGCGCCAACCAGGCATGAGGAGAAGCCAGTGACCTTTTCAGGTTTGGTATATGATGGTCTGGGGCATTACTGGCCCATAAGTATGTTCTGTGCTTCGCTGCCAACCAGATGGTAAATAAAATATTCAGCAGACATACAACCTCCCCACCACGGCGAGGTGACTGGCTTGTTCAGAGCAGAGTGATTGCAATGGAAGGCACAAATTGCAAGCGGCAAGAAGCAGCTGGGAAAGAGGCAACAATCTGCTTCTTGTGGCAGAGCCAGAGACCAGAGCTGGGGACAGCTTGCATCTGCAGCAGACCCAGAGCCCCTCCTCAGAGAACCGTGGAATCTGTCATCAAAGGACTTCTGGAAACTTGGTTCCGAGACAAACGCAGACGCACAAAAGTACAAAGTACTCAGATGGATGATTCCAGATAAAACAGCCTTAGCAGGTACCAACAAATAGACTGATCTAGCAGGATGTGTTTGCCGATACCAATATAATCAGTCTTCTGAAAGAGTCCAAAGACCATCTAGGTATTTGCTAGTAATTCTCCACCGCACATGGAATCTCTTATCCAAGCCCTTGATGTGGGAGCTGCCAGACTCGAGAATAGAGAGCTTAGGACCTTGTGTGCCCAAGTAGTTTGACAGAACTAACATTCAATCCAGCAATTCCACTTTCAGGAGTTTTTCCAAAGACAACATAAACAAACAGTTATTCAAAAAGGTATCTAGTCACTGTAGCATTACTTGCAATAACCAAGATATGGAAGCAACCTAAGTGTCGACTGATAGATGAATGGATAAGGAAAACATGATATATAAAAAATGGAATATTACTCAGCCATAAAGAAGAATGAAATTTTGCCACCTGCCACAACGTGGATAGACCTAGAGGGTATTTGCTAAATGAAATATGCCAGAGAATGATAAATACCTATGATAAATAGTACCATAAGATAAATACTAAAATTTCATTTATATGGGGAATCTAAAAAAACAAAATGAACAAACAACAGAAAAGACTCATAGATACCAGGGCGGGGTGGAGACAGATGGGCGAAATAGGCAAGGGCGATTGAGAGGTACAAACTTCCAGTTACAATGGAACCAATCCCACTACATGGGGATGTAATGTGTAGCGTAGGGAATGTGGTGAATAACACCGTAAGAACTCTGTATGGTGACAGATGAGACTACACTTTTCATGGTCATCATTTTGTAATTTGTAAAAATATCAGGCTTCCCTAGTGGTCCAGTAGTTAAGAGTCTGCCCTGCAATGCAGGTGACAACAGTTTGATCACCCATCAGGGGAGACTCCACATGCTTTAGGGCAACTAGGCCCTGTGCCTCAGCTACTGAGCCTGTGCTCTTGAGCCCTCAAGCTACAATACTGAGCCTGAGTGCAGCAGCTGCTAAAGCCCACACCCACCACAGCCCGTGATCTGTAGTAAGACAAGCCACCACTGCAATAAGAAGCCCATGCACCTCAACTAGAGGGTATCCCCTACTCTCCACAACTAGAGAAAGCCCATGCACAGCAATGAAGGCCCTGCACAAAGGTAAAAATAAATATAAATTCTTTAGAATTTTTTTTAATTTATAAAGATATCAAATCGCTATGTTGCACACCTGAAATTAATATATTTTTGTAAGTCAACTGTACTTCAATTACAAATAAATACATAAATAATTTAATAAGTTCCTGGATATAGGATCAATAAATAAAAATCAATTGCTTTTCAGTACTTTAATGAAAATATTCTATTTATAGCAACAGAAAACACACCTAGAACTCCAGCTAGCAAAAGTTGTGCAAGAGACACATCACAGTTCCAACAGTCACACTTTCAATGGCCACAGTTCCTTCTAAGAATGTCACGACCAAGTAAAACCTTGAGGTCCAAAGCTGACCTCTCAGACCTACCCAACTATCTTTTGCTGAAGGTCTTTTTGCTAAAGGTCCCCCAGATGGAGGCCATGGGTCTCCAATAACTCAATGGAGGCCAAGCGTCCAGAATAGATGGAAGAGACAGTAAGGGATCTAACCCCTTATAAAATTGAGGCTGGAGGGTTTTCACTCTTCAGACAGTATTTTTTTCATGCTCCACCCTCCCAGATCTTAAACAAATAATGGGTATTTTTCCTTTTTAGTCTAATCATGGTAACAACAAAAGAAGCTGCCTGAACTAGAAGAACTTGCTCCGAAGTGTTCCATCTTCCCAGCTCCCTGACCACACTTCTATCCACTCAAAGCAGTATAACAGGTAAATCAAGGCACCTGGTGGCTGGCCTCTGACATGGAAAACTGTGAAAGGCCATATGTCATCCCCTCTGGGATCATGTCTGAGTACACTGAGGCTGTAGGCATCAGTCCAAGACTGGAGAAGACCAAGTCTACTTCCTTACGGAACAGAAGGCTCCCATCCTCGGGGTGGGCAGGGGCCTAGCGAGGGGACCCACTGACAAGCTGGAGTCATGCCCTTGCTCAGTAAAATCCCAGAGTCCAGATGCTGCGTGATCTTTTACACCCTGTGCTTCTCTGAGTAAGTTCTCTAGCAGCTGCAACTTTTTCTAAATCTCTAAAAGGCTGCAGCAGTCTAGAGAATGTTGAACTTCTGAAGGCAGCGGCCCATGGTTACCACGGCCACTGTCAGTTTGCCTCAGCTCATGTTCTGGGTTCACTGATGAGAATCCAGAGTTTTTGACAAAGCTCCAGACCCTCTACTCCAGCAATCCTTGGATGGCCACCTTCATCTGGGGAGACCCGGTGCTGGCCATGGGAACTGAAGTGGGAACACAGTCCAGGGCTTGGCCACCACCTTGGGATTGAGTCACTGACAACCCGCAAGTGCTGCTGGGAATGTGGTGTCCATTTTTTTCCCTGACTCTTTAAAGAGAGGTTACTTTTCAACATCACACTGTTGTTGACTTAAATTAATCACTCAATTTATCAAGTACTGACTTAACAATGGGAGGATGGCATTAAGGTAGAGTTATTTGCCTTTCCATAGAATAATCCCAATCTGCTGAGCAATTTAAATGCGTATTAATAGTTTTAAAGTGTGTCCTTCCTAACAATCAAGCTGCCGCTTTTCACAGCTACCTGTGTCCCCACCTCCCACAGCACTGTCAGCTTCTTTTTTCAGGGTTTACTCTTAACCTGCTATAAATTGGGAAAACAGCTGAACTATTAGAATTGTATGTAAATGAAGGCAGAAAGCCTTTTTTGCTGTTTTTCCGCTTTAAGCAAGGAACTAAGGAACTCTCCCATGAATAAAGTATTCAGGGGTTTGACGCATTTATTGATTCACTTATTTCCTGCTTTTCAACCTCACTGTTCCAGCAGCTGGTACTCCAGTCCCACCAATCAATTCCCCACAAACCAGCCAGAGTGAACACACCCACACCCTCCGTCCCTCCCGTCTTAGAATCCTTTAGCAGCTTCTCATTGCTCTGGGAATGAAGTCTGGCCTTCCTGTGGCCTTTGATAAGCACTGAGAGCCTGGTCAGATCTGGCCTCTCCTACCTTCCTCCTTCATCACTTCCAGGCCCTTGTATGCTGCTGCTGCTGCTGAGTCGCTTCAGTCATTTCCAACTCTGTGCGACCCCGGAGACGGCAGCCCACCAGGCTCCCCTGTCCCTGGGATTCTCCAGGCAAGAACACTGGAGTAGATTGCCTTTTCCTTCTCCAATGCATGAAAGTGAAAAGTGAAAGTGAAGTCGCTCAGTGGTGCCCAACTCTTAGCGACCCCATGAACTGCAGCCTACCAGGCTCCTCTGTCCATGGATTTTCCAGGCAAAAGTACTGGAGTGGGGTGCCATTCTTAAACTCACCCCAGGCCACCCCAGCTCATCTTACAGATTTCCTCTTAACCCCTCCCTCTACAGGCTTCCCCAGTGGCTCAGAAGTTAAAGAATCTGCCCACAATGTGGGAGACAGGTTCGACCGCTGGATTGGGAAGATCCCCTAGAGAAGGAAATAGCTACCCACTCCAGAATTCTTGCCTGGAGAATCCTGTGGACGGAGTCAGGCAGGCAGCAGTCTATGGGATCACAAAGAGTCGGACATAACTGAGCAACTAACACTGATACTTTCCTTCCTTCCTCCTCAGCCTCCTTGACACCTTGAACAAATCCAGGCATCCAACATTGGCCCATGGTCTCATTTACTTCTCCATCCAAACATTTAGCCCCAAATCACAACTGCATAATGGCATTCCAGATTTAAAGCTCTACCATTGATTAGCTGAATTGTCTTAGGCAATTTGCTTAACCTCTCTCAGCTTGTTTCTTTATCTATGTGCGTGTGTGTTACATCACTTCAATCATGTCTGACTCTTTGTGACCCCAGGGACTGTAGCCTGCCGGGCTCCACTGTCCATGGGATTCTCCAGGCAAGGATACTGGAGTGGGTGGCTATTCCCTTCTCCAGGGGATCTTCCCAACCCAGGGATCAAATCCACTTTTCTTATGTCTCCTACGTTGGTAGGCGGGTTCTTTGCCAGTAGCGCCACCTGGGAAGTCCTTCTTTATCTATAAAATGGAGATGATTATGTCACCTACCTCCCTTCCCAGTGAGGGTTGAGATGGTAATAGATAGAGAGCCTAGCATAATGAATGTGATCACTAGTTTTTTCAATTATCTGTTTTCCTCACCAAAATATAAGTCCCCTAAGGTAAGGAACCATGCCTGTCTAGCACTTACCATGGGGTGCACGGTACTGAGCAAGGAATCTGGAACATAGCTACTCAATTATTGCTAAATATTTACTGAATGAAGACATGAATGTCAGAATACCACCTAAGAATCCGCAGAGGCTCCCACTTCAAACCTGAGCAAATTTCCATTCTTTCACATGCATTCTCCAACCAGCCTGTTCAGCTTTTCTCTGCTGCACTGTAACAGCTTGTCTGATGAAATTCGCTTCAAATCCTTTCACTTCATCAAGTCCTCCCTTTCAGAGCTGGGTCTTCCCTCCCCCAAGAAGCTTTCCTGTGCCCACCGCTCGGGTCTTCTTGACTCCCCCACTCCGAACCATTTGTTTTGCTCTCTGTCGTTCCCAAGCTCCTTTTGGCCCTCTTCTCCCTGTCAGTTGATATGCAGTGATATGCAGTGGCCTTGAAGGCAGCCTCTGCTCTACCTCTCCCGTTGCGTCCCATCCCCACCCCAGCCCTGGTCAGAGTCAGCACACCCTCAGTCGGGGTCGCCCTGCCCCCCACTCCTGCCAGAGGACCTTTCCTTTTGATAACGTTCTCTCAAAAATCACATCCTTGCAGTGTTTACCTCTCAGTTTCCAAGCTTTGCCACGCCTCACTTAAGGTATTGACTTTTCAATTCGTGATAAATTATTCAGCAGCTCATTTTCAGCCAGATTCCTCTTTTCTTCAGGGCCTTCTCCTCCAGCCACCATTTCGGGGCAGCCTTTAAGTTCTAATGACGTGTTTACAATTCATGCTCTGCCAGGCATTAAAGCATCGCGGTGCACTCAGGGATGATGAAGCGCTACTTGGGATTCTCAGCAGAGGGAAGGGCCCAATAAGAGTGCTGCTCTGCTGTTTACAGAGAGCAAAGATTTCTGTCTTCACTACAAAAGATGTGTGTGCAGACGGTGGCAGAGGGGTTCTGGTTCAAAGGCAGGGCTTTTGCTGAAGCTTTCCAAGCCTCCCTGAAGAGCAGACTGGCAGCTGATAGGGACAGCTAGTCCTAATCCAATCAACTGTAGACTTAAGGATTTTCACTTTCTGTGCCAGTGGGTTGAATGTTGTGGAAGTTCATGTCTCCAGTGGTTCTGAATTGAGGAAAAGATCCAGACCATCTGGAAGACTTTACAGAAAAAAGAACATACTCCAAGTGACCTGAGGAAGCCCTTTAAGGAAATGGGAATGTTGACATCAGCTTCCTCAGAAAAATTAAAGTAACTACCCATCATTAAAACAATGAGCAATTCACATAGAATTATATAAAGGTTTCAAAGAATCTTTTGGTATGATTTAAAATTCTTTGACAATTTTGGAAATAACTTTTTGCTATTACCCCAAAATTTATCACAAGTAGTGGCACGGCATAAGATGCTTCTGGAAAAATGATTTCTCTAGAACTGGCTTTAGACAGATACTCCTTTCTACATAAAGATNGTCTTCACTTCAGGTCATCATTGCTGAAGAATCTCTCGTGGCTCCCTGTGTTCATTCTTACCCCTGAAACATTGCTTCTTTAGTTCCCTTGCCTAATGTGAAGAGTTCCTTGATCACTCAAGGCCCCAAGGAGGGCTTTCCTCCTGCTTTCTCCACTGGTAGTCTATAATACTCATTTGGCAGCATACCTGATGCCTACAATCACAAGTTACTGTTTTTTCTGGAAAAGATCTCTTTCTAGCTAGGCAGAATAATAGGTCCCTGGATATGTCTACATTTGAGTCCCCAGAACTTGTGAATATATTATGTTATGTGGCAAGGGAGAATTAAGCTTGCAGATGGAATTAAAGTTACTAATCTGTTGACCTTAAGGAAAGTATCCTGGGTTATCCAGGTGAGCCCAGTGTAATCACAGGTGTCCTTAAATAAGGAAGAGGGAAACAGGAGACCCAGAACAAGAGATAGCATTGTGAGAATAACTAAATTGGAAGATGGATGAGACCACCAGCCATGGAATGCAGGAGGCCTCTGGAAGCTGGGAGAGGGAAGGAAGTGGATTCTTGTCTAGAGCCTCCAGAGGGAACACAGTTGTTTGCCGACAGCTTGATCTTGACCCAGTGAAACTGATTTTAAAATTCTTATCTCCAGAAAAGTAAGATAAAATGTTGTATTGTTTTGTCATTATGTTTGTGGTTATTTGTTATAGTGTGTGTGTGTGTGTGTGTGTGTGTGTGTGTGTGTGTGTGTGTGTGTGCTCAGCCACTTCAGGCATGACCAACTCTTTGTGAGCCTATAGACTGTAGTCCACCAGGCTCCTCTGTCCATGGAGTTCTCCAGGCAAAAATACTGGAGTGGATTGCCAGGCCCTCCTCCAGGGGATCTTACTGACCCAGGAGTGGAACCTTCATCTACTGCATCTCCTACATTGGATTCTTTACCCACTGAGCAACCTACCTACACACACTACAATTTATGCTGAACTACTGGATGTTATGTAGTCAGTATTTATAGTACTAAATACAAAGTAAAAAGTAAACAACTCGTAGTTATTTTTTAAGTTAGTGAATGAATGAACTAACTGATATAAAACAATTTGGAAATTAATCAATCAAGTGATAAATAGCTCTAAATTATAAAAACCCTTGAAAGCAGACTCAAGTGTCTGGGTATAATATAATATGATTTCACGGACGTTGCTTGTGTTGTCTTTATGTTTCCAAGGCCACATGGAAATTACCCTGGACTTGAAGTCAAAAGACCTGGGACAGAGTCTTATTGCTGGCACACATTAGCTGTCAGATCTTGGATAAATTGTGTAACTTATCTACACCTCAATTACCTCATCTATAAAAGAAAGATGCTATTTACTATTCTGAGAATTTCCTGGAGCAGTTCTGGGACTCTGATGAGCCAATGCACAGACAAGGGCTGTGAAAACTGTAAAATACTATGCAAACCGGAGTGGCTGTTCATTTACCACCCTTTTCTTTGGACTAATTTTTAACTAAAAAGCATTTTCTTGGTGCCTCCACTGTGTTCACATTACTACATGAGTCCTTGTGGCAAAATAAAAGAAATACAAGTTTTGGATGGGTACATAATTCAAACTAGGGACCAGGGTGAAATGAGACAAGTCATTCTAGTCTAGGAGCCCAGGACCACCTCTTGCTCATTTGGCCCCCGGGCACTGAGGGACCAGGTACTGATGATAATGGGCTAGAAGCTTCCTGCTACAGACCACACACAGTTCAGTGAGCTGAGGCCCAGAGCCCGGAGTGAACCAACAAGAGGAGTCTCTCATTTGGGGGAAGCCTTTAAAAAACTTTAAAAAATTGTTTTAAAACACACATGATACAAAATTTACCACTTAACAATTTTAAATGTACAGTTGAATGGCATTAACCACATTCACAACATTGTACAACAATCACCACCATCCATTTCCGGAAGTTTTTCATCATCCAAAAATTCTGTGCCCATTGAACAATAAAGTCCTATTCTCCATTGAAAGAAGACTTGTGTGGGTAGCTGATCCCACTCCAAACATAGAGCACTTGTGGAGCAGTTCCTACCTGCTGGATGAGTCTTGCAAGTTCTGTCCACATCCTGGGGGATCTCTACAGACACATGGCCCATTGGGGTGGGGGCTGGGGGGACAGACTTTGGGCATACACAAGCATAATCTCTGAAAGATGTCTGGCCCTCAGGACTAACGTGTTGGGCTTCTTAGTAGAATTTTTATTTCCTTGGGGAGTTAAGTCTTCTGGACTGCCAACTGGGCTGCCCCAGGCCAAGAACTGAGTTGACAAAACTACACATATAAAGCTCCTTACTTCTCAAAGAAAAGTGCTCTAGACCCTCCTACTTACTTAAAGAGTCCAAGGCATTCACAGTTCTGTTTCTTACAGGTGAGCTCATTAACAAAAAAAGAAAAAGAAGAAGCTGAAAACATGTGATACAGAGCTTTCTTTCTTCCTTCCCATTAGGCTCAAATTCTCTGTACAACTCTTCCCAGCTTCAGAAAAGCAGGATAAATGTCCTTCTAGCTATTTAAATCTAATTTATTACTTATGCTTTTGATTCTATACTAATCCATAAATGCAAAAGGAGAAAAAAAACGCTATAGACACAAGAAAGTTTTCATTATTGCAATATCAATAAAAATTACATAAGCTAAAATTTTGGTCCAAAATGGCTGTTTGCTAGTATGTGTTTATTTCTTCTGTGCCCCCACTAATGTGATAGAAAGAAAAACTCTTTAAAGCCACAAAGGAATGGGAAAGGTGACATCAGTTTATGAGAGATCATAATAAATTTTTAGAAGACTACAAATTGTTGGAAGAATAGTTACTGGCTTAGTAAGATAAAGGAAAACCAGAGGAGGGGATAAAAAAAAAGAGCAATTTATTAAATAAAACCCTGGAAAGGCTAAGAATTCAGGGGAACCAGAACACCTAGATCAAGGCATTTGGTTCCCAACTCACTTACTTCTTCGCCAGGTAGAAGATATGAGTTTTCTTCTCTGGCAAAATTAACAGAAGTTCAGGGTTCAGAGGCACCTAGGAGGTGGAGAGCAGGATTAACGACTAAAAGATTAATTGAAAGTCTGTAAAATGAAGCGATGGGTCCAAGTCTTCTTCTGTCCCCATCTGGACTCCAGGCAGAATGCTGGTAATCAGGCACTTCCCTGGTTGGCTTTTGGAGGTCTCTTCTCTGGCATTTGGGGAGCACCAGTAAAATGACCAACAACTTGCCCAACTATCTTTTAAGTGAACCCCACCACCCACTCCCACATGCTACACACACACACACACACACACACACACACGTTTGTGTCTTACTGTTAAACATGAAGAGCCAAGGCTCATCAAACAATTGAGAACAACCTCTAACATAGAAGTGAAAGATCAAAACACTCACGGGGAAAATACACTTTATCTAACAGAAAATACAAAGCAGAAGAAAAGATTTGCTTCAAATTATTACCCTGTCTGATAGAGGGGGAAAAAAAAAGAAACAAGCACATTAAACAGCAGGAAACTAAGACAGAAAACACTCAAAGATTAAGAAAGAGCTCTTGGAAATTAGCATATATGATTGCCAAAATAAAACACTTGAATAGAATGTCTTCAAAATAAAGTCCAAAAAATCTGAAGGGAAATAAAACAAAAAGACAAAGAGATAACCGATGGAGAGGGAAAAAATTAAATAGAAGTTAAAACCAAGAATTATATCATACAGCTTACAGGAGCCACAGAAAGAGAAAAGCAGAGAAAGTTAGGGGAAAGGAGTAGAGGACATCTCAAATATATGTCTCCAGGTTAAAAGAACCCACAGGTTATCTAGCATGATAATTGACGAAAAGCTACATTAAAAGTTCATCAATATGCAATTTCAAGGACCAGGGTAGAGAGAGAAAATTATAATATATTCCAAAAAGAAAATAATTAGAAAAGAAGAAATAAGAATTATGATGATTTCAGACTTTTCCTTAGCAATACCAAAAACTATAGATCAAGGCCATCCAACTTGATTGGAAATTTTTTAACTTAAAACTTTACACATAGTCAAACTACCCACCGAAATTTAACAGTGGAACAAAGATATTTCAGGTATTTAATGAACCCGAAATGATATCCATTTACTAGGAAACTACATAGCACATACTTCAGCAAAAAAAAAAAAGAGGGAGTAAACCAAGAAAGATAATGACATAGAAAACAGGAAGCAATGGATACAACTTAGGAAAACAGTGGCTGGGGGACTCCAGGGTAACAGAGCTGCAACTTCCTGGCATCATGGAGAATCTGAGAGTCACTTGCAATAAAAAGAGGAGAACTCCATATGATATCCTAAAAGCGGAATATTTGGAAAAGATTAAGAACACGTGAATGGAGAAATAAATATTTTTAAATTAAGTAATTATGAATTTGAATAATAAAAACTGAAGGAGAAATAAAACAGAATCATAGTAATATGTTAGGTTTTGAAATAAGCAATATTTGCATAGTCATAATGATATAAAACTAATTATTTGTTATATTAGAAAATTGTGATGCAATTTTATTGGGAAGGTGAAAGATGAGAAATCAAGATGTGGTATAAAAAAGCTTAATCTTTCCTACCATAAAAGGAAATCAATAGATAACATCCGAAATAAATGAGAAATAGCAGTAGATATATATTATTTAGAAATATGGATTAGCTATAATAAGAAAACCTAAGTAATTAAAGAAGTGGTTATTTCTACATAGCGGGGTTAAGATGGGATGGCACAGCATATTGAAATGTTGTCTTCTGTTATTGTTAAGATATATTTAATGTCTTAAAATATAAAATACACATATACTGCTTACTAGAAGATGTTTCTAATTAAAAACAATTACACAGGGCATTCATTTTGGGCGTGAGGGAGTGCCAGGTATTGGATTTACCATCTCAAATTACACAATTAGAAAACCAGGCAAAATATATGAAACAACAATTTTTCAGACATTGAACAACACAGGACCATGATCTCAGTGAGAAGAGAAGCGAATGTGGTAAGTTCTGTAACTGCCCTAGAATACTGCCTGAAGGCTATTTGCAGGCTACATCGCAAGGACAAGGATTCCAAATAGCCTGGTGATCTTGGTGATTCAAGAAGATAGAAGCCAGAGTTCAGAAAGGCCAGTGACTAGAATTTGTATGAGAGAGTGCCAGAGTGAAGAGAGTTGCTCAGAAAGAGGGGGCGAGCTTGAAAGATCTGAAGAGAGGGTCCTTTGAATTTAGGTTGAGTGCTGACCTGCACATGCATAAGATAAAACTGCCTGAGGCTGATGAGAAAATCACCAGAAAGTAGCAGGCTGAACAACTTTTAGGCCTGAGAATACCTCACCCAATATTTCACTGAGAATATTCTCACCCAGGACCGAGAATATTTCAGATTGCCACCAACGTAGTGGTGAAGGAAATGGCAACCCATTACAGTATTCTTGCCTGGGAAGTCCCATGGACAGAGGAGCCTGGTGGGCTACAGTCCGTGGGGTCGCAAAAGAGTCAGACATGATTTCGCAGCTAAACCATCACAACCACCACCAAAGTAGAAAGACCTTACAGTACAAATGACATCAACTAGAATCTTCCAAAGGGTATCGTTTAAATTAACCCAAAACCAAAGGCTGCTCTGGATCTGCTCCAACAAAGCCTAATTTTGAGCTTGAAAAAGATCAAACTAATCCCAAGGAATATAACTGCATGTCAGATAGACAGCTCAACAGTATTTTTTCAAAAAATACAATGACATCTAGTAACTAACTAAAATCAATAATGTCAGCATCCAACAAAAAATTACCAAACAAGCAAATGATAGAAACTTTTAGTTATAAGGCAAACAAGTTCTGGAGATCTAAGGTACCGCATGGAGCATGGTGATTATAACTAATAATACTGCAATGGATACTTGAAATTTGCTAAGAGAATAGATCATATATTCTCACTACACACACAAAAATGGAAACCATGTGAGATAATGGAAATGTTAATTAACTTGATTGTGGTCATTACTTCACAATGTATACATATATTAAGTCATCACATTGTATACCTTAAAGAAACCATATTGTTACAACCTAAATATATACAGGTGTAGCTTGTTTTATTGTGCTTTGCTTTATCGAACTTCACAGATACTATGTTTTTAGCAAATTGAAGATTTATGGCAACCCTGCACTGCCAAATGATGGTTAGCATTTTTCTATCAATAGAATATTTTTTAAATTAAGGTATGCATATTTTTTAGACAAAATGATATTGCACATTTAACTACAGTATATTATAAACTTAACTTTTATATGCACCAGGAAAGCAAAAAATCATGTGTCTCACAGTAATGGTCTGGAACCAAACTTACAATATCTTTGGGGTGTGACTGTATAATTTTTATTTGTCAACCTTGCCTCAGTAAAGCTAGAAAAGATTTTTTAAAGAAATAGATCTTGTTAACAATAAAACATTACTAGCAATAAATTGAAAATAAAAACTATAAACTCACAGATCTAAAAAAAAAGCTCAATGACTCCAAGGAGATGAAACATTTAAAAATGCAGCCTGTCCATTATTCTGTTTCTGTTCCATAGGTAGTTTCATTAAGAAGAGAAGCTAACGGCAAAGAAGAAAAGGAAAGATATATCCATCTGAATTCAGAGTTTCAAAGAAGAGCAAGGAGAGATAAGAAAGACTTCCTCAGCGATCAATGCAGAGAAATAGAGGAAAACAATAGAATGGGAAAGACTAGTGATCTCTCCAAGAAAATTAGAGATACCAAGGGAACATTTCATGCAAAGATGGATATGGAAATGGTATGGACCCAACAGAAGCAGGTTTGTTAATAAAAGGTGGCAAGAATACACAGAAGGACTATAAAAATGATCTTAATGACCCAGATAACCACGATGATGTGATGACTCACCTAGAGCCAGACATCGTGGAATGCGAAGTCAAGTTGACCTTAGGAATCATCACTACAAACAAAGCTAGTGAAGGTGATGGAATTTCAGCTGAGCTATTTCAAATCCTAAAAGATGATGCTGTGAAAGTGCTTCACTCAATATGCCAGCAAATTTTGAAAACTTAGCAGTGGCCACAGGACTGGAAAAGATCAGTTTTCATTCCAATTGCAAAGAAAGGGCAATACCAAAGAATGTTCAAACCACCGCACAATTGCACTAATCTCATACCCTAGCAAAATAATGCTCAAAATTCTTCAAGTGAGGGTTCAACAGTACATGAACCAAGAACTTCCAGATGTTCAAGCTGGATTTAGAAAAAGCAGAGGAGCCAGAGATCAAATTGCCAACATCCATTGGATTATTGGAAAAGCAAGAGAGTTCCAGAAAAGCATCTACTTCTGCTTTATTGATAACCCTAAAGCCTTTGACTGTGTGGATTACAAAAAAACTGAGGAAAATTCTTCAAGAGATGGGAATACCAGACCACCTGACCTGTCTCCTGAGAAATCTGTATGCAGGTCAAGAAGTAACAGTTAGAACCGGACATGGAACAATGAACTGGTTCCAAGTTGGGAAAGGAGTACATGTATATTGTCACCCTGCTGATTTAACTTATATGCAGAGTACATCATGTGAAATGCCAGGCTGGATGAAGCACAAGCTGGAATCAAGATTGCTGGGAGAAATATCAATAACCTCAGATATGCAGATGACACCACCCTTATGGCAGAAAGCGAAGAGGAACTGAGGAGCTTCTTGATGAAAGTGTTCAGAGAAGAGTGAAAAAGCTGGCGTAAAACTCAACATTTAAAAAATGAAGATCATGGCATCTGATTCCATCACTTCATGGCAAATAGATGGGGAAACGACGGACACAGTGACAGACTTTATATTTTGGGGCTCCAAAATCACTGCAGATGGTGACTGCAGCCACGAAATTAAAAGATGCTTGTTCCTGGAAAGAAAAGCTGTGACCAACCTGCTGCTGCTGCTGCTAAGTCGCTTCAGTCGTGTCCGACTCTGTGCGATCCCTTAGACGGCAGCCCACCAGGCTTCCCCATCCCCGGGATTCTCCAGGCAAGAACACTGGAGTGGGTTGCCATTTCCTTCTCCAGTGACCAACCTAGACAGCATATTAAAAAGAAGAGGCATTACTTTGCCGACAAAGGTCCATCTAGTCAAAGCTATGGTTTTTCCAGTAGTCATGTATGGATGTGAGAGTTGGACTATAAAAAAAGCTGAGCACCAAAGAATTGATGCTTTTGAATTGTGGTGCTGGAGAAGACTCTTGAGAGTCCCCTGGATAGCAGGGAGATCCAACCAGTCCATCCTAAAGGAAATCAGTCCTGGGTGTTCATTGGAAGGACTGATGCTGAAGCTCCAATTCTTTGGCCATCTGATGCGAAGAACTTACTCACTGGAAAAATACATTGATGCTAGGCAAGATTGAAGGCAGGAGGAGAAGGGGATGACAGAGGTTGAGATGGTTAGATAGCACTACCAGCTCGATGGACCTGAGTTTGAGCAAGCTCTGGGAGTTGGTGAAGGACAGGGAAGCCTGGCGTGCTGCAGTCCATGGGGTTGCAAAAAGTTGGACACAACTGAGCAACTTCACTTTCACTTTCATAGTTGCTTTACAATGTTGTGTTAGTTTCTGCTGTGCAGCAAAGCGGATCAGTATATAAAAGTATCCAATCTTTTTTAGATTTCATTCCCATTTAGGTCACCACAGGTCACTAAGTAGGGTTCCCTGTGGATGGAGTGGGAAGTTGAGGTTCACAGATATTAACTTTTATGTATAGAATGGATAAGCAACAAAGTCTCTGTATAGCACAGAGAATTATATTCAATATCCTATGATAAACCATAATAGAAAAGAATATTTTTAGAAGACTATATATGTATGTATGGCTGCATTATTTTGCTGCACAGCAGAAATTAACACAATAAATCAACTATGCTTCAATACGGATATTGATTAAAAATAAAATAAAAATGCAACAGACCACTTAATAATCAAATTACTGAAAAAAACGATTAAAAGGAAATTCTTACATTCAGAGGAAAACAAATACATTATGTATAGAGAAATGAAGATAAGAATGACAGAAGATTTTATGTCAGAAACTGTGCAAACCAGAAGAAAATAAAGCTATCAACTAGAATTTTGTGCCCAATAAAAGTATCTTTCAAAAATGAAAGTGAGCTAAACACTTTTTAAAACAAATAATATCTGAGAAAATTCATTACCAGCGTAGCTGCACTATAAAATATTCTAAAGGAAATTCTTCAAGCATGAGGAATAATACTATTTGGAAATTTGTATCTACCCAAAGGAATCAAGAGGAATATGTGGACTAATATAAAAGATATTTTCCACTGTTTAATCTCTTAATTAAAACTGTCTGTTGAAAATAAAATAATACCAGCATCCCATGATGTTTATAACATACATAGGAGTAAAATGCTACCATAATACAAAAGAATAGAAAAGTTTCTTACACTTCACGTGGAATGGTTTAACACTATCTGAGAGCAGACTGTGATGAGTTAAAGATGTATCAATATATTGTAAGTGGTAGAGGAACCAATAACAAGACAGGGTAGAGGTATAGCCAATAAGCCAACAAAGAGATCAATTGGAATCATAAAAATAATGCAAAAAAAAGGAAAAAGACAACAAACAGCAATATGATAGATTTAAACCCAGACATATCAATAATCACATTAAATATAGGCAATCTAAACACTGCAATTAAAAGCAGCGATTGTTAGATTGGATTTTAAAAAGAAAGAACCGATTTTGTTTTATCTATAAGAACCCACTTTAAAACTGTAGACACTTTTTAAAATATAAATTTATTTATTTTAATTGGAGACTAATTACTTTACAATATTGTATTGGTTTTGCCATACATCAACATGAATCCGCCATGGGTGTACATATGTTCCTCATTCTGAAAGCCCTTCCCACCTCCCTCCCCATACCATATTTTCCACCCATCTGCAAAACTTGAAATTTAGAGGGACTTCCCTGGTGATCCAGTGACTAACAGTCTGCCTTCCCAATGCAGGGGGCCTGGGGTCGACCCCTGCCAGGGAACTAGATCCCACATGCCTCAACCAAGAAGTTGTATGCCCAAACTAAAGATCCCACATACTGCAACTAAGGCCCAGTGCAGACAAATAAAGAGACAACTTTTTTTTTTTAAGTTAAAATTTAGAAATTTGAAAGTTTTAGTAGTACATGGAGATGAAAGTACGTGTGAGTTCAGTGCATTTGCAAATAAGAGCTAGACTCATTCTGAAAACCAAAAGATGAGCAAAGAAACATAATCTGACCAAATGGAATATGTGTCTGACAATGGGATGGCAAAAATAATAATAATAATAAAAATAAATAAATAAAACTGTAGACACAAGCAAAAGTAAATGAATGCAAGAAGATACACCATCAAAGCACTAATTGAAAGAGGGGCTACATTAATACAGAGAAAACACTTTTGGACAAGAAATATTAAAAGATAAAGGGATGCATTTATAATAACAAATTGATTAATCCATCAAAAGGAGAGAACAGACCTAAATGTATATACAGTTAATAGCAGAACCTCAAAAAAGGAAGTAAAAACCTGATAGAACTGAAGGAAGAATTAGATAAACCCACAATTGCATTGCATGTTTTAACACTTTTCAAGACTTGGACAACTTGGTGAAGATCACTAAAAATATAGAAAACATGAATGAGGAATTCCCTGGTGGATCGGTGGTTAGGAATCTGCACTTCCACTGCAAGGGGCCTGGGTTCAATCCCCAGCGAGGGAACTAAGATCCCACAAGCTGAAACAGAAACAAAACATGAATAAACCAAACCAACAGATCCGTATAGAACATACCAGTCAACAACACTGGAGTACACATTCTTTTCAAGTACACATGGAACATGTACCAAGAACGACTATATTCTGGACCATTAAAAGCCTATAATTTAAAAAGACCAAGACTATATAATGTATGTCTTTTGATCACAATGGAATCAACTGAATTATTAACATAAAGATACCTGCAAAAAGCCAAATGTTTGGAAATTAACAACATGCTTACAAATGATCCATCTGACAAAGGAGAAATCAAAAGGAAAAAGACCATATTTTCAACTAAATAAACATAAAATCACAAAATGTCAAAATTCCTGGGACAGATGTAAAGATTGGCGGTGCTTAGAGGAGATCTCACAGATTAAAGGAACAGAGGGAAGGCGTGATGAGCACCACAGGTATAAGCAGAAGCAGAAGCAGTAAACGCTCACCACACCTTCCCTCTGTCCCACCTCATCCAGCTTCTGTTACGTCTCTTTCATCCTCTCAACCAGATGTTTCCAAAACATGGACCCAATGGAGCCATCTCTATCAACATCAGCCATTTATCTTCTTTAACTCATTGCAGTCATATTTTTGTAAAAGAAGGAAATCCAAAAAGGAGGAGATATATGGGTATGTATGACTGACTCACTTTGCTGTACAGCAGAAAAGAACACAGCATTATAAAGCAATTATACTCCAATAAAATTTTTTTAACTATTTTTCTGCCCCGCCTATAGTTTCGCACACACACCTCCTTCTGACCAACATCCACCCGAAAACATGCACACACATACCTAGGGCTGAACTGAACGTGGGATGACCACCTGACTCCAAATTAGCCAGTACCTTGAAAGCAAAAAAGTTAAAGTGTTAGTCATTCAGTCACGTTCTACTCTTTGTGAGCCCATGGACTGTAGCCTGCCAGGCTCCTCTGCCCATGGAGTTTTCCAGGCAAGAATAGTGGAGTGGGGAGCCATTCCCTTCTCCAGGGGATCTTCCCAACCCAGGGATCAAAACCAGGTCTCCAGCATTGCAGCCAGATTCTTTACAGTCTGAGCCACTAGTTGCCTAGAAATCTGACTTTGTGTGACCCTGCACCAAGAGAAGAGCGAGGCTGAACAGATTCTATCATGAGAACTTGATATGGGACATAAGATTGCTGACAGTTGGTGGTGAGAAAGTCTTGTAAATTGAAAGTAATGGCAACCATTTGCAAGTTGATGAGTAAAAGCGGGAAGCTGTTCTGCAGAGAAAGGAAAATGGAGCTAACAAGAAGGAAAGAGCAGAGGAGCCCGTGGCCCAAGAGAGAGAAAAATAGAGCCAGCAGCCAGCTGCTTCTGTTCCTCTCCATCTCCCCTGACGCTCGACTGCACTTGATCTCATGTCCTTTGATTCTGTGAGAGCTCTGCTTCCTTGCAATANGAGCAGAGGAGCCTGTGGCCCAAGAGAGAGAAAAATAGAGCCAGCAGCCAGCTGCTTCTGTTCCTCTCCATCTCCCCTGACGCTCGACTGCACTTGATCTCATGTCCTTTGATTCTGTGAGAGCTCTGCTTCCTTGCAATAAACACTATTCTTTACTTGAGTAGCTTTGAAAGAGTTTTGTTTTCTTGCAACCCAAGGAACCATAACTTGAACAATTTCATGTGCCTTTTTAATTGCCTCCCAACATTGCATGGTAACTTCTTTAATGTTAATCGGTGTCTTTTATTTCATCTGCATAACACAGCTCATAGTCATGTGACTCGAATTATATAAATGCTGATAAGGTTCACAATGAATTAATTCATTAGTCTGGTTACCGACACCTCTACCACCATCAGAATCATGAATTGCTTGTTTTGTCTGCTCTTTCGAGTCCTTTGTGAATCTTTTTTTTTTCTCTCTCTCTCTCTACTCCCTTTGGCTTTGGTGGCACTAAGAATCTCAGGCTTCCAACCCCCTCCCACTGAAGCAGGCATATGGCCCGCGGTGTAGGTGAGTCAGGCTCTTATTTGGAATCTCAGTCATCGGATAGTAGTTTCCTAAAGAAATGTTGATCACTTGAGAACCCTGGAGCTCCCTTGATAACTGGCCTTTCGGACGTCTGATTGTTCAGCTGTTTCTCCAGTCCTAGGGCTGTTCACTATCCTTCCAAACCCCACTTTTCTAGTTTAAGTAGTCAGAGTCCATCTCTACTGCTCTCAGCCTGATTCCTCTCTGATACAGGCTGGTTCCCAAAGAGGTCAGTTTCTTCCCTGGCTATATAGAATAACTGGAAGAAATTCTTCTTTTTTGGAAAGAGCAGTTAATTTTGAAGCATGCTATCTTTGAAACAAATAAAATATTTCTTTATTGATCAGTTGCCCCACTGCTGTCTTCTTTTATATATCACCAACCCAATCTCTGGGTTGCCTTTTCTGCAAGAGGCATCATTAGTTTTGCCTCTGTTGTTTATACTCAACTTCATCCTCATCTTCTAAGGCTGTCTATGAGTGAATGAGTCATGAATGTGACCCTTTAGAGGTGTCATACGCATTTGGGAAACCAGGCAACCGAGGCTCACTTCACTTGGCCAAGTTAACACTTTTTCTACAGCAATATAGAGCAGACTTCATTCTTTGGGTCTGAAGGATCTGTAATCAACCAAGAAGGCATTTCCCAGGCTTTAATCTGGTGTCACAGTTTCTGATGATGAACCCACTCTGGCCCTTTGAATCAACATCCCTCCTTAAAGAGAAGCAACACTTAGCGTGTTGGCTGTGATTCTTCCAAGACCTCAAGTTCCAAGGCAGTTTGTCTCTCAACACTCTGACTCATTATCCTATTTTACTGAAGTACTTACAATGAGAGCTCTGGAGAAGTGCTCTGTGCAATTACATAAATGAATAGACACATTTATTTGAAAATTTTTCAGATTTCCTAGAAAGAAATTTTATGGTCTTTCCCTGACACTAATTTCTGAAACTGGATAACAGTCCTGGGGGTATCCTTGCCCTGCCCAGGGAGTTGCATTTCCAAGGCACTATAAAACCCAGTCATTAGTTATTCATTCATTTTGCAAATCATTGTTGAGCATCTACCGCATGCCAGGCACTGTACTGCAAGCTGGGTATATGATGGAGAAGAAAACAAACATAACCCTGCCTTCAGGAGAACACAGTCCAGTGGAGGAGAGAGGAAAAAAATCATACACGAATAATTGCATGCATACATGTGTGTGTGTTGCTCAGTTGCTTCAGTCATGTCCAACTCTTTGCAACACTATGGACTGTTGCCTAACAGACTTCTCTGTCCATGGGATTCTCCAGGCAAGAATACTGGAGTGGGTTGCCATGCCCTTCTCCAGAGAATCTTCCCAACCCAGGGATTGAACCTATGTCTCTTATATCTCCTGCACTGCAGGCAGATTCTTTACCCACTGAGCCACCTGAGAAATATCAATAGCATTAGAAGGGAATATTAGATGGCAGAGGGCAGAAAAGTCTCCCTGAAACCTGAAGGATAAGAAGTGAGGAGAACTGGAATCAAGTATATGAAGTAGCATAGATGAGGCCTAGAAGTAGGAAAGAGCTCCTCATGTGTTTGTGGAACTAAGTGGAGCTCTGTTTAGGCATATTTAGACTAAGACGCTTATGATGTATCTAAGTAGAAAACTCAAGTAGGTAGCTGAATCAAGTAGTTGGATATGTAGGCCTGGAGTTCAAATGAGAGAATGAGATGGAGATACAAATATGATCATTATCAGCATGTAGATGTTATCTTGGGCTATAAAAATTGATCATTTAGGAAGAGAGAAAGAAGCAGCCCTGCAGAACACCGATATTTAGACGTTGGAAGAGAGTCTATAACAAAGACTGAGAAGAAATTGTCATAGACATCAGAGATAAGAAGAAAATCAGTGGTGTAAGAGTGGTCATCTGGATCTAATGCAACTGACAGAGTGAGTAAGAAGAGAAAGTAGATTGTCCATTGAACTTGACAACATGGAGATTATAGTAACCTTGACACAGGAAGTTTTGGTGAAATGGTGCAATGGAAGAGACATAATTTGAGAATTTTGAGGTGATAAAATGTGAAATAGAGATAAGCATGGAAACAAATATTTTGAGACACTAAGCTGTGAAGGGATGCAGAGAAATGGGCAGTAATTGGAGCGAGATGAGGGAACCAAAGAAGGACTTTAAGCATAAAGGATAATCAATCATGCTTATGAGCTGAAGAAAATAGTCCCACTGAAAAGGGGGAGGATTGATCATTTAGAAGGGATTGGAGATACTGGAGAAGTAAATCTTGAGAAAGTGAGAGAAGATGGCAACAAGAGCCTATTGAGGACCGAGCTCCAGGAGATGCTGAGCTGTGACAGAAGCAACACACTTTCTCTTCGCTCCACCCACTTAAAGAAATCCTTAAACTTTTACTCTGACATCCACTGCAGCATGACTGTTACAGATTGAATTGTGCCTCCGCAAAAAGACATGTTGGAATCCCCACCTCGGTACCCTAGAATGTGACCTTATTTAAAAACAGGGTCATAACAGATGTAATTAGTTAAGATAAGGTCATACTGGAGTAGGGTAGGCCTTTAATCCAACGTGGCTGGTGTCCTCACACGTAGAGGAGGAGAAACAGGGATACATGGAGGAAGAACGGCGTACGATGACAGACGCAGGAATTGAAGCGCAGCAGCTGCAAGTCAAGGAATATCAGGAATTGCTGGCAAACCATCAGAAGCTAGGAAGAGGCCAGGAAGAATTCGCCTCCACAGCTTTCAGAGACAGCATGACCCTGCCAACATGCTGATTTTGGACTTTTAGCCTTCAGGACTGTGAGGCAGTAAATTTGTTGTTTTAAGTCACCTGGGCTGTGGTATCTTGTTATGGCAGCCTTAGAAACAAATACAGCTTCTACCATCCCTGTGGTCCCCACAGACACCTGCCTTTCTGCCAGACTGAACTTCTGAAACTTCTCTAAGTGAAAGAAGCTAAGTCTGCCTGGAGTTTCTGGTCCCTTTCTAGTGGATGAGCTTTATTCAAAGTCCCATGTCTCTCCTGCCCAGCCTTAGAAAGCCAGGTAGCTCTGAGCTCTGTGCTAAGTTAGCCAAGCACAAATTTGCCTCAGTTTTATAGAGGCTTAACCTATCCCAGCCTTGGCCCCAGGGAGGTCCATTTGACATGGTGGACATGGCAACCATCCAGCTGAGGAAACTACTTCCTTACTAACAGTGCAAGAAAAATCCCTTCTGAAAGAGACCAGAAGGGATTCAGGCTGAGCCTTCTGCACAGAAACCCAGGGAAGATAGGATCCTTTTGTGCTGGGGTGTTTGCATGAGATGATGGAATGAGGAAAGCAGGGATCAGCCAATAGCATGAGGAAGAGTGAGTGATACCATATCGGGTGGAGGTGGAGGGAGGCGCTATATTAGCCAAAGTGTTTCTGGAGTTTAAATACGGTCCGCACGAGCAAGGGACAGAAATGGGAGTGACCCATGAGGACCACTGCCTAATTTAACATGAAGAAAACAGAGGAGCCAGCTGTGCTGTGGCATGCACAGTGCCACATCACGGTGCCTGAGGTCTGTCTGTTCAGGTTGGACCCAGGCAGTGTGACGCGAGGAGGAACACGATTCAGAGTCTGATCTGCTAAGAAGAGGGCTACAAAGATTAGGCATAGGCTCGAGGCTCCAGCCAAGTGGGCTGGGGTTTGGATAAGACCCATAATCTGAAAGAAAGTGTGTGAAACGAATCAGGGAGCCATGGGAGGACCCCCAGCTGTGGATGGAGTCCACCGAATGAGAAGCAGAAAGGCAGGGAATTCTTCCACTTGGCTGCTGCACAGATATCCAAGGTTTGCCTGGGCTCATCAAGTCCTGGGTCTGGTTCATTCAACAAATATTTATTGAACCTTTACTATGTTCAAATCCAGTTCATGCTAGGAATACAAAAGGAACACAATAAAGATTCTTCCCCAGAGGATCCTGGTCTAGAGAGGAAAACAGACCCATCAGCAAATAGTTACCACAAAGTGTGATAAATGGTATTTTGAGATATGAACAAAGTGCTGTGGGAATGCAGAGGGGAGGGATACTGCTCTGCCCAGAGGACTCAGGGAGGCAGAAAATATACTGCACTTGTTTTATAGACCTAGATAAATTATGGAATAAAAGGAAAACAATTTTTTTTACAACTTCATAACCTTACATCCTCAACCCCATAGTCCAGACTTTGTTTCATTCTTGATGTTTGCTATCCCTTTTGAATTACTGAGTTCAAACTAAGAACAATCACATATTGGAATTATTCATCACTGTATCATTACAACATTAAGGCCAGGAACATTCCCCAGGAAGGCCACACAGGCTCCTGCACTGTCTCAATAGTCTCTATCCTATGGAGTCAGATGACAGGTCGGGGACCAGGTTGTCAAATGGTAACACTTCTCAGGATTACATGGAACACTTGGTGAAGCCTCTTCTATGTTTCATGAAAATACCAAGAGGTAACACAATAAAGCCATGGAAACCAGAGCCAGCACTCTCCCTGCCTTGCCATCTCTACTCCCAGAGAGACTTCCCCCATGGCCTCCACTGACTGGACAGTGGGCTTGTAGCAGCACACCTTGGCTAGAGCTGATTGGTTCACTGACAAACACTCAACCCAAACTGACCAACCAGGGTCTTAACTTCCCAGATTTTAAAATTGCAATATAGGAGCTCTATTAGAGAGTAGTTCATCTGGGGAGGTATGTAAAACTGACAGTTGTGTTTGGTTAGGTTTAAGTGGGGCAGACAACGGCACTCTGAAAAAATGGCAGAACAGAGAGGTTCACTGAGAGAAGCAGAAAGGAGCAGCCGGGGAAGGGAAGGGGCCAGGAAGAGGTGAAGACCGCCTTTGAGGCTGATGACATCCACTTCCTTTCAGGTTATCCCAGAGTGCCCTGAGTTCATAATTTTTTTTTTAATTTGGTGAAGGAAAAAGAGTCAGTTGGTCTGCTCTTGAGGACTTTTCTTATTTTTATGATGTAAACCAGGCAGCCCCAGCCATGAACAAGAAAAGATACGATGGGACCCTTTTACTTGTTTATAGTGTGGGGAGTACTGATGAAAAAGTGGAGGAATTTGTAATGTGAAAAGTTTCTAGGAGGGAAGAAACCCATGCCTTTAACCATTCCCTCCAAGACTTAAATGGAGGAATATTTATGGGGTGGTCTTAGACAGTGGGGTGCCCAGTGACAGTGGTAGGCAAAGGAATGCCACAAATAAATTGCCATGGGAGTAGAGACAGGTAGAACTTATGGGTTGTCCTGCCACCCTATTGGGCTTCCCTTATAGCTCAGTGGGTAAAGAATCCGCCTGCAATGCAGGCAATGGCACCCCACTCCAGTACTCTTGCCTGGAAAATCCCATGGACGAAGGAGCCTGGTAGGCTGCAGTCCATGGGGTCGCGAAGAGTTGGGCATGACTGAGTGACTTCACTTTCACTTTTCACTGTAATGCATTGGAGAAGGAAATGGCAGCCCACTCCAGTGTTCTTGCCTGGAGAATCCCAGGGATGGCGGAGACTGGTGGGCTGCCATCTATGGGGTCGCACAGAATCGGACATGACTGAAGCGACTTAGCAGCAGCAGCAGCAATGCAGGCGACCCAGTTCAATTCCTGGGTTGGGAAAATCTGCTGGAGAAGGGATAGGCTACCCACTCCAGTAACAGAGATTGTGAATGAGTAGGCACTAAAGCCAGCCTGCATCCAGTCTTTCAGACACTGACTTGAGTCCCATTCTGTGGCCATGAACTGTACTGAAACAGGCAGATTCTGAATGCTCTAACTTATAGGCTTAAAACATGGAGACCTCCCAAGTAAAACCCTGAGGAAGCATAGCAAATGAAGAGGGTTTCACACCAGCATCCATAGTAGAGATTCATGTGGAAATAACCTGAGAGATGGCTGTGCTCCATAAATGATTTCCTAGAGTAGAAAGCAGGGCTTTGTTACATTTTTCTAACAATCTAAAAAGAGAAGGTCATTGTGTTGACTGGGTCACCCAAGGTGCAGGCTCCACACCCTGTGGTAGACCCTAGGTGATATGGCCAATTTGCTGGGGGAGCCCTTTCATGGGGCAGTGGCTTCTTGAAACTTACGATGGCTGGGGCCACAGCCCACCGAGGCTAGCTTTAACTCAGCAGCCAGCATCCTTCCATCACAGTCTGCACCACACTGGGATAAGCAGGGTCCCCAAGCTGAAAGTACAAGCGTTGCGTACATAAAGGGGGAGGCATTTGAGCCTTGCAAGGGTAAACTGAGTTTCTGATTTTCCTACTGCCTCCAGAATGGGTGGTACAGCATTCTCCCCTGACATTTGGCCAAGGCATGCTTATCACATCCTATGATATTAGTCAGAGCCCTCTGACTACCCAGTGCCTCATGGGGCTGGGAACTTCATTTCCCAGCCTTGAATTTTTGAGAAACTGTTATGTCCTTCCGATTAATTCTACTTTTTCCTTAAATTAGCTTGCACAGTCCTGTCACTTGCACCTAATAATCCTTGAATAAGGCAGAAACGAAGGTTAAGAGAAGATCATTGCTAGAATTGGGGTGGAAATTTCTCTAATTTATAGAGGTAATTTAAAAAGCAAACATTTGCTATGTTCCTGTTAAGGTCAGATTAAGTTACATGCTCAATGACTAAATACCCTGCCCTGTGAACCCAAGGCAGGGAACAGGGAAAAAAGCAATAAAAAGCTTTGTATGATGCTCTCCATCCCCTGCTATCTTCCTCTGGCCTGTGAGAATCTACCAAAAATAAGAGAATTACCAACTATACTGTTCAATATTTGCTTTCTTTTTTATTTTTATTTTTATTTTATTTTACTTTACAATACTGTATTGGTTTTGCCTTTCTGAGGCAGGAAAATTCATGCTGATTTATTTGCTTCCTTCCCTCTGACCCTCACCATATTTTCTAGAGCTCTTCAGAAACTAAAACTCTGGGTAGAGGGTGCTACATCCTGGAAAACTGTGAGTGTGGACAGACCCTAGAAGCTCAGTATTCCAGAGCTTGGCGCTTTCTGTGTCCTGCATGCAAACAAAAAAGAACTGGACTTGGGCTCCCGTTTAGACAGGGAGCCAGGATTTCCGAGCAGGAGACAGTCCCTCTGCCCAAAGACAGAAGCCTGAAGGACCGTGGGATACCGATGCTGGAGCAGAAGCCACACCCCTCAGACCACAGAGCAGGTCAAGGTATGCAAGGGGCTTAGGGAGTGAGTGAGATGCCAGGACACTTGAGAGAATAAGGGCAATCTGCTGCCAAAATAAAAGAAAGTCTAGTTTAATTTCTTCTCACAAATGGACAAACAACTGGAAAATCCAATATGAAACACAATAAGAAACAGACAAAATTACATCGCTGAAAAATTATTTACCACAGGAGACACAGTAAATTGTTAGAAACCTGCTTGATGCTTCAATACCATGAAGGAAGACCTGGATGCTGGAAGGCAGACCGAAAGAACCATGAAGGGAAACCAAGCTCAGATGAAGCCTGGGAACTGGGCAAAATTTTAAAAGATATAACAGAACCCCAGAGAATAAGGCAAAAAAGTTTGCTGCTGTTCAGTTGCTAAGTTATGTCTGACTCTTTGCAACCCCTTGGACTGCAGCATACCAGGCTCCTCTGTCCTCTACTGTCTCCTGGAGTTTGCTCAAATTTATGGCCGTTGAGTTGGTAATGCTATCTAACCATCTCATCCTCTGTCTCTCTCTTCTTCTCCTGCTCCCAGTCTTTCCCAGCATCAGGGTCTTTTCCAGTGAGTTAGCTGTTCACATCAGGTGGACAAAGTATTGCAGATTCAACTTCAGAATCAGTCCTTCCAATGAATATTTAGAGTTGACTTCCTTTAGGATTGACTGGTTTGATCTCCTTCCCATAAATGGCAAAATTGACCCACCAAGGAAAAAAACAAACAAAAAAAACCCTCTGATCTTTGATTTGGAGGACAAACTCAAGAAAATCTCCAATATTAGAGGGAAAGGGAAAAGGAGATGAGAATGATAGGAAGATGATAACCATGGAAACAGACTGAACATCAAATCACAGAATAGTTGGTATCCATAGCAAGAAGCTAACCTGAGCTAGCATCTCTGAAACCATTCCAACATACAGTACCACTCTTAGACAAGAAGGGTCCCTGTCCTGGCCCCCACATCTTAGAGAGCCCTGTTTTGGCCCTCCTCTGGCCACACCCCTCCCCATGAAGCAGAGTTCACAGGGCCAAGTGGCTGCACCCCTCCTCAGCTGGTCCCCTGCTCTGCAGCCAGACTGTGCTGAAACGGTGAAAGGGTGAAAGGGTTGGTCACTCAGTCATGTCCAGTTCTGCGACCACATGGACTGTAGCCTGCCAGGCTCCTCTGTCCCAGGCAAGAGTACTGGAGTGGGGAGTCACTCCCTTCTCCAGGGAATCTTCCTGACCAAGGGATCGAACCCAGGTCTCCTGTTTTGCAGGCAAATTCTTTACCATTTGAGCACCAGCTGCTTTGGGTGCCCTGAATTAAATTCTTTGCCCATTCAGTCGGAGTCTGCTTCCCAGATCTGATCAGGCCTCGTCCCAGGACAAATCCTCCACTCATTAGGTCTAACTCCACATGTTAGACCCCTCCGCTCATGTGTATGCCCCTAGGCTTGAGTGGCGGCCAAGAGGAGCTGTTGGCAGGCCTTACAGACAGAGCTTAGACATGTACGCTGGGTGCTTAGACATCTGCTGGGTGCCTGCAATGGCCCTTGCAGCGGGGGGCAGAGCCAGAAACGGGAAGAGAAAGAGAGGTGGTCTGGAGGCTGGGGGCCATGTGACACTCTCCCTGCAACACCATATTCTCAGAACTCAGAGAAGGCTGAGGATTCTAAATTCAGACTGGCCTTCCGGGTGCTTATGAAGCTACTGTTGTCCAGGTAGGAGGACAGAATGCATTGTATTTAACAGTGTTTAATTTTTAAATACGTAAGCGTACAGGATGTGGTCCTCTATTGGTGCTCTTACCCTCTCACCGGTTTGAGGGGTGGGGGAGGCAGGGCTTGCCAGTCTTGATGATCCACTCCTTCAGTCCCCTCTAAAAAAAAGGGAACCTTTTAGGACTGCCTGCACAGAGAGTAGTAGCCAGCATCTTTCATGGAAGAAGGGAGAAAGGCTTTCTGGTAGGGCACCCCGCTCCAGTCGGGACCGGGAGCGGAACCACGGCAACCTGACAGCACTCTGTCTTTCCCTCTGGGGTTAGGCTGTGGGGGCAGCAGGCTCCAGAGCCAAACACTACGCCCTGCACCCCTGCCCAAGGGCAGCCAGAGCAGAGGATGCACCTCCACTCTCACGCTGCAAGCATCACCTTCAGGGTAGCTGAGCTGCTTCCTGCCACTGAGACTCAGTTGCATCATCCATAAACATCCTGGTGCCCAGCCCACTTGGGCATTTTTCTTCTTGCTTCAGTCTGCCATAGCAAATGCCTGGGGATTTGAAAAGCTGAGTACCATCCTCTGAACATGATGCTGCGGAGATTTGCTACTGCTATTTATGGTGACACCTGTATGTGGCCATTGTAGGAACTTCAGGGAGCTTCAAGGAGCCTCAGGGGCATGGACTGGACTTCCGGACTTGATGCTGTTTTTCACAGATGGGCACTTGTGATGGTTCATTTTATGTGTCAGCTTGGCTAGGCTATAACATTCAGCTCTTCAAACACCAGTCTAGATGTTGTTGTGAAGATATTTTTTAGATATGATTAATGTTTAAATCTATAGACTTCGAGTAAAGCAGATTACCCTCCATGAGTGGGTGGGCCTCATTCAATCAGTTAAAGGCCTTGAGTAAAGACCAAGTTTTCCCAAAGAGGAAGGCGCTCTCTTCCTGATGGCAACAGAATCCTGCCCTACAGATTTCAGACTTGTCCACCCCCACAGTTGGTGAGCCAATTCCTCAGAACAAATACTCCCCCTCTCTCATTGTGTGTGTGTGAGTGTGTGTTAGTCACTCAGTCCTGTCTGATTCTTTGTGATCCCATGGACTATAGCCCACCCGGCTCCTCTGTCCATGGAGTTCTCCAGGCAAGAATACTGGAGCGGGTTGCCATTTCCTTCTTCAGGGGGCCTTCCTGACCCAGGGATTGAACCTGGGTTTCCTGCACTGCAGGCCAATTCTTTACCATCTGAGCCACCAGGGAAGCCCATACGTATGTGTATATATATATGTTCATACACATCTATGTGTATATACATACACATGTGAGTGTGTATCAAATTGGTTCTGTTTCTCTGTAGAGCCCAAACTAATATAGAACTCAAGCACTGCATTCTGGGAATGTGTTGGGGGCACTGTTTGTCCCCCAATCTATACAGTAGAGCACTTTGCTTGATCAAGATATACTCAAGTCAGATCAAAGGCCCAGATCAAAGGCAGAGGGTCAAGACCATTCTCCAGGCCCACTAGCCCCTGTGATGTAAGAACTGGACTGAAACCGGTGTGGTGGCTTAAAGCCAAGGAGGCACGGGGTCAAGCAGGGAGGCCCCAGCTTGATGCTCCTGCAGCGACCACCTGCTCAGCTCACTCATTCTAGACAGCTATCACAGGGCATGGGGCAGCAGTCCTACTCCAGAAGTTACTCTCCAGTGGACAGGGAATTTCCCCTGTGCTGGGCCAGGCTCCCATTGGCTGCAGGCCTTGGCAGAACTGAGCCTGCTGGTGGCTGGTTATGAAAGTCGGCAGCTGGGGAGGCCTGGAGGCAATGAGCCAGCAAGGCTGGATGGAGAGCTGGGTGGGTCCCAGTGGCGTCCACACCTGATGGGTTAGCCTGAGTCAGCTTAACCCAAGTCGCTGCTCCGTGGGGGACAACAAGCAGAACCATGGCTGGGATCCTGATGTCACGTCTGACGATTCAGCCTCTGAGACTTGGCTTCCTCATCTGGACACTGGGGCTAATAAAATCTCAGAGCTGTCAATTCTAATCTAAAAGGGTAACATTGGAGTGGGAGCACCCGGCACAGTGCTAGTATCCAGTGAATGTCAGTGTGCGTCCTCTGCCCAGGGAGGGTGGGACAGCATCGCCATGAAGGGTGCTGTGAGTGGGCTCTCGAGCGCTTTGTGAACCCCAGGCCTGCCCCTTCCTCTGTCAAACGAGATTCTCTTTCCCCACAGGATGCCTGTGAAGACTGAATGAGACAACCACATAGACCACTTCACAGAGGATGCCTTCAGTCAATGCTAGAAAAAGGGAGCCCTGTGCCCTCCTGCTCCTCAGGAGGAAGCAGAAACAACTGAGCTGTGTTTAATTCACTCCTGTAACATCTCAGGACAGGGAGAAGTGCATATGAGCAGCATGATTTTCAAGGTGGTGCCGGGTCTGCCAAGAGCTGGGTCTGGTCAGTGTGAGTGCTGGCCTCTGGCTGAAACCTTCGGCCCATAATATTATGCTCACCACCTGTCACCCAGGCTTGTTAGTCCAAGGCAGTGAGAGGATTTGCCTAGCGACAGACGCAGCCCTGTGTGCAGACGGCCAGGGCCTGAGGCTGCGTCCCAAAACCATGTCCAGCCAGAGGAGGGAGCCAAACTGGCCAGTCCATTCTCCAGGCTGGAAAGGGAGACTAGCAGCTCCAGATGGATAGCTCTGACCTTTGTCTTGTTCAGCTCAGGAGGAAGCATCTTCCTGCACATGGAACACATTTTCATGACCTTCTTCAACAAACAGGTGGAGAAATTCTCCTGGTTCCAAATATGCAGTGGGAAATGGGGCAATTTATAAGCACATCTGCCTTCTGAGGATGCTGACAGTCCCCTTGGATATGCAAGATGGGAGGGAACTGAATCTGGAGGAGGGCACGGCAACCCACTCCAGTATTCTCGCCTGGAGAATCCCAGGGACAGAGGAGCCTGGCAGGCAACTGTCCACAGTGTCGCAAAGAATCAGACACAACTGAAGCGACTTAGCCCACACACACACAGGGAGCTGAACTGGACAGTAGGAACTAGTCACTAGAGAAAGCCAAGAGGAGAGAGAGTTAGAGTGGGAGGCAACGCTCCCCGCTGAGGAAATGGCTGAAGAACATTCTAGGAATGAGAACATCTAATTTTAATTTATGAACTTTTTAATCCAAATGTTCAGTACAGTCTGGTAGACACACAACTCCCCTATGTGAGCTCATGTGGGCGTGAACTTAGAACAGGGAAGAGGCCCGCATCAGAGTAAACATGGTAGAGACGCGAGGTCACAGGGGTCACAGAAATTCTGTGTCCTCAGTCGCTCAGTCGTGTCCAACTCTTTGCAACCCCATGAACTGTAGCCTGCCAGGCTCCTCTGTCCATGGGATTTTTCTAGGCAAGAATACGGGGTAGGTTGCCATTTCCTTCTGAACTAACTTCCACAGTCCTGAAATGGGGCTTCACATCCATCTCCAGGGCTCACGGGCCAGGGAGATCTCAGCTCAGTTCAGTTCAGTTCAGTTCAGTCTCTCAGTCACGTCTGACTCTCAGTCGTCATCAATTACATATCAGGTTGGTGCAGTGATCATCTCGCCAAGCCTTGGTCTTGCAAATCTGCTCAGTTTGTTATTGGGGTGAAGTTTGAAGCAGCCACTGCCCTTGTACAGCCATGCTAGAAATGGAGCTATTTGTCATGAGTGCCCTAGACGGTGTATTTGCAGGTGGGAATCAGAATAGTCCCCCGAATTACTCCTGGGATTCCAAAGACAGGGTGCCTGGAGTTGGTCTCACTGGGCTTCCTGTGCCCTCCAGCTGTCTTCTTTCTTGTAACAAGAAGCATCTCGTGGAACTGATATAGACTCCTTGTGCCTTGCAAAGGAACTAGCAGCCCCAAATGTTCTTTGGATTATCTCTGTCCCTCTGCTTACTTCTCTGTCCTAATCCTCCCACACCGCACACTCCAGCCTGTGTGGTGTGGAGAGCTGAGTCTCCTCAGGGGGAGTCATTTCTCTCTTCCTTCAAATTACCCACATTATGAAAATCCCAGAGCCTGCAAAGTTGATAATAATAACAGGGAACAGATATTGATGACTCCGTGTATGACAGGCACTGAGCTCTTTGTACAGATTATCTCACTTCATTCTGTCAGACTCCCTGCTAGCAGGTACTATGATTATTATTGCCATTTTCACAGATAAGACAACTGATAAAATTCAGATTCCACTAATATATCTTGATTGCCCATTTGGTATGAGGTTATGGCCTTTACTTATTTTTTTTTCCAAAATCATTTGTTGAATATCCATTCTGGATGCCAATGTGCTAGATATTGCTATTCCTATGATAAAAATCAAGCTGGCAGTAGTGAATCAAAATCATTCAAGGTGACTCAGTCTATGGTGGATCCTCAGAACTGTGCCTAAGGACCTGACCTATGAGAGGCTCTGAGTTACCAGCCAGTCCATTTTCATTAGGATCTCAATCTTAGGAAACATTTCTGGAATGTGATGCAAACAACCCTGGCAAGAAGAGAGAGGTAGAAATAGACCAGGCAGCGAGAAAGCCAGGGGCCTCCCAAGTCCAGCACATTCAGTTCAAGAGAATAAAGGAATCAGTCCATTTCAGGGTGTAATTAAGCTTCTTTTTTTAGAGAATCATTATCACATACCAAACCCCGGGCCAGATTTCACTCTTTCTATTACCCATCACCCACAAGGCCCAGTCCATGTTTGCATTTGTAGTCTCTACCCCTTGACGGCAGGTCAAGGGCCCAGTGGAGCTGATGGGCTCACACAGCCCAGGCCAGCTGGGAGGGGAGCAAGCAGCGGAACAGGGGAAGGAGAGGGGAACCAAGAGGGAACTAGGGATCTCACTCTGCCACTAAGGCTGGCCCCAAAGAGGTGGCAGATTAACGTAGAACAGTGTCTCAAAGAGCACAGCTCTCTGAGGCTCTACAGTGCTTTCCAGACGCAAGAGGCTGCCATTTTGGGGCAATGCATGGCTAAGAATGTGATCCCATTACAGTGTCTGGGCAGGGGGTTGTAGCACAACCATCTCTCTGTCTCCATTTCTGGAAAGAGAGAGGGACAGTCACCACCTCACACACTTCAGGACCACTTTCAGGTGCAGAAGGATTTGTGGTTGTATAAAACCAGAGGCTGTAGGTCTGATCATTTCACTGCAGTCTCCCTCCTCTCTGTGTCAGCCAACAGAAAGCTGAGCAGAAGTCCTAAAAACAGCCCCAGTGACTGAGCTTGTATATAGCAAGCCCTGTGCCATGTCCTTCATGCACATTCTCTCATTAATTCCCGCTATGGCCCAAAAAGGATGGTGTCTCTGGTCTCATTTTGTAGATGAGAAAATAGGCATCCAGAGGTTCCAAGCTTCATGCCCAAGGTCACAGACCTTGTCAGTGGCAGAGCCAGGATCGGTCAGAACCAGGGCCTATCTGCTTACAAACATTGACCTGTAGGTGGTTTAGCCGTTTTCTGATCTTTGTTTCCACCCTGACACCCTCTGATTGACCCTACACACAGGAAAGCATCTCCTCGCTTAACAATTCAACTTTGATTCCAGAAAGTTCTACCCTTGGGACTGGAGACAAAGAGAAGCTCTTCATGATGCACAAATAATGGTGCTGACATTTTTGCCCGAAACCAGTGAAGAGCTACTTTTCTCACACAGACTAAAGAGGGAAGGGGGACTGTATATTTATGAATAGCATTTTTTGCATTCAGAACAAAACTAGCTTTATGAATCACGAAAAGAAGAATATACAAATTCTCATTATTATGAAGGAATATGTTAATGGGAGAACAGTGCTGTTAACAATTAGAAAAATGTGATACCTGGGCATATTTGAAAAGGAACAGTAGACACTGTCTTGGAGATTTTCGTGCCTTAGAATTGTTCAGGGCTCCAGAGTCTAAAAGATGCATTCACTGCACCTGTTCCTCAAGATGAACTCTGCCAGGTGGCTGCTAATCTCATGCCCATGTGGCAGGTGAGGGGAAACATGTTCAAAGAGGTGATACAGCTTCACCAGGGTCACCCAGAGAACACGTGACAGAGCAGGAGCACAGTCACTTCATTCTACCCACTATTACAATGCAACACCTCCTAAGGGCCCACCGCGTATCCAGCTTCCAGCCAGAGACGAGAAAAGGACGCTCACCCATTCCCTGCCTTTTACCTCCCACCCTCACCTCCAAAACTAGGCATCAAGGGTCTCCTCGTCTATGCATGCACCCGGTGGAACAGGGGGAGCCATTCAGTCTGGAATTCCATTAAAGTGAAGCATTTCCCAGGAGGTCCAGTTGCAGGGCCTCTGAATCCCTCCCCTCTATACTTTGTCCTTCCAGTGTCTCCAAACTCAGCCCAGACCCGGCAGGACTGGCCCCTCCCATACCACTTGGTTAGCCTTTCTGGCAAGGTCCTCCCTTTCTCCACCTTATTGACTTTATTTCTCTTCTGGGAATTTCCCCATAATTCCACTATTTTGAGGAAATAACTAATAATAATAGCAATATTTATTGATAGTGGAAGTGGTAGAAAAAGGATGAAAAAACCATTTTGAAAATAGATCCCAGCCCATTGAGAAGAGCAGTCAAGGGCTCTCTCTCTCTCATTCCTCAATCATCAGCCTGGAGTTTCTGGATCATTACATTCCGGAGTACATTGGATGAGAACAGCACTTCAGACAATTAGAAGTGAAACCCATGGGCCTGATGGGTCCAGCACAGAATAAATTAACAGCACTTCCCCATCACATCTTGGGTGATCAGGTCTCTAAATTACATAATTAAAGTTTGCAATGCTCAGGCTACACTCCAAGAGATCTGTCTCTACTTACAGCCATGCTGAGCTCTATGTCACAGTGAATCCACTGGAGACCCTCCTTCATGGGGGTAAGAGCACAGAGTCTGGACTCAGCTAGAACTAGGTTTTCAGTCAAACTCCATTTATCAGTTGTGTGACTCTGAGCAAGTTATTCAACTTAATTTCTCTGTGTCTCAGTTTCTGTGTGATGGAAAACAAAATTCATTGGTGAGTTCAAAATTGTGAAGGATCTGAGAGTTTGCACTAACAAGTGAGCCTGGTTTGCATTTTACTTAAAGAAAAACCCAAACTCCCCATGCTTGCCAACCAAGCTGTATATGACTAATTTAGCTCTATTCTCCAGACACACTGGTCTCCTTTCAGTTCTAGAGCATATCTGATTTTTTCCTACCTTGAAACCTTTGCTTTCATTGTTCTCTGCCTAGAATAATCCAGCTTTTAAGCATGAAAGTCAAGTCCTCAGAAAGTCTTTCTTAACCACCCTATCTAAACACCCTCATCGCCCACCAACCGTACTTTCATATGAGATACTTTGTTCTCTATCTTTATTTCCTTTGTAGTGTGTTAGGGCCAAATGGAGCAGCCATCCTCAGAGACCTGCAGAGTCTAGGGAAGGCACAAGATTAAAGATTGCCCTTGGAGAATGGACAGGAAGATGGTACTCTTTTTAAAATGCAAGTCCTGTTGAGAAGGCACAAATTAACAAGTTCAACAAGAAGCTGTCAGATCCTATAGGAGAAGCTTCTGCCCTTAAGAGCCTTAAGCATGGAAGGAAGGAGGAGTATGAAGAAACGGTGGCAAAACCCTACCTCCCCAAACAATGAATTTGAATTTTTGAGCTATACCTTGACTCCTCTCCCACTCCTAGGCACTGAATTGCAAATATGGGATCCAAGCATTTTTAATGGTCATAGACTTTAACCTCCTCATGTATATTGACAATGCCCAGGTATTCATTTCCTTGTGGCCACTATAATAAATTACAACAAATCTAGTGCCTTAAAAGCACAGAAAATTTTTTTGGTAGACAACATATATTTGCAACTTCATTTTTTTTCTTTTATTTTATTATAGTTACTATATAATATTATATAGGTTACAGGTGTACAATATAATGATTCACAATTTTCACAAGCTTATGTTCCTTTTATAGTTATTTTAAAATATTGGCTATATTCTCTGTGTTGTACAATATATCCTTGTAGCTTATTTTATATATAGTAGTTTGTACCTCTTAATCCTTTGCCCCTATCTTGCCCCTCCCACCTTTCCTCTTCCCATTGGTAACCACTAATCTGTCCTCTATGTCTGTGAGTCTGTTTCTTTTTTGCTATATTGCCTAGTCTGTTGTATTTTTCAGATTCCACATATAAGTGATATCATACCACATTTGTCTTTCTCTGTCTGACTTATTTAACTTAGCATGATGTTCTCCGAGTCCATCCATGTTGCTGCAAATGGCAAAAATCATTCTTTTTATGGCTGAGTTGTATTCCATTGTATATTTATATCACATCTTTATCCATTCACCGGATTGATGACATTTAGGTTGCTTTCACATCTTGGCAATTGTAAATAATGTTGCTCTGAACATTGGGGTACATGTATCTTTTCAAATTAGTGTTTTTGGGGGGTTGGATATATACCCATAAAAGCATAGAAATTTATCCTCTTAGGTTTCTAAAAGTTAGAAGTTCAAAATCAGTGTCACTAGGCCAGAATCAAAGGGTTGGCAGGGCCTCACGGGCTTCACAGAGTCTAAGAGAGAATCCTTTTTGTGATTCTTCATTCTGGTGGCTGCTGGTATTCTTTGACTTGAGGCCATGTCACTGCAGACTTCAAGGTCAGTCTTTTAATTACTCTGTTTCATTTTCACATTGAGGTCTCCTGTTCTCAACTTTTGACACCAGATGGTATCCAATATTCCTCTGCCTCTCTCTTATAAAGATACATATAATTTCATTTAGTGCCCATTAGGAAAACATGGGTTAATCTCCCATCTCAAAAATTTTAACTTAATCACATCTTCAAAGACCTCTTTTTGCCATATAAGGTAACATTAACAGGTTCCGGCAATAAGGATGGATATATCTCTTAGGGGTTGTTCTTTACCCACCCATACCCCAGCTAGTTGTGGTGGAAAACTAAAAAAGGAATAAAGACCCCTATTCTACCCAGGTTATGGCAAGAAGGGAAAGAAGGGAGGAAGAGAGATGGGGGAGGTAGAGTGTGCTGGCAATATAGTCAGAGGCAGACCCATGGACTGGAGCAGGAGATCTAATGCATAGGGAGGAGATGGAGCATTCTTACCTTCCCAGGTATTCTCACCTGGGCCTGTCCTCTGAGAGCCCATGTGGGAACCAGGAGGTGGATTGGAGAGAGTTTGGATTCTTGGGACCAGAGAAGCTTGGGGAGAACTCTTATGGAGGCGAAGGTCAGTGATATCTGTGTAGTCAGTGGATGGGCCTAGGATCCTTCTAGAGGCCAGAAAATGGGTCCAGTGGGGGCAACTTACCTTGAAAGGAAGACCAACGTGGAATCATTATATCTGTGCATTTGGTACTGACCATTTCCTTCTCGAAGCTCTCCTGTCTTATTCTCCTGCCTCTCTCAGAGTCCTTTGCCTTAGTCCCAGTTGTCCACAGAGTCACCTGCTCCTGAATTACCCATTATGGGCTCTTCCCATCCTCTATTCACTTTCTGCAAAGTAAGTGACTTCCGAGCCCGGGCCAACCCCTCGGCCTCCTAGGCTCCTGGTGGTATGGGGAAGACGGAGGGGTTCTGAACAGTGCTGCACAGAGTGAAGAAGTGACCCGAGGAGACAAGGTGAAAGGGGCAGTGATGATTTATTTGAGCAGGAGGCAGCCGAGGGGAGATTTAATAACTGTCTTTGAGGATCTGAAGGGTTATTACACAGAAATCAGGGACCAGCTGCCCCTCTCTGCTCAGAGCACAAGCCCAAAGAAAATGAGTTAACATCCCACAGAAGCAGATGCTCAGGTTAAGGTGAAAAGAAGACAGTCTCCCAGTCCAGGTAGAGATGGACCATAACAGGAATTGAGGGGACCGGTCGGGCAGAGCCTCGTGGCACCCAGTGGACCAGCCTCCTGAGCTCACACAGATGCCTCTGTTCAGACGGGGCTCCAGTTGAGGGGCAGCCAGGCTCACCCCTTCTGGGATGACAGGGGTCTTTCCCAGTGGGAGTGGCGACTGCCCCCTCATCCCCTTTCCCAACCCCCATCCCACCTGCTATTCCTAGAATAAAATCCCCGGGAACCTTATGGAGAAAAGTGGCCAACCTATTGGGGGTGGGATGGTGGTGACCCGTGCAGGTGTCTCTCCTTTCTATTAATAAAAAGCAGAGCCCAATGTGTGGCAAAAACCACTATAATATTGTAATTAGCCTCCAATTAAAATAAATTAATTAATTTTTTTTAAAAAAGCAGAGCCCAGAGGCACAAGAGCACCCCTACCCCTTTTCTCAGGTAAGAACTTTCTGTGTCTGAGGAAATGACCTATCTGTTCTGGAATATCCATCAGCTCCGGAGACCTATGACCCTGTGGCTCATTCTCTAGCTGACATTATGGAGCACCGGGTGGCAGCTTCATGAACAAGAGCAGTTACACTGGGCAGAGGAAATCAAAGAGAACCCGGATTCTAGTCCAGATCAGTATTGTTTCTTCTCACAAATGGAGGATGTTGGCAGTGAAGAGCTGTCTCCCATGTCTTTCTCAGGGCTGTAGTCACCCACATTCTCTATTATTTAGCACTTACTCTCTGCCAAGCCAAACACTCACACACATACAGTATCTCATTTAACCTTCATGTGATCCCACTGCGGTCACTGTTATTAACTCCCTGGCAACATAATAGTATCAACCTCGCAGGACTATTGCAAGTAAAACAACTTAACGTAGTGAAGCACGCCTGACTCCTAGCAAGTGCCCTGTGAGTCATGATCCTTACTGCTGCTGCCTCTGCTGCCTTCTGGTTGTTAAGGAGGCTTAATGGTCTGTCCAAGTTCACACAGCTTGTAAGGCAAGCTCAGGTCCCTCTGACACCAAAGTCCACGACTTTCTGTCCACTCCTCACACATGGAGGCAAAACACGTAGCAGCCAAAAGCCCTGGGGCTTGGAAACACAGACCTAGGCTTGAATTCCAGCTCTGCCAGGAACTATCTGGGCACTGCCTGGCCAGACTGGACACTGGCCGCAAACATTCTAGGCCCCGGAGGGAACCTTCACAGTCAAACTGCTTCCGGTATGATTTTCTGGTTGTTCTGTGCATGCGTTATTATCTTCGCCTACCACTCCCAGCAAAGCTTTTAAAGAACTTGTCATAAGAGATGATATTTTAAACATTTATCTCAAAAAGTAATAATTAGTCACATTGACTGATGGCTTGGTTAATGAGCTGGGAGAACGAGCTGGAGGGAAGTTTGGTGACTCATCCCCTCCACTCACCCGCTACCCCTGACATGGAGCAGGAGAGTCTGTGACGGAGGAAGACAAGAGTGAGACTCCTGAGCACTCACTCAGAGCCAGGCCCATTGCCCATTGATCATCCTGATTAAACCTCACAACACCCTTGAGAGGGAGCTGTTGCAGGTAGGAGGGAGAAGCTGGAGCTCTGATGTTCCCAGAGAGGCATTCTTAGGGGACATAGCTCACCCTGGCAGTTTCACCATGCTTTATGCCCAGGCATCCTTGCTTTTGCAGGCCCAGAAAACTCACCAGGTCAGAACAAAGAGTAGGTCCATTTCTCAGGGACAGGCTCACAGGAGCCAAGTTCAAGAGCAGATACTACCACGGCCTTGGCGTTGAGAAATGCCCCCATCACAAGGACCTGAACAGCACATTCTCTCACTATGGATATTGGAAGTCAAATTAGTTACAAACAGCTACCTAGAGAGTGTGGAATCAGAAGAGGGTGACCCCTGGGGGGAATCCATGGTGGTGCTCAGGGGACTCTGATTCCAGCTTGTCTACTGAATCTCAGCGCAAGAGTCACCTTCTATGAGAAGCCTCCCTGGACTGAACCCAGGATGCTCTGTCCCTGCTCCCAGAACACAGTCCCACCATGGCTCAGACTGCACTGCCCCACATCTTCATGCTTACACTGAACAGCCTGCCTGCCCTGCTGCATACATGCTCCTGTGAGGTACAGAGGGTGCCTTACTCCTTTGCTGTCTCCTTCACCTGCCATACACAGGGGCTCAGGGGAGACTTACCCAAGGAGTGAAAAATACAAAGCACTGGGCCAGGACTCCCTTCCTGCTGAGCAGGGCCTGCATGAATCTGCCAGCCTCCAGTTCTTTCTTTTCCAGGCTGCATGCTGGGGTCACCCTTCTGTTTGTTCTCCAAACCAGATATAAACTGCTGTGAGTTTGGGTCCTACTAGCAAAATTATAATCACATGCCAGTCTCATCTTTCCAAGATTACATGCAACTACCTCCACCTGAAGGTTTGTGTAGCCCTGGTCACAGTCAGTCTCTCAGTCTCCTGGGTCCCTGCACCGGTGCTTTTGCTGTATATGCTGAGTTCAGTGTTTTACTCTTAGAGGGCAAGCTAAGTGTCTACTGATAAGGACTTAGCTGGATAAACCATACCTCCTAACAATGGAATAGTGTGCAGCCAACACAATGATGTTTACAAAGCAGTTTTAATAAACCAGAGGAATGCTGAGTCAATGATATTATGGGGAAAAGAAGTATGTGTATGCATCATGTGAATTTAGCCATGTGAACAAAGGGCAAAGATAAAATACTGGAAAAGATATATTAAACTGTTTTAAGAGCAGTGGCCACTGTATAGTTACTTCTGTAGGGTGGGCTAATTGGTGATTTCCCTTTTTTTTCTTTATGCTTATCTGTACTTCCCAAGCTATATATAATATGTAGGTTGCTTTTATAGCTAAGTAAAAAGTTATAGTTAACTTTATGAGAAAAATTCATAAGGAGAACATTTCTCTAAAAATATACTACTACTCAATTANCACAAGGACCTGAACAGCACATTCTCTCACTATGGATATTGGAAGTCAAATTAGTTACAAACAGCTACCTAGAGAGTGTGGAATCAGAAGAGGGTGACCCCTGGGGGGAATCCATGGTGGTGCTCAGGGGACTCTGATTCCAGCTTGTCTACTGAATCTCAGCGCAAGAGTCACCTTCTATGAGAAGCCTCCCTGGACTGAACCCAGGATGCTCTGTCCCTGCTCCCAGAACACAGTCCCACCATGGCTCAGACTGCACTGCCCCACATCTTCATGCTTACACTGAACAGCCTGCCTGCCCTGCTGCATACATGCTCCTGTGAGGTACAGAGGGTGCCTTACTCCTTTGCTGTCTCCTTCACCTGCCATACACAGGGGCTCAGGGGAGACTTACCCAAGGAGTGAAAAATACAAAGCACTGGGCCAGGACTCCCTTCCTGCTGAGCAGGGCCTGCATGAATCTGCCAGCCTCCAGTTCTTTCTTTTCCAGGCTGCATGCTGGGGTCACCCTTCTGTTTGTTCTCCAAACCAGATATAAACTGCTGTGAGTTTGGGTCCTACTAGCAAAATTATAATCACATGCCAGTCTCATCTTTCCAAGATTACATGCAACTACCTCCACCTGAAGGTTTGTGTAGCCCTGGTCACAGTCAGTCTCTCAGTCTCCTGGGTCCCTGCACCGGTGCTTTTGCTGTATATGCTGAGTTCAGTGTTTTACTCTTAGAGGGCAAGCTAAGTGTCTACTGATAAGGACTTAGCTGGATAAACCATACCTCCTAACAATGGAATATTGTGCAGCCAACACAATGATGTTTACAAAGCAGTTTTAATAAACCAGAGGAATGCTGAGTCAATGATATTATGGGGAAAAGAAGTATGTGTATGCATCATGTGAATTTAGCCATGTGAACAAAGGGCAAAGATAAAATACTGGAAAAGATATATTAAACTGTTTTAAGAGCAGTGGCCACTGTATAGTTACTTCTGTAGGGTGGGCTAATTGGTGATTTCCCTTTTTTTTCTTTATGCTTATCTGTACTTCCCAAGCTATATATAATATGTAGGTTGCTTTTATAGCTAAGTAAAAAGTTATAGTTAACTTTATGAGAAAAATTCATAAGGAGAACATTTCTCTAAAAATATACTACTACTCAATTAGGCATTCTTTGATCGATTTTTTTTTTACAGGTCATAGAGAAACTGGGTTTTTAAGTCTCCTCCTTCCCACATCCCAGGCAGAAGAGATGGCCCAGTGTGTCTTGAACTGGAGTCTAACCCACCCTGTCTGGGTACTTCTCCCTTCCCCACAATTCTCTTCTACCTGAGACGCTCTCCCACGATACACCCGGTTAACACACACTGCCTCCCTGCATTGTGGTACTATGTTGACCCCTGGAGGTTTGTAAAGAGGAGGAAATTCATATGCTGCTTCCACTGAAGGACTAGGTAGCTTCTGTCATGACTTCAAGCTCTTTTCAATAAGTATATGGTGTTTTCATCAAATTTTCCTAGGTAATATTTTAAAACCTTGGCCCCATTTTAAGGTGAGAGTTACATAACATAAAGTTAACCATTTGAATGTGAACAAATTAGTGGCATTTAGTACATGCATGATGTTGTGTAACTGTCACCTCCATCTAATTCCAAAACATTTTCATCACCCCAACAGGAAGCCCCAGGCCCATAAAGCAGGTGCTCCCCATCCCCACTCCTCCTAGTCCCAGGCAATCACCAGTCTACACATGTCTCTATGGATTTACTGCTTCTAGCTATTTCATAAAAGTGGACTCATACAATATGTGACCTTTGGCGTCTGACTTCTTATACTTGGTATAAGAACATTTTCAAGGTTCTTCCACACTGCAGCATGTATCAATACTTCATTCTTTTGCTTTTGTGAATAGGCCTTCCGTGAATGTATATGAACAACTATTGGACTTCTAAATAATATTAATGAAATTATATTTTAGGGTAAATATTTATATTCACTATCTCATGGCTTCCATCTGGGGCTCCCCACATTCAGGAGCAAACCTCTCTGTGCTCCAAACCACAACAAAGTTCTAGCAAGTTAGGAAGATGAAAGAGTTCAGAAATAGTCACCAGGACAGGCATCAGGTTGTAGGGGAATTCCAAAAGCAAATTAGTGGGAGACAGGGGGGACATGACAGAAAAGGAGTAATTACTTCTGCACATCCCTGGGAGTATCACTTAGTTAAGCAGAACGATGTCAATAGAATAAGGCACATCCTACCTTCTCATGCTATGCATTATTTATGCCTGAGAGTTGGATCTATTTGCATCTCTCTAGCATCTCATTGGGGCTTCCCTGATGGCTCAGATGATAAAGAATCTGCCTGCAATGCAGGGACTTGGGCTTGATCCCTGGGTTGGTAAGATCCCCTGGAGGAGGAAATGGCAACCCACTTTAGTATCCTTGCCTGGAGAAGCCCACGGACAGAGGAGCCTGATGGGCTACAGTCCATAAGGTTGCAAAGAGTAAGACTTGACTGAGTGGCTAACACACACACACACACACACACACACACACACACACACACACAACATCTCATGGTGCAGCTCTGACCAGGCCCCCAGACATATTCAGGGACTGAGCACTACACTGCTCAACTGACCACTGGCTCCCAGATGTCAAGGACTCATCAACTAGCTTCTCCAATCCAGAAAATGAATGTGTCCAAGCAAAAGTGTGAACAGGACACCATCCCAAATTCAGTGATCCATCCCCCCTGGCCACAGTGGGCAGTCAGTACAAATTATGGAAAATAGCTCAGAGAGACTATGAACAAAGCTAGTGGAGGTGATGGAATTCCAGCTGAGCTATTTCAAATCCTAAGAGATAATGCTACTAAAGTGATGCACTCAATATGCCAGCAAATTTGGAAAACCCTGCGGTGACCACAGGACGGGCAAAGGTCAGTTTTTATTCCAATCCCAAAGAAGGACAGCGCAAAAGAATGTTCAAACTGCCACACAATTGACTCATTTCACATACTAACAAGTAATGCTTAAAATTCTCCAAACTAGGCTTCAACAGTACGTGAACCATGAACTTCCAGATGTTCAAGCTGGGTTTAGAAAAGGCAGAGCAAGCAGAGATCAAAATGTCAACATCAACTGGATCATCAAAAAAGCAAGAGAGTTCCAGAAAAACATCTATTTCTGCNAATGAAGATCATGGCATCTGGTCCCATCACTTCATGGCAAATAGATGGGGAAACAATGGAAACAGTGACAGACTTTATTTTCTTGGGCTCAAAAATCACTGCAGATGGTGACTGCAGCCATGAAATTAAAAGCCATTTGCTCCTTGGAAGAAAAGCTATGATCAGCCTAGATGGCATATTAAAAAGCCGAGACATTACTTTGCCTACAAAGGTCCATCTAGTCAAACCTATCATTTTTCCAGTAGTCACGTATGGATGTGAGAGTCAGACCATAAAGAAAGCTGAGCACAGAAGAACTGATGCTTTTGAATTGTAGTGTTGAAGAAGACTCTTGAGAGTCCCTTGGAGATCTCTCCAGTCTCCTGAATGTTCTTTGGAAGGACTGATGTTGAAGCTGAAACTCCAATACTTTGGTCACCTGATGCAAAGAACTGACTCATTGGAAAAGACCCTGATTCTGGGAAACATCTGAACTCTCAGCTGACAGGACCCTGTCAAGGAAGTTGGCCAAAATGAATGCTGTGAGGTCAGGGTTTTATAATATGCTAGTTATTGTCAGAGTGTTGCAATATTACAATACATGTGAGATGCTATCATGGGAGGTTCAGTGGGGCCATCAAGTTACCATATTACAATCTTAGCCTTACAGCATGGTAGTATGCCGTGCAGCTCCCCATCATAACCTCACACTGTGGGGTTGTGTTGGTGCCAAGTCCATTCTGTAGTGTGATGTGCAGTGTGTCACAGCGTTGCAATGGCAGCTTGCCAGGATATCACAGATCATGGTGACTTCTGCTGTGTCCTGGCTCTGTGATCTTATAAGAAGTGGGGATGAGATGTGTTTGAAACTCCCTTTCTCACTAGAGGGATTCCCAACTGGTTTGAGGTACAAGAAATCTTTTCATTTCAGTGCCCGAGACACTGTTTGCTACCTCCTCTGGTCCATTTCCTCCTAGAATCCCAGAGGAGGCTCCAAACATGCCACACATGTTTCTCCTGAAGTATAAGAGCACGCGGTGACGGTTACCCCGGAGGCTGAAGAACTATGATCTGGGCTTCACCTCAGGTGTCCGCCAGGTGCTTCCTGAAGCTTCCCACATGAGAGGCAGCTATCAGTGTGCGGTGGAGGTTGCAGGCTGGGAGCAGAGGCACAGAGAATTAACATTTGCCTGGCAAGGACAAGAAGTGGCTCCACGCTCACCAATGGCGTCAGTCAGGAGTCCAGTTTCTGCCCTTGTGCATGGGGCCTGCGGGCCACCCCCCTCTACTGCAAAGCGACACCCACCCTCTAGGTGGACATTTCCCAAAATACCCATGTCCACCCCACATTTTGTCAAGAAAAGCATAAAACCATGTTGTTGTCTTTCAGCTGCTAAGTTATGTTTAGCCCTTCTGCGACTCCATGGATGGTAGCCCACCAGGCTCCTCTGTCCATGGAATTTTCCAGGCAAGAACACTGGAGCAGGTGGCCATTTCCTCCTCAAGGGGGTCTTCCCAACCCAGGGATCGAACCTGGGTTTCTTGCATTGCAAGCAGACTCTTTACCATCTGAATCACCAGGAAAGCTCCTATGAAACCATATGAAAGTGTAGTTCAGAGCTTAAAACATTTTCTGTTCCAGCTCCAGAAAAGAAGACATTGGCTCACTTCCCTCAGCCTCACTTCTCCAGGCCACAGATGCTGGGAGAGTCCAGGTGAGACAAGACAGCTGATGCCCATCACTCACAGTAGTCACATTCTGTAAAGCTGTTGTGGACACAGAGCCAGTGCTGATAGGGGAAATCAAGGTTGGGCTCCTGTGAGCCTCTAGTCACAACATTTTCACCAACTGATCAATATATAACCTTGTTTTCTGTATATATCTGTGTAAAGACACCTTATTTAATGTTTATCATTGACTTGTTAACATTGAATCACAGCCAAAGCGATATAATTCATGCCCTATTGAAGCATATCTAATGTACATGTTTTCTATGAAAGGATCATCACAGCTTTCTTGTGCTTAGGAACAGTTGACAGCACTTCAGCACTAGGCTTGAGGGTGCATTTTAGACACTGAAGTTGCCAACAAAAATGCACAAGAAAATGTAGTACTCAAAAGACCACCAAAAGAACACTTGTCTATAGTCTGAAAGGTGAAACAAGAAGGCAGGGCATCACCTATTCAGCCTCAGCCAGGAATATGCCCATTGGAGATGTAAAGGTTTTACTGTTCTGCACGTGTTCACAAATGACCATGAAAGCACCATGAGTATTGATGTTGGAATCACAAGTGAATTTTAGCCAGTAAAGTCAAATTTGCAAAAACAGAACCTGCAAATAGTGAGGATGGACTGTAATTAGAAGGAACATATCTAGAGATTTATAGGGCACAAGGAATCATCCTAAAGTGCTTTATATATATTGACTCATTTAATCCCACCAGCAACAAAATGAAGCAGCTATTACTGTTGTCCCCATTTCCACAGCTCAGCCGATAGAGACAAAGAAAAAAGAAGTAAAGTAACTTGGTAAATGTCTCACAGCCAAGAGTTGACAAAGACAGGATGTGAACCCAGATATCCTCCTCTAGAACCCCCATGCTTAATCCATATTGCCTCTGGGTAGCATTCTCCATCAGTGGCCTTAGTTTCTCCAGAGAACTACTTGGAAGCCAAAGACTGCAACCCCCTACCTTTCTAGCAGAGCAAATCTGGCTCCCACTTTCTCACCCAGATCAGCTGAAGCCTTCCAGATGCTTCCACTTGTCTGACCTCCTGTCTGTCATTTGGTGACTTCCACCAAAGCTGGTCTTGCCATTGTTGACACATTCACCTTGGTTGTCCTGCCTGATTGAAGAGGAGCCTCTTGTCCTGCCACTGAAATGTTGAGTTGACACTTTCTTCAAAGTTTTCCTTTTTGGGGGGGAGGGGGAGGGGGGGAAAACGGACAGTGCCACATTATATCCTGAGGACAATAAAGGCCCTGAGGATATAATTTAATGACATCCTCCAGTCATTAAATCTCGGCATGTGAAGCCCTCCCCATAACTCAAGAGTTTAGGTACCCATTGAGAGTTATTTCCTAAATGAGAGTAATCCCCTGACCTTCTGAGTTCCATGCCCCACTGGTGTATGTACACAAATAGCTGGGAAGTGATATGGTAGAGTGTCTACGAGTGCTTTTGAAGTTTTGGAGATTCATGTGACTGTGGAAAAGTTACAAACCTCTCTATGTCTCATTTCAACACGGTCAAGTAGAGGTAATACTATCTGCCTAGTAACAAAAGTGATAAAGTAGGGGTGTTAATAGTACCTGCCTTATCCGGTGGCTGAGAGACTTAATTGAGAAAATTCATGTTAAAAGCCTTCACACAACACCTGGTACCAAGAAGAACTCAACAAGAAGCTTCTTATTTTTATTCTCATTTTTTTTTCACATGTATTAATTTTAGTATTCTGGACTTGCTACCATCAAGTCTAAAGGAGTTCTGCAGTTTTTCACAAGAGTTGTAACATTTCAAAAATCAAACAGAACCCTTGGAGATTTGTACATATTGCCTAAGCTCCCAGGTGGGCATACAATTGGATATCTTTACCCCCACCTCCACCACAAAATTTCCAGAGACAGTAAGGGATTTATAGGAAGGTAGTAACAAAGGTGTTATAATTTTTTAATCTTTTTGAATCACCCTGTACAACAGACACAGAGACTAAGCAAAATCAAAGTTCTGCAGACAACACAGCAAAACAAAGATTTACACCAGCCTCAAAATGTGAACAGTTGCAGGACCGCTACACATACCACCAAGACCATATGGCATCAGTGAGTGTGCAGAGGGGAGCGAAGGAGAGATTAAGGGGAGCCTGAGATTCGGAGAAGCCAAAACTGTCACCAGATACTCCCAAGGGAAGGGGAGCACGCTCTAGGGGAAACAGCCACAACAGCAGGTGCCTTACAGGCTTCAGGTTAAGAGCACAGATCAGAGAGCATGAGAGCAGTCTGGGTCCTATGAACTCAGAATTAACAAGGGCTCCTTTCCAAGACACTGGCCAACACCGAGTAGACGTTACTGGGAGTAGAATCTAATTTGTCTAGGACAATGCATTAAGGAGAAAGGAAAGAAAAGTTCCTTTTAAAACTGGAGGACTGTTACTGAGCCAACAGGTGCTGGAATATATAAGGTCATATATTTGAACACTTGGAAATAACAACAGCATAGTGAACTTAACAGCTGTGAAGCTAGGGAAAGGATCCTGGACCACCCTCCCCTCCAAAGTGAATAGGAGAACTCATGCTCTTTAAGCATGAATAACAAAAAAGGATTGTGTTTGAATCCCACACAAATTTATTTTAAGATGAAAAGAGAATAGTGAGCAAAATAATGTCCCCACAGACAATAAAGTAAGCCAGAAATAAAGACTAAAAATGTAGAAGAGAAAACAAAGAAAACCCCAGGCACAGATGGCTGCCTGGGTAAATTCTATCAAAACATTTAAAAGAAATGATGCCAATCTTACAAAATGCTCTTGGAAAAACAGAGGCGGGCGGAACTCTTCCAAACTAATTTTATGAGATCAGAATAATTTTGGTACCAAAACCTTAGGAAGACACTAGACATTACAGATCAATATCTCCTACGAATACAAAACACTTGAAAATATTGCAACAAAGATCCAAAAGTGTGTAAGAAGGATAAAATTTCATGACCAATTAGTGTTTATCTCAGGAATGCAAGGTTGGCTTAACTTTCAAAAAGCAATCAATGTAACAGAAAAAAAAAGGAGGAGAAAAATTTATATGATCATTTTAGTAAATGCAGAAAAATCCTTTCACAGAATTCAATACGTATTTGTGACTAAAGGACAAAAGACTTTGCTTAGGAAACTAGGAAAAGAACAGGAATTCCCCAGTCTTTGTGTGAGTATTGGTCCTTTGAGAAGCAGACATCAAGATAGGATTAGACATGCAAGAGATTTATTAGAGGAAATGCTTGTGAGAGGAAATGAAAAGGCCTGGAAGAGGATGAGAGGTTTGTCAGATCATGATATGCATCTGAGCTTAGGGGAAGAAGAAGGAAGAAGGCAGATGGTGCAGAAGCATCTGAAACTCCAGTGCAGCTTTTAGAGACTTAGGCAAAGCCATCTTGGAATCTTCAAGTTACCATCTCCCACCAGAAGAACACCACATCTCCTAGGCACTGAGGGGGAGAAGACGTTGGGAAATGTGGCATCTTCACAAAATGATGGGTTTCAGAATGCAACTGCTGGACCTGTCAGTTTTTAACCTGGGAATCTGAAAGGTACACTTTCATAGCCACTGAGGATGTTATAGGATAATTATTAGAAATCTAAAACTGATCTGTACTTATTGGCAAACATGGAATACTTTTCTTATAAGATCAGGAAAAAGTCAGTGATGTCTACTGTAATAAGAGAATTCAACATTTCAGAATGTGTAATCAATATATGAACTAACTGCATTTCTATATACTAATCACAAACTGTTAAAAAAAATTTAAATACCACTTATAATAGCACCCCAAAACCAGACAATATTTAGAGGTAAATTTAAAAAAAATATGTGCAAGCCGTTTACACTGAAAACTACAAAATATCTCTTGGAAATTGAAGAAGACTAAGATATATGGAGAGAGAAAACACGCTCTTGGATTGGAAGGCTCAGTATTGTTAAGATATCAATTATCTTAAGTTGATAAGCTGAATTGTGTCCCATTCAAAATCCATATGTTGAAGCCCTAATCCACCTCAGAAGGTGACAATATCTAAAGACAGGGCCTTCAGAGAGGTGATTAGATTAAAACAAAGTCCTCAGTGTGAGCCCTAATCCAATCTGACTGATGTACGAATACAAAGGAGAAATGTGCACACATAAAGCGACACCAGGGTTGCGCTTCCACAGAGGAAAGGCCATCTGAAGACACAGTATGAAGATGGCCATCTGCAATCCAAGGAGACAGTAAACCTGCTGAAGCCTCGGCCTTGGATTTTCGGCCTGCAGAACAGTGAGAATACAAACGTCTATAGTTTAAGGCACCCGGTCTGTGGTATTCTGTTATGGCAGCCCTATCTAACTAACACAAATCCCCCACCACAAAAATCTCAGAAAGCTTTCCTGTAGAAATGGACAGACTGATTCTAAAATGACAATGCAAATGGTATAGAATAACCACAACAGTCTTATTAAGTTTATTTGTTTAAGTCACAGGACTTTCATTGCCTGGTTTGAAAATATTTAAAGTAATCAAGGTGGTGTAGTCCTGGTGTCAGGATACAGATCAATGAAACAGACTGGAGAAAATAATAGACCCACACATAGATAGACAATTGATCTTCAACAAAGACCCTAAGCCAGTTGATCAGGGAAAGAAAAGCCCTTGAGAGGAACAGAACAACTGGATATGTTTGCTGAAAAACAAACACCTCCACCACATACAATAATTCATTCAGAATGGAAAGTAGACTTAAACATAAATACTAGAGCAACGAAACTGGAAGACAACATAGGAGAATATTTCTATGACCTTGGGATAAGGAAAGTTTTTCTAGAGAGGACACAGAATGCACTACATATAAAAGAAAAAATAAATAAGACTTCACCAAAATTAACAACATCTACTCATCAAAAGATATAATTAAATAAAAGAAAAAGTAAGTCACAGACTGAGAGAAAATATTTGCCATTATAAATATTTGCCAAATATTTGTCATGTATCTGACAAACTATCTCAAAAATATATAACGGTTACCTATAAATCAAACATAAAAAGACTAAGAGCTCGATAAAAAGGGCAAATGCTTTAAAAATTACTTCACAATAGAAGATATATAAATGGCTAATGAGCACATGGAAAGACCCTCAATGTTAGTCATCAAAGAAATTAAAATTAAAACCATAATGAGATATCATTCCACGCCCACTAGAATGGCTAAATTTTAAAATTGATAATACTGTCTAAGAGGATTCAGAGCACCTGGANGGGTGGTAAAGAATCTGCCTGCCAACGCAGGAGATGCCGGCAGGAAACAAGTGTTTGATCCCTGGGTCAGGAAGATCCCCTGGAAGAGGAAATGGCAACCCACTCCAGTATTCTCACCTGGAAAATTCCATGGACAGAGGAGCCTGGTGGGCTACAGTTCATGGAGGAGCAAAGAGCTGGCCACGACTTGCTTGACTGAGCACATGAGAGAGAAATAACCCAAAAGAACCCATAGAAAATTACTACAAGCACAAAAATTAGTAAAATAGGGTATAGAACCAATCTACAAAAATGAAGTTTCCATATATTCAAATAAAAATCATTTTATGTTGGAAAAGAAAACACCCTTTGTGAAAGCCAAAAATCATTAAATACCATATCATAAACTTAACAAGAAATGTTCAAATCCTCTATGAATAAAAACTATAAAACCATGCAAAAATACACAAAAATAACCTCACGTAAATAGAAAGGCATNATCATTTTATGTTGGAAAAGAAAACACCCTTTGTGAAAGCCAAAAATCATTAAATACCATATCATAAACTTAACAAGAAATGTTCAAATCCTCTATGAATAAAAACTATAAAACCATGCAAAAATACACAAAAATAACCTCACGTAAATAGAAAGGCATATCATATTCTTGGATAGGAAGACTTAATATCAAAGAAATCAGGTCTCCCCAAAACTGATTCACAAAATTTAATTTAATTCTGAAATTTAATATAATCCAATAAAATATGACTAAATTTCTTTCTGGAGCTAGGTGAGTTTATCATAAAATTCATTTGAAAGAACAGATAAGCAAAAATAGTCAAGAGGGAAAATCCTGAAAATACTCTTTTTTTAAAAAAGTGAGAAAAAAAGAGAGAAAGAGAAGTAAAAAAGGATAGCCTTGTCAGATTTTAAAACATACTAGAATCTCTAATTAAAAGTGTGTGGTGGAGTGGGGGGACTTTTCCATTCATTGGAAAGTTCTTGGTGCTGGGAAATATTGAAGGCAGGNGAGAAAAAAAGAGAGAAAGAGAAGTAAAAAAGGATAGCCTTGTCAGATTTTAAAACATATTAGGATCTCTAATTAAAAGTGTGTGGTGGAGTGGGGGGACTTTTCCATTCATTGGAAAGTTCTTGGTGCTGGGAAATATTGAAGGCAGGAGGAGAAGGGGGTGACAGAGGATGAGATGGTTGGATGGCATCAGTGATGAGTTTGCGCAAAGCCCAGAGTATAGTAAAGGACAAGGAAGCCTGGCATGCTGCAGTCCATGGGGTTGCTAGGTCAGACACAACTTAGTGATTAAACCACAAGGACAAAGGAGCAAGGCGGGTGACGGCACTGTGGTGCAGTCCTATCTGGAAAGTAGGATACGATCTCTTGAACAAACTAAGTGCAAGGGAATAAAAAGAGGGCAGAGAAATCTATAAACTGAAGAGAAGAAAAGAAATATCAACCCCTTGTAATGTGTGAATCGGATTTAGATCCTAATCTTAACTGGAAAAATAAAAGACAGTTTGTGGAAATTTGAGCACTAACTGGATATTTGATCATATTAAAAACTTTCTAATTTTTTCCTTGCAATAGTGATGTTCAGATTGTTCTTTTTTTAAGTTATTTTTTTTTTAGAAAGATGTATGCAAATATTTACAGGTAAAATGAAATGATCTGGGGCAATGTTTAGTGTTTTAAATACTCTGGCAAGGAGAATGTATATGAAGCTAAAGGGGCCACGAGTTTCCTTTGTGACTGGGTGACAGAAACATCAAGATTGCCTGTAGTATGATGTCCAATTTTGTAAATGTTTTTATACCAAAGATTTTTAAATGTAAGAAGCTCATCGAATGGGTAATCATTATATTTCAGTGAAGGTAGGCCGTTTGAAAGGAAAGAACAGAGCAGGAAAATCCATTAAGTGCATGTAAGTGAAGTGAAGTTGCTCAGTCGTGTCCGACTCTTTGCAACCCCATGGACTGTAGCCTACCAGGCTCCTCTGTCCATGAGATTTTCCAGGCAAGAATACTGGAGTGGGTTGCCATCTTGCTCCCTTTTACTGGGGCTGGATTACCTGTGAAACAAACACTCCACGTAGAATGTGGCATGCCAGCAAAACTCTCCATCTGCAGAGGCTGCCAAGCCTTGACACAGGACACTGGCAGCCCAGGTCTCTTTCCCAGGCTATAACAGCCTTTTCTAAAAGTTAGTCTAGGGCATTCTGCCAATCCAATCAGTTGGTGGGCATCCTGCTGGCATGTCCAATAACATATCTCAGACACTCAGGTAGCTCAGTCACCTCTTCTGCAAAGAAGTCTTCTCTGACCTGTCTTATCTGACACTCTCTCTCCTTCTCTAGATTTTAATAGGTACTTTTTCACCAAAAATTTCCAACATACTACCTACGTTGCTGCTGTTTCTTCAGGTCTATCAAATCACACACACACACACACACACACACACACACACACACACACACAGTAGTGTCTTGTAAGAACAGGCACCAATGCTCACTTAGCAAACAGGACGAAGACTAAAATTGGAACAGTACAGAGAGGATTAACATGACCCATATGCAATGATGACATGCAAATCATGAAGCATTCTCTATTTCAAAAAATTTTAAAGAATAGGCACCATCTACCTATCACCTCCTGTGTCAGACATTACTCAGCCCTTCGCACTCAAACCTCACCAGGACCCTGAGAAAATTATTTCATTTTGAGATGAGAAAAATGGAGACCGAAACTTCAAGTAACTTAACCAAAGCCACAGAGTTTATAAATGGCAGAGCTGGGATTTAAATCCAGGTCTATCTGCTTACAAAGAATGTTTATTTAACCACCGTGCTGAATTGCCTCCTTTAGCAGCAAGGTGGCTATTCAATCAGTGATTGCCAGGAGACACATGGATCTAGCTGAGAAATTCAAGCCTGCCTTCCCCACGTCTCCCCTTTCATATTTTCATTATATCCCAATGCCAGGACATCCTCTCTGCTCCATCTAATGATAGAGGGGCAGAAGGATACATTCCACTGGGCCTGGAGGAATATAAATACATCTGGAAGGACGCCACTGCTGAGCAAACCAAACTCCTCCCTGAGTGCGGACAGGAGTGGGTGTCTGTAAATAATCATAAGAGTGTGAGAAGTTCTCTCCCCTGGGGCTCACTTTGCAAAAGGCTGATGGTAATTGATGAGGCTACAGGGACATGCCAGTCCTTTTTCTCTTAGAACCAGGTGTGGTTATTTACAGAAATGTCATTTTCCCAGCCCTCCCTCCCCATCTCTGCCAGAGGCCTAGAGATCAGCAAATATCAATTTACTGCTGCCCTGGGGCACATAGCAATGCTCTACCTGTATACACTACTGTCTATAAACCATGTTCAAGCTCCTGGTCTAGCTGAGAGCCACTTCCTCTTTGGAAACTTGGTGAGAAAGAGAAAGAGAGGTCACAGATTTCTCCTTCCCAGGAAGAGGGAGGTCAGGCAACCTCACTTGAACCCATACATATCACAAGCCACCAAATCAATAAAATCTGGAGTTCCCACCCTGCCCAGGTCATAGCAGAAGAAATAAATAGACTGCTGGACCAGAAGTCAGAGCACGGATACAGAGCAATCAATGTCTGAGTTCTAGCTCCTACATCTGTAAAATGCAGGTGAGTCTTTGATCACATACCAGATACAAAGGTTTTTGGAAAGAATAAGTTAAGTGATCCTGTTAAATAATTTGTACTGTGTGAGAGATCATCATGATAATCATTATCACAGTGCAATCCTTTGAGTCACTCTTGCAAGTGCCTAAGACAGACCTCAGAAAATACCTTAAAACACTACTACCAGTACCCTCACGGCCTTGCTGGTTAGTGACCAGCCCAAATCACCATAAAAGACGTACGAACCAAACATATGAACAGAATCTAGGGAATAAACAATAATTTGCCTGTGTATAGACTAGATCTGAGGATTCTTTCACATGGACTATCAAAGGACATTGTGTGGGTTGAGAGGTTGAGTTTTGAAACCATCCAAAAGGAAAACTTCATTTTAATAGCATCCCTTTCCACTTTAAATAGAAAAATATGTCAGCGATAGAAAAACTCTGTAGGTCTTCCACTCTGCACTACAGCAAATTCAACAATCTCGTCTGCTGCGCCAGGAAGCCATGGTGTCACGGAGTTCACCAAGGATAGAATGGTGCCTAAGTCGGACTTACCGGAATAAGATGCTCATCATGGAGCCCATGACTTGCTGGGGTAGAAGCCTGAACCCTGGATGGAAAATAGAGAATCTTATGTCAGCCAGTAGTCCTTATCCCTACAGTCAGGTTACTGAATGCTCTGTCCTTGGTGCTGGGCTAAAGAAGTAAAGTCATTTTAGTTGCTATTCCAGCTATGCTGTTCCTTCCTACTCCCTCCCTCCACACTGTCTCAGTATCTTAACTTCTCTCCATCCCTAAGCCACTGACCAAGTTTAAANTCAGGTTACTGAATGCTCTGTCCTTGGTGCTGGGCTAAAGAAGTAAAGTCATTTTAGTTGCTATTCCAGCTATGCTGTTCCTTCCTACTCCCTCCCTCCACACTGTCTCAGTATCTTAACTTCTCTCCATCCCTAAGCCACTGACCAAGTTTAAACATCTTCTTTTTCCTGGACCAGGACAATAGCTTCCTAACTGCTCTCATTCATCCACCAAATATCCACTGAGTACTAGTCATGTGACAGGCACTGTTCTAGACCCTAGGGGAAAGTAATGAACTAAAGAAACAAAACAGCTGGCTCTCAGGGAGCCTCCTTATGAACTCCATCATCTAGTATCACAATTTTATAGCCCATCCTCCTTTAGCCAACAGAGAAATCTTTCTGAATCACAGATCTCATCATGGCCCTCCCAGGCTGGCGACCCTTCCCTTGTTCCTGATGCCTAAGGTTGAAGTTCAAGCTTCATGGCCCACAGGACCCTTCCAGACTTAGCCCCACTGAACCATGCAGCCTCATCTTCACCTTTTCTCTGCTCTAGCACCTCTTCTATGGTGAAAGCAGCTTGCAACAAACAATAGCAAGCCCTGGAGGTGTACTTGAACCTTGAGGGCAGAGAGTCAGCAGGTATGCTCAGCCACCAGCCGCCAGCATCCTGAAGAGAAGCATGTTTAGGCTGTAGCAAGGCTTTGTATATGTGGGTCATCAGATGGCTCTGCCCCTCGTTGTTCTTTGTAAGGAGTAAATGTGAAAGTGGCTTTGCCTCAGGAAGAAGAGAAATGATAAGCATCTGGGGTACAGAGAAACATGAGCTTCCCTGGTAGCTCCACTGGTAAAGAGTCTATCTGCAATGCAAGAGACCCTGGTTAGATTCCTGGGTCAGAAAGTTCCCCTGGAGAATGGATAGGCTACCCACTTCCAGTATTCTTGGGCTTCCCTGGTGGCTCAGATGGTAAAGAATCCACCTGCAATGTGAGAGACCTGGGTTCGATCCCTGGGTTGGGACGATCCCCTGGAGGAGGGCATGGCAATCCACTCCAGTATTCTTGCCTGGAGAATCCCCATGGACAGAAGAGCCTTGCGGGCTACAGTCCATGGGGTTGCAAAGAGTCAGACACAACTGAGTGACTAACCACAGCACAACACACACTGAGAGATGAAGGCTGAAGTGTGGAGTGTCTGGTGTGAAGGCTGAAGTGCCTGGGGTGTGGAGGACTGCTAGAAGATGCCAGCTGCCTAGCACCTAGAGACCCTGAGAGCCCCCACTCTATAAAAACTAAATTCAGGCACAGCTAACTCTGATCAGAGAAAGAGGTGAGTTTATTCAGGTCCCAGGGAATTTTCAGCCTCTTCTGGGATTTGATGGAGAAGGCAATGGCACCCCACTCCAGTACTCTTGCCTGGAAAATCCCATGGATGGAGGAGCCTGGTAGGGTGCAGTCCATGGGGTCACCAAGAGTCGGACACGACTGAGTGACTTCACTTTCACTTTTCACTTTCATGCACTGGAAAAGGAAACGGCAACCCACTCTGGTGTTCTTGCCTGGAGAATCCCAGGGAAGGGGGAGCCTGGTGGGGTGCTGTCTATGGGGTCGCACAGAGTTGGACACAACTGAAGTGACTTAGCAGCAGCAGCTGGGATTTGAGAATCGTCCATCCTATCTACCCCTAATGCCAGGGAACCCAGAGAGAGTCCCTAACATCATTCATTTGTCAGTTCCACCTATCTCCAGCCACACTCCCAACACAGCATATGGCCCCATCTGAAGCCCCATATACACCAAAGTCTTCATTCCCCAAGCGTGCCAAACTCTGATGCCTCCATGCCTTTACACATGTGTTTTCTGGTGTCTATGGCACTTTGTCCTCTGTCAGTCTGGAAAATTCTTCCCACAGATGTCAAAGAGAGCATCTGACAAAAGAGGTGGTTTATGTCATCATTCAAAGCCTTAATTCTCTCCACTGAGACCCCTGGGATACATATATATATATATATATCCTCTGGTGGCTCAGATGGTAAAATGTCTGTCTATCAATGTGGGAGATCTGGGTTCGATCCCTGAGTCGGGAAGATTCCCTGGAGAAGGAAATGGCAACCCACTCCAGTACTCTTGCCTAGAAAATCCCATGGACGGAGGAGCCTGGCGCAGGCTACTGTCCATGGGGTCTCAAAGAGTCAGACACGACTGAGCAATTTCACTTCAGATACATACACACACACACACACACACACACACACACACACACACACTCAGTCACTCAGTCATGGCTGACTCTTTGCAACCCCATAGACTGTAACCTTCCAGGCTCCTCTGTCCAAGGAATTTTCCAGGCAAGAACACTGGAGTAGGTTGCCACTTCCTTCTCCAGGGTGTATATATACATACACATACACTATTTCATACAGTGGTTAAATTTCTCCCCCAAGAGTCCTGCTAAATTTTGCCTCTTGTGATAGATTTCTCTTCACAGAGTCTTCCCACTGAATTATGAGCTCCTCAAATGTAGGGACCATGCCTGCCATCTCTATATTCTGCCTGCCACGGAGTAGGTAATTAGAGAATGTTTGTGGTAGATACTGGACTGCAGTAGACACACCAAGCCTTCTCCTGGTGTGAAAGCTTAGCACATGCTGATCTCTCAGCCTAGGAATGCTTTTCCCACCGTGTCAAATGACTGGTTCCTTCCTTTTCTGTAGATCTCAGCTTAAGTTTCTCCTCCCCATAAATCAATATAAAATAAATTATTTTCCACATAACCTCCTGCTTTTTTCTCCATGGGATTTCCAGAATTTATAACGTTCATGGTCTGTCTCTCCTACTTGACTGTAGACTCCATAATTCACAGAACTGTGTCTGTTTTATTCATCACCGTGGGGGTGGGGAAGGAGGAAAGGAGCTTAATCTGCAACCATCATTTTTTTGTGAATGGAGCACATCTAGCTCAGAAAAAAGCCAGGTTAATGAGTGCCTTCTGACCCAGCTCTGCACCACTCACTCCTACAGCAGTGCTTCTCCATCTTGTCGCATATTGGAATTACCTGGGCAATTGTAAACATTACTGACTCCTGGGTCCCACCACCAGGCCTTCTGATTCAGTTATTAGGGGCGTTGCCTGAACATGCTGAGGTTCTGATGTACAGCCAGGGCTTGGAGCCCCTGCCCTACAGTGGGGCTTGCTTTCTTGGGTTTTTAGTGGCCTCCCGAGGTCATGACTGACAGCTTTGTCACCAGGGATCACTGTTGTCATCTGACAGGGAGAAGCAGCCCATGGCACCTCTGGCCACCTGAGCACCATCACCTGAGCTCCTTAGAGAAGGTAACACATGAGACATAATAGGTTCTGAATAATAGGTTCTCCACCACGAGGTTCCCAATGATCAGGAAGGATTGAGGAGTCAGAGCTGGCTTGGCCCAGAGAGGAGCTAAGGCAGTCATTCCTTTGGACACGACTACCAAAGCAGGATGGTCACCCACCCAGGCCTCTGCTTCTCCTTCCCTTCCTCTTGATTTCTGTGTTCCCTCGGTTACACTACCTTAGGTGACCAGGGTTAAACAGCTGTCCAGCCAGGCTCTCCCTGGTCCTGCAAAGGAAAAGGTGGTTTCAAGTCTTGTGGTTTATCCTGCAAACAGTCCTCACCGTTTCAGAATCAACATCTTCAAGCAGAGAAACATTGTCTTCAGATATGTGTTTACAAAGATAGCTCTGATAGTGGGATTTTTATTAGCAGTATAACCTTTTCCAACCCACAAACTTTTACTGCATTTCTTCTAAATACCCATCCCTAAGCTAGAGGCAGGAAAATGTTTAAGTGAATAAGATGCAACCCCTTCTCTCCATGAGCTAGTGGGGGAAATAGGCTGGCAAAGGCATCACTGTAAACAAAGGTGAGAATGTGAAGCCAAGGATGAGCCAAAGGTGTCACGTGAGGTAGGGAGGTGATTCCTGAACTCAGTCACTGAGGATGGCTCAACGTTGGCTGGGTGCAGGTGGGGAGGATGTCCTTGAGGCAGAGGAGTCCATGTGAATAAAGGCTCCTTGAACAAAAATAAGGAAACAAAGAGGACTAATAAAGGAAACTGCATTATAAGGGCAAGCCAGGGACTTCCTTGGCGCTTCAGTGAATAGGACTCCACACTCCCAGTGAATGCAGGGGGCCCAGTTCAATCTCTGGTTACGGGACTACATCCCACATGCCGCAACTAAAGATCCCGAATGCTGCAGCAAAGACTGAAGATCCCGCGTGCCACAACCGAGACTCAGTGCAGTCAAATAAACAAATTAAAATAAATAGAAAAAGAAGGGAGGGCAAACCATAAGATGCTGTGGGACGCAGTGTATGTGAAAGGAGTCACAACAGCAAATGCTTATACAGTGCTTCCTGCGTGGCTGGCCCTATTCTGTGGGTGTGTACATTTATTTTACTTTATTTATTTACTCGCTTCATTCTCATAACAACCTAATGAGATAAGATGATCATCCCCATTTTACAGATAAGAAAATCAAGACACAGGCAGTAAAAGTAACAGCCCCAAATCACATAGCAAGTAACAAAGCCAAGACAGGCTAATGCCGGAGCATACACTCTGAGCCGCCATGCTTCACAACCTTTATGATATGTATATTATTGGCATCAGCTGTGCTTAAGGAAATTGGGCCTTATCACCGAGGGCAAAGGCAGCCACTGAAGAATTTTATACAGAGAGTGGGACCATCACACACAGAGCTGAGGGGGCAGCTTTCAGGGTAGGAATAGCCCTTGGAAGATTGGTAGTAGCAAAGAAAGAAAAGTCTAAACCAGGGCTATTGTATGAAGGGTGGAAAGGAGAAAATGAACTTGACGCAAATCCTGGCATTTGAAGACTTTATGGTTGATCAGGATTGGGCACATAAGGTGGAGTCAAGAATGCCACCCAGAGTTCTAATTTGGATGGAAGACGGACTTTAGGGGAAGGGATATAGTTTTGGACAGGCCTGGTTTTGGCTGTCTGTGGGTCCCAGTGGGGATGGAGGGCAGGCAGTTGGATGTGTGGACGTTTCCATGGTGACAGTGTGGTCAACACCTTTGTGTGAGTGGAATGGAGGAGGGGTGAGGATAAACGCTACAGAAAGTCCCGTGACCTATGTGCCCCACACCTCTGGGTACTTCTCCACTAAATAGGTTGTCAGTGTCACTCATCGATCTCTCCAAGGTCCTGACACATTCATTTTTGGCTGACATTCAGCTATTTCTCTACAAGCAGGTAAAGATAGATTTTCACTTATCAAACTCTATTCATTATTCTAATTTAACTTCTCTGCAACCAGATTTATAAGCAGTTTTAGTTTTAAGCAGAGTGTTATCCTGACCTGAAAGACACAATTGCTTTATACCATCATGAGAGGTCAATTTAAGATTGCAAGAGGCTGATAGCCTCATTTCTGAGAGCTCAAACCCATTTCAGTGGTGTGGGGCTTCTCAGGCAGCTTGCTGAAATAGCAAAACTCCTTTGCTGTTGTAGATTCAGGTCAGGGCATCTTAGCCAAAGAAATGGCCCCAAAATACTGATTACCTCCTGATGTTCTATTCAGCTTTCCCCATTTCAGTGGAAAACAGGAAAAGTGGGTTCTCTGATTGCAGGAGTCGGGGCTGCCTCTGTGCTCCATTCAGAAAACCAATCCCAGGAAGTCACTTCCTTCTGAGTCGGCCTCCAATCAGCTCAGCCACTTCATCTCATCTCCATCTTTCACCCCGTTGGCCCCCACTCACCATATCAGGAATACCAGTCAACACAAATCGTGCCATTGAAAACCATGGTATCTCATCTGGTACCACAAAGCTCCATCATTGGTTCAGCCCTACCACCCCCTATCCATCTTTATTTTTAAACAGTTGTAAGAAATCTCAAGGTGGTGGAAAAGGTAATATTCTAACAAGTGGATGTGATGACTGCTAGTTTTTTATACAAAAATACTCTCCCTTCCTATTCTGTAGGGCTTCCCTGGTGGCTCAGACAGTAAAGAATCTGCCTGCAATGCAGGAGACCTGGGTTCAGTCTCTGGGTTGGGAAGATCCTCTGTAGTAGGGCATGGCAACCCACTCCAGTACTCCTGCCTGGGAAATCCTGTGGACAGAGGAGCCTGGTGGGCTNGGCTCAGACAGTAAAGAATCTGCCTGCAATGCAGGAGACCTGGGTTCAGTCTCTGGGTTGGGAAGATCCTCTGTAGTAGGGCATGGCAACCCACTCCAGTACTCCTGCCTGGGAAATCCTGTGGACAGAGGAGCCTGGTGGGCTACAGTCTATGGGGTCACAAAGAGTTGGACATGTAATGCTTTTCATTTCCTATTCTGTAGGGGGCAGCAAAATGCCCTGCTAGCAGACTGGAAGGGTCTCAACAAGAGCCCAGAGTTTCTACTCTCAGCTGAGAGTAAACACCTTTTGTCTCTTCACCCTTTCTCTTCTTCCTGCTGGCATGCTGACAGGACAGCTGGAGCACCTCAGCCCCAACCACTGACCTCCAGGCTTTTTTCACAGGTCAGAAAACAACTTGATAATGTGTTTAAACCAGAGTTTCCATTTCTAGCAGCTCTGCTACTATGAGTCCCTCTGAAAAGGTGGAAAATAAGGGCACCTAGAAAGGCCTTCCCAGCCTTGGCAAGTGTTTCTTTGGGAACAGCCACTGGAGCTCTGAATTACCATTAAGTGTGTTGATATTCCACCCTAAATAGTGAGTCCTTGAAGGCAAACACGCTGACTTACCTGCAGTTACATAACAGCACCTTGCAAGGTGAGAAATTTACAAATGGATGTTGAATGAACAAGTGGAAATTGCACTGGGGTTGATTGCAGCCATGAAATTAAGAGACGCTTACTCCTTGGAAGGAAAGTTATGACCAACCTAGATAGCATATTCAAAAGCAGAGACATTACTTTGCCAACAAAGGTCCGTCTAGTCAAGGCTATGGTTTTTCCAGTGGTTATGTATGGATGTGAGAGTTGGACTGTGATGAAAGCTGAGTGCCGAAGAATTGATGCTTTTGAATTGTGGTGTTGGAGAAGACTCTCGAGAGTCCCTTGGGCTGCAAGGAGATCCAACAAGTCCATTCTGAAGGAGATCAGTCCTGGGATTTCTTTGGAAGGAATGATGCTAAAGCTGAAACTCCAGTACTTTGGCCACCTCATGCAAAGAGTTGACTCATTGGAAAGACCCTGATGCTGGGAGGGATTGGGGCAGGAGGAGAAGGGGACGACAGAGGATGAGATGGCTGGATGGTATCACCGACCCGATGGACGTGAGTTTGAGTGAACTCCGGGAGATGGTGATGGACAGGGAGGCCTGGCATGCTGCAATTCATGGGGTCACAAAGAGTCGGACACGACTGAGCGACTGAACGGAACTGAACTGGTGTTCATGACTGAGTCCCAGGAACTGGCCAATTGATGAAGCTATGCACCACCAGCCTTGTAGGCAGGATACTGCCATTGTTACCAAAATGCAAAAAGCACCAGGCCCATTATCTCCTTGCAGTGGTTATTGAATCAGTACATCCTTGGGGTGAGAAGAAACCCTTCTTAGGCATTCAAATATTCTGCCATGGCTAGCCAATTCCACAAAAAATCATTATATATCTTTGCAGACTACTTTTTTCAGGGCTTCCCAGTACAAAATCTGCCTGCATTGTAGGAGACATTCGGGTTCAATCCCTCAGTCAGGAAGATCCGCTGGAGTAGGAAATGGCAACCCACTTCACTTTTCTTGCCCAGAAAATTCCATGGACAGAGAAGCCTGGTGGACTACAGTCCATGGGATCGCAAAGAGTCAGACATAACTGAGCATGAGCTACTTTTTTCATTAAAATTTTAAGGAGGATCTTTGAGCTTGATAATTAAGCTTAACATCTGCTTTGTGAGTTAAATGTCCTCAGTTCAGTTCAGTTCAGTCACTCAGTCGTGTCCAACTCTTTGTGACCCCATGAATCGCAGCACGCCAGGCCTCCCTGTCCATCACCAACTCCCGGAGTTCACTCAGACTCATGTCCATCGAGTCAGTGATGCCATCCAGCCATCTCATCCTCTGTCGTCCCCTTCTCCTCCTGCCCC
>SJYV01019494.1:687857-700079 GCA_006410875.1 Neotragus pygmaeus
GTCAGGAAGATCCGCTGGAGTAGGAAATGGCAACCCACTTCACTTTTCTTGCCCAGAAAATTCCATGGACAGAGAAGCCTGGTGGACTACAGTCCATGGGATCGCAAAGAGTCAGACATAACTGAGCATGAGCTACTTTTTTCATTAAAATTTTAAGGAGGATCTTTGAGCTTGATAATTAAGCTTAACATCTGCTTTGTGAGTTAAATGTCCTCAGTTCAGTTCAGTTCAGTCACTCAGTCGTGTCCAACTCTTTGTGACCCCATGAATCGCAGCACGCCAGGCCTCCCTGTCCATCACCAACTCCCGGAGTTCACTCAGACTCATGTCCATCGAGTCAGTGATGCCATCCAGCCATCTCATCCTCTGTCGTCCCCTTCTCCTCCTGCCCCCAATCCCTCCCAGCATCAGAGTCTTTTCCAATGAGTCAACTCTTCGCATGAGGTGGCCGAAGTACTGGAGTTTAAGCTTTAGCATCAGTTCTTCCAAAGAAATCCCAGGGCTGATCTCCTTCAGAATGGACTCGTTGGATCTCCTTGCAATCCAAGGGACTCTCGAGAGTCTTCTCCAACACCACAGTTCAAAAGCATCAATTCTTCGGCACTCAGCCTTCTTCACAGTTCAACCCTCACATCCATACATGACCACTGGAAAAACCATAGCCTTGACTAGATGGACCTTTGTTGGCAAAGTAATGTCTCTGCTTTTCAACATGCTATCTAGGTTGGTCATAACTTTCCTTTCAAGGAGTAAGCGTCTTAATTTCATGGCTGCAGTCACCATCTGCAGTGATTTTGGAGCCCCTCAAAATAAAATCTGACACTGTTTCCACTGTTTCCCCGTCTATTTCCCATAAATGTCCTCACTGCCTCTATTTTACTGATGAGAAGCCTGAGATATAGAAGTTGAAAGGACTCACCCAAGGTTGTGTGCCATTCCAGGTAAGGTAGGGATCTGAACCCAGCTCTGCCTACACTATTCCTTGTTACCTCGCTGCCTTTCTACTTCATGTTCTCAGTTCCAAAGGGGGAAATGTGGGGCATAGAAGGAGGCCTATGCTTCCCACCCTGTGATCACTAGGCTCTTCCAGCCCTAAGTGGAGAAGTGAGGTGGGGAAGGAGGAAGGCCCTGAGCCACTGGTAACCTGAAACCCCAGAGTCCCTCCTAAGACCTAAAACATGTGCAGTTGCCTAAATTAAAATTAACATGCTGCTTGGCTGGAAGGCTGTGCAATTGTTTTTGAAGCTGAGTATATTATGTTCTAAATGTTTAATCTGGCAGAGGCCATAAAAGACGAGTTCCAGGCCATTGGGAACTTATATTGCAAACAAGATAGTCTGGGAGGCAGCTTAAAAAAACTGATAGCTATCCCAACAGAGTGGCACAGACAAATTGATCCGGTTCAGATGGATGCAAGGCAACAATTTGCGGTGAAAGAGACTCATTCTTTGACAGGATACAGGCAATGATAAAAGCAAAACAGTCAGCTGTCGGGTCTCGCTTCCCAATGCCTGGGGAGGCTCCGCTGAGATGGCAGGAAAAATCAATACAGCCAAGGCAGACATGTTGATTCGTGGCGCCAGACGGTCACAGAAGGCAATCCTACCCTTCAGATATTGAGAGATGCCCATTTAGCATGTTCAAGTCTGATGCACTCCGTGCCCCAGAAGGCAGAACCTCCCAACCCAAAGCCTGCAGCCGAAATAAGCACATATATAATGCCAGCCAGGGATTCCCCTATTTAAGGCTTCCCAGCTGAGGGGAAAGTGTAGCATGGTGGCTAAATGCTCAGGTCTAACTGTCAGAGAGATGTGGATTCAAATCCTAGCTCTTCTACCTGTTGAAAACATGCTTCTTTGTACTCTGTCTAGGCCTCCGTTTCCTCATTGAGTCGACTTCTCAAAGAGGAGTACTGGTCTACAAGCGTTGTTGTGAGAATTAACTTAATAATTGGCATTGTTGCTGCTGTAGATTAAGTGTTGAATAATGTGAGCTGCTCATATTAAGTTTTCAGGATGCCAAAGAGCGTGGACCAGGCATAGCAGTATTTCAATGCTGGGAAAGGTCACAACCCAGCTTCTCCTGTTGGTATTGCAAGAATTAGGTACATTCTTGGCAATGGATACTGTCTGGCATCTCTCAGTTACTATTATGACAAGGGTGTGGCATGAGGGCTTCAGAGCAGGCCTAACTTGAGGTGGAAACAAGCTGACTGAAATGTACTCTATCTTTATCCAATTGAATCCTCCTTCTAGAAATAGCCTCAGGGGATGAAGACCATCAGACTAAATCAAACACTTTATAGCTATTTACACTGAGCTATTTCTCACAACTCTGTAAACTGAGGCACAGAGAGGGTAAGAAATTTGCCCACAGTCACACAGCAGCCTTGGAAGGAGGCAGAAACCATGGTTTTCCAAAATATGGATTTCTAAATCCAGTATTCTTTCTACTACATCACTACTGTGCCTTTATTTATAGAAGCATAAATAAGGTTGCAAAGGAAATGTTTGGCTTGCATAAGAAAGCCACCAGTTTTTAAGAGTCTTTAAAATTAATTTAACCCATCTGTCTACAGAAACTTACTCATTAATTATAAATGTTGTTACCTGTTTAGTTTAAAAAGAACAAATATGTAAAATTGCTACTTGTAATAAGATATGTGCACCTCACCTAGTTTTTTCCCACTGAGAGACATCACTGTGTAATAGAAAATGTGGGAGCTTCAAAGTCAGAGAAATGAGTTCAAATTCTAGCTCTACCATGTACCAGTTCTTAACATCATGGAACCTCAATTTCCTCATATGTAAAAGATGGGTTATTAATACCTACTTCAGGGTTCCTTGGAGAATTAAATGACATAATGTACCTAATTAGATAAGGCACTTAATACAATGCCTGGTATCTAGCCAATTCTAAATAATGGGAAGCTATCATTATTCCTGAGAAATAATGATACTTCTGTAAAATATCCTCCAATTCAGACACAATTCTAGTTCAGATAAGCAAGTTTCACTAAACGCAGGCTTTCAGGAAGCCAGAAATTCTACTTCCAGGAATCTAGCCAAAGGAAGTGCTCACGTCTGCAGAGAAAGATATGTATGTGTGATTATATTAATTACACATTGTTTATAATAGTGGGAAAATGGGAGACAACCTGTATATGTATCAAAAGAGGAATGGTTAAACAAATTTTGTTTTAGCTCTATAAACATTTTCTATAAAGAGATATATGGTAAATAATTTTAGCCATTGTATGTTATATAGCTTAGGTCATGACATTCAGTTCTGCTGTTGTTGCACTAATCAGCCATAGACAATATGTAAGAGATTGGACATGGCTATGTCTAAAAAAAAATCCAGTTTATTTACAAAAATATATGGAAGGCCAGATTTGCCCTCAGCGTTTTCTGACTTCTGATGTGCATGATTGAATACTATGCAACCATATGTCGATGTATGGCAAAGCCAATAGAGTATTGTAAAGTAAAATAAAGTTAAAAAAAAAAAAAGAGTAAGCAAATTTTAAAAAATAAATAAATAAAATTTAAAAAAATAAAATAAAATAATAAATAAAGTTGACCTGAATGTATTTGAACAGAAGGATATTCACAAGGGCCCCTACAAACTATCATCATAGGAAAAAGGTAGACAGTGCAATAAAAATTGGGGAGAGAATATGAAAAGGCAATTCATAAAAGAGAAAACTCAAGTAACCATCTAATTGATTAACTTTTCCAAATGCAAACTAAAACAAGAAGATTCTATTTTTCACTCACCAGATATGCAAGCATTAACTTACTGACAAAATCAAGTGTTGCTGAAACTGTAGAGAAAAGAGTACTCTCATACACCACTGGGAGAAATGCAAAGAGGACAATCACTTCAGAAGGTTCCTTGGCAATCTATTAAAACTGTAAATGGGTATATCCCATGATCCAGCATTTCCTCTTCCTGGGTCCCTACCCCCAGTGAACAGCTTTCACATGTATCCTAGTACACAAGAAAACTAACTGAAAAATTCTAAAAGCAAGAAATTGAAAATGACCTAAAAGTCCATCAATAGAAGAAGGATAAATATGCAAAATACTCTTGTGACAGAATGCAATTCACCAGTTAAAAGGGATAAAACAAATCTATATTCATAAATGTAATTAGATCTCAGAAATACAATACAAAGTTTCAGAAGAGTCCTTGAATTAAACATCTCCAGCCTCTAATTTCCTGCAGTTTCTTTTCTTTCTTTTTTTTTTTTTCACTTTATTCTACTTTACAATACTGTATTGGTTTTGCCATACATTGATATGAATCCACCACAGGTGTATATGAGCTCCCAATCCTGAATCCCCCTCCCNTTTTGACTCATCTCCTAGAGTAATGAAAATAAAAACAAAAATAAACAAATGGAACCTAATTAAACTCAAAAGCTTTTGCACAGCAAAGGAAATCACAAACAAGACCAAAGACAACCCTTAGAAGGGGAGGAAACATTTGCAAATGAAGCAACTGACAAAGGATTAATCTCCAACATATACAAGAAACTCATGCAGCTCAATATCAGAAAAGCAGACAACGCAATCAAAAAATGGGCAGAAGACCTAAACAGACATTTCTCTGAAGAAGGCATACAGATGGCCAACAAACACGTGAAAAGATGTTCAACATCACACAACATTAGAGAGCAAATCAAAACTACTATGAGGTATCATCTCACACCAGTCAGAATGGCCATCATCAAAAACTCTACAAACAATAAATGCTGGAGAGGGTGTGGGAAAAAGGGAACCCTCTTGCATTGTTGGTGGGACTGTAAATGGATACAATTACTTTAAAAAACTAAAAATAAAATTACTGCATGACCAGGCAATCCACTTCTGTGCATGTACCCTGAGAAAACCACAATTCAAAAAGACACATGTACCCCAGTGTTCATTGCAGCAATATTTACAATAGCCAGGACATGGAAGAAACATAAATGTCTATTGACAGATCAATGGATAAAGAAAATGTGGTATATATACAATGCAATATTACTCAGCCACAAAAAGGAACAAAATTGGGTCATTTGTAGTGATATGAATGAACCTAGAGTCTGTCATACAGAGTGAAGTAAGTCAGAAAGAGAAAAACAAATATCATCTATTAACACACATATATGGCATTTAGAAAAATGGTACTGGTTAACCCATTTTCAGGGCAAGAGTAGAGAATAGATTTTTGGACACAAAGGGGGAAGCAGAATGTGGGACAAATTGAGACAGTGAGAGTGGCATTGACATGTGTACAACATCATGTGTAAAATAGATAGCTAATGGGAAGCTCCTATATAGAACAGGTATCTCTGTTCAGTGCTCTGTAATGACCTGGAGGGGTGGGATGGGGGAAGTGAGAGAAGGCTAAAGGCAGAGGGGATATAGGTACACATATAATTGATTCACATTGTTGTACAGCAGAAACCAACACAACATTGTAAAGCAATTATACTCCAATTTTTAAAAAATCTGCAAAATCTCTTTTGCCATGTAAGGTTACAAATTCAGAGTCCAGATTTTATATATAAAATTTAGTGTGTATATATATATATATATATAGTTTAATGGAAGACATTTGGCATATAAACCATGTTATATAATATATATCGATCAACAGCACATTTACTTTCATAGCACATTAGACATAAACTATATTTCCATATATACATTTTATTTAATGGAAGAAATCTGAGCTCAAAAAAAGACAGTCTGGCTGAATCTCTGGCTCAGGAGACGAGGGGCCCAAGGAGCTCAGGTCTAATGTCTGCCCATATGGTTGGGAATCACTGATCTAGCCCAAATTGCAGGTCAGAAAAAAGTGATGACTCACTGGACACACAAGTCTGCTGGGCCCCACAGCACAGGCAGATGTTGGCTTCGGAGCAATAGGAGTCCACCTCCCCCAGTGGGTAAGGGAAACAGATCCAGACAGAATCAATGGGCTACTTGTTGACTGACAGAGTCAACGGACGGGACCCAGGGCTGAGTCTACATGATTTCTGACACAGCTGTCTGACACCTCCTTGCTGAGGCTTTGGCAAGTTTTCCTAAAATAACTTTAACCAACCTGAGCACTAAGCCCTCTGCTCCAGGAAAGAAGACAGACTTGCAGCTTCCCGAAAAATCCTTGCATCTGGTGTTTGGCTCTAAGAGTCTCAATGGTGCCACTAAGTCGATTCTGTTTCTTCTTGAAAACACTCCCCACGCAATTCCATGCATTTTAATTTCCAATCAGCAACGCTTTGTCAAGGTAACCGTGGTGCTTCTGAGTGACAAGTCTCGGCTGCTGAGAGACCCTCAATTACCTCCCAGCTGAGTCTGTTTCAAAAGACCATCTATAGTTCCAAGTTATATGCACACCCTCCACCCCCACCCCATACTGCGTTACCTGGACTGACCCAGCTCCCACCACATGTGAGCCCCACCAGATTATTTCTTTGCTTTTACTTTCATTCTCTGCCAGGCCCTTTTCCGGTAGCTGAAGAGATACATATGGTAGATTGGTAAACATGGTCAACTCACAATCTGTCACTGGGGCTGCACTAGGCAGATAAACCAAGGCCACTACAGGAAGGCGAGGGGAAAGGTCAGAAGCCAGAGAAGCCAATCTCCCTGCATGCCCTGCTGCTGCCAATTGGTCAAGAGAGAGACAAGTGACCCCTAAGGGCCATATGGGATGTGATCCTTGAGCGGACTGAAATAATGTCCCTGTCACTAACCCTGTCACCACACCTTGAACAAGCCACTTCCATTTACTGAGCCTGAATTTCCTTATTAGATCAGTTCATGGGGCAATTAACATCCCTGGTAACAGCTCATGGCACTGTCACTTACATTTATTACAGATCATCATTAAGATTTCTTCCAGCTCAAAGAATCTACATTTTATTGAGGTAGCTCTGAATTATGCATGGAAAAAAAAGAACCAAGACCATGATTTTTTTTTTTAATCAAAAGTGTTCAAAATGAAAGGTTTGCACCACTGACAATCTTCAGGGTTGATCAAGAATGCGATTGTTTCAATATGTCTTCCATTCCTTCATTCTTGCACAAATCTTTGAAAGGAAATGGTATTGAAAACTGACAAACAGTATGTTCTGTCTGAAGTCAACTTGGAATTTCTGTCTTGAAAGACAGCTCTCGATACAATAGCCATGTGATTGAGGAGTTTTTCTTCCTCATTTTAATTATGATTTATATATATCAAATGTAACAACTTTTCACAGGGCCCAAGACACAGCAACACAGAGAAGAGAAGGAAGGGCCAAGCATTAAGAAAAGGGAAATGTCTATTGAATACCTATGTACATTAGGTGCTATACCAGACACCTCCTATGACATGGATGTTACCCCTAAATCCCTAATGAGGAAACATATTCAGAGATATTATATAAGTGACCAGGGTCACACAGCTAATTATGCAGATGTAGGATTCATAATCTATCTCTAAATTCCATGTTCTTCTTTTTTACATCATGCCATCTCTCCAGCTTGTTAGAGCAGGTTAAGTTTTCAAACAACCATAGAGAAGAGATGTTGGACATGACCATAAAATCTGCAAGTGAGCAATATAAAAGATTGTGACAAAGAGAGTTAATCATAAAACTGAACTTCCATTCTCTTAACATTTAATTGAACATTTATAGGTCTATTTCTCAGGAGAGAGAGTCCAAAGTTATAAGCTTATTCTTGGACTTTGGCTGTGGAAACCAGGTCAAGATTCCATTTTTTCCCCAAAAATACCCAGAGGTCTTTAATGCCTCCCATAAGTCTGTTTCTCTTTCTCCATCTCTCCCCGAAGACAGCGCAGCCTCAGCCTATACCTTTCAGAGTCTTGACAGCTGGAAGGCTGGAGTGAGAAGGAGCTTTACGATGATTTGTAACTGAGTAGCATCATCCCTGAGAAGATGCCAAGAAGTGGAAAAAGCAGAGTTTGTCTGGGTTATGGGTCCCAACTCCATTTTACAGCATCATCCACACAGCCTTCTCTGCTGCCTTCCTAGGACTTACATAGAGCTCAGTTGTAAAGAATGGCCCTGTTTTTTTCTACGCTGCTGTGTCCTGTGTGTGTGCGTGCTCAGTCCCTCTGTCGTGTCTGATTCTTTGCAACCCCCATGGACTGTAACCCACCAGGCTTCTCTGTCAAAAGGATTATCCTGGCAAGAATACTGGAGTGGGTTGCCATTTTCTCTTCCAGGGATGTTCCTGACCCAGGGATAGAACCCACATCTCCTGAAGTTCCTACGTTGGCAGGCAGATTTTCTTAACCACTGAACCACTTAGGAAACCCCCTACTGTGTCTTAGATCCTGTCAAAAAAATTGTTATCTTTGATGAATATAGAACATATTTTAAATGAGGAAGTGAAAAATTCATTCAAATATTAATAGCTTATGGTATCAAAATGGATGCTACCTCTCACAAGACAAGAATCCTGAACTGACTCTGGATCGAAGTGTTTTAATTTTTTGATCAGTGAGGCTGTGTTAAAGCATCTGCCTGCAATGCGGGAGACCTGGGTTCGAACCCTGGGTTTGATACCTGGGTTGGGAAGATCCCCTGGAGAAGGAAATGGCAACCCACTCCAGGATTCTTGCCTGGAAAATCCCATGAATGGAGGAGCCTGGTAGGCTACAGTCCATGGGGTTGCAAAGAGTGGGACATGAATGAGCGACTTCNGGGTTGGGAAGATCCCCTGGAGAAGGAAATGGCAACCCACTCCAGGATTCTTGCCTGGAAAATCCCATGAATGGAGGAGCCTGGTAGGCTACAGTCCATGGGGTTGCAAAGAGTGGGACATGAATGAGCGACTTCACTTTCACTTTCTTTAGTGAGGTTTTGAGCCACTAATTCTTTGTGAGAATTACAAAGTGGAGTTGTCTGTATCCCTCAATCTCAAGCCCTTTTCCCTGGCTAATTCCTACTCATCCTTTATGTTTCTGCTTAAAGATCACTTCCTCTGAGTGGTCTTCCCAGGCTTCCTGAAGTTTCAACAACATATCCCCTCCAAGTGCTCCCAGCACCCTGAACGCCCCCTCGCTGAGCACTGTGTTGTAATGATCTGTTTACTTAGATGATACAGCGGAGGGTGCTGTGTGTGTGCAGTTGCTTCAGTCGTGTCCAACTCTTTGCGACCTTATGAACTGTAGCCTGCCACCTCCTCTGTCCATGGGATTCTCCAGGCAAGAATACTGGAGTGGGTTGCCATTTCCTTCTCCAACTCTGCATATACCTTTGGGAAATCCAATGGTGTATTGACCAAGCCTCAGACTTGGTCATCTGCTCAATACAGGTGAATGTTTTTATCCCCATCCACCCCCACATACAGGTCTTTCCAGACAGCTCATTGGTAAAGAATCCATCTGCCAATGCTGGAGACACAGGAGACTTGGGTTCAATCCCTGGGTCGGGAAGATCCCCTGCAGAAGGAAATGGCAATTCACTCCAGTGTTTTTGCCTGGGAAATCCCATGGACTGAGGAGCCTAGCAGGCTAGGGGAGCACCCCCAAATACATACGTTGGATCCCTAACCCCCCATATGATGGGGTTTTTTGTAAATGGGACATTTGGGAGGTAACTGGGGTTAGAATAGGTCGTAAAGGTGGAGACCTCAGGATGGGAAGAGGAGACTTATAGGATGAGGAAGAGGAAAGAGATGTCCACACAGGCAGAGGAGAGGCCCTGTGATGACATCATGAGAAGGTGGTCAGCTGGGGAGAGAACTCTCACCAAGAGCCAGATTGGCTGGAACCCTGCCCACGGACTTCCCAGCTTCCAGGAGGGTTAGAAATAAATTTTTGTTGTTCAAGTCACTCAGACATTTCACTCTGGCAGCCTGAGCAGACTAATACAACAGGGAACCCGGAAAGAAATTCATGCATATAAAGCAGCGAAGTCATTGAGTCAGCTTTCTCCCCTCAAGGCTCGTCTCACCCAGGTCACCATCAGCCCACCTTCATACACCCAGGCTGCTCAAGTAAACACATTTCTCTCTCTAAATGCAAGCTCCCCTGGTACCACACCAGCCTCTTTGCTATCCCTGGAAGGTGCTAGAAGCTGCATTCCAGAGACCTCCCACCATATCTCAGAATGGAGCAGTTAGATGTGCATCTGGCTGGCAGCACCCTTATTACCTCAGACGCAGCTTCAGGGTTTTGTGGAAGAAAGCCTTCACTTCCCCAGGGGTTCCATCTCCATTCTCACTCCTTCTAAATTATTTTCCACATTGATACCAAAGGGATCTTTCTAGAATACATATCTGATCTTGTTACTGCCTGCTTAAAGCCCCTTGAATGACTGCTCTCTACCTTTAGGGTAGAATCCAAACTCCATTAGCAAACACCCTGCACTTTCCCCAGCCCTCTTCCCAGGCTCACAGCTGACCACACAGCACGTGCACCTGGTGTTAGCCGCTCAGTCGTGTCTTGACTCTTTGTGACCCCATGGACTATAGCCTCCCAGGCTCCTCCATCCATAAGATTCTCCAGGCAAGAATACTGGAGTGGGTTCCATTTCCTTCTCCAGGGGATCTTCCCAACCCAGGGATTGAACCTGGGTCTCTCGCATTGCAGGCAGGCTCTTTTCAGTCTGAGCCACCAGGGTAGCTCTGGAAATTTCCAAAAGGTCCATGTTCCCTTGTACTTTTGTACCCTTGCCTGTGCCAGTCCCTCTGTCTGGGACGACGCCCTCACTCGCATCCTTACTCTCACCTGGAAGAATCCTTACTGGTCCTTTAAGAATTAGTTCCACTACTCTGGCAAGCATTCTGTGACCTGCCCACCCCACTTCCTATCCTCTCAGGCTGAATTAGTTGCCCTTCCTCAATATTCCCACAGCTCATATGCTTGCCGTAATATAACAGCACATCTGTATCTGTCTTTTACTCTGCTCCTATCTCCACTTCACCTCTAAGCCAGGACAATAATTAGTCTTTATTTTTGCCTTCAAGCTTAGTGCAGAGCATGAATATAGTAGATGCTCAATATATAGGTTTCGAACAAATGAATGGGTGATGATTGCCATAATGAAAACCTCACCATTATGACAGTTCTGGCACCCTGCATGTAGACCACAGTCTGGTTAACACTATATAAACATCTCTTGTATATCCCCTGGTGCAGGACAGGGAAGCCTGGCATGCTGCAGTCCATGGGGTCACAGAGAATCAGACATGACTTAACAACTGAACACGCATGTATATCCCCTTCTTAATCACAGTAAGTTTCCAACTATAGTCTAAGATTACACTGTCCAATATGGTGAGTGCTAGCCACTTGTGGGATTTAAATTATATTAAAATTAAGTAAGTTAAACTTTTAGATCCTCAGTCACATTAGCCACTAATGACTATCATGTTGAATGGTGCCTGAATACAACATTTATAGCATCACAGAAAGTTCTATTAGTGTGGGTCAAAGACAAGGCATATGAATTGGGGATAAAATGCAGAGAATATATACACCTTTGCCCACGGGGAGATCAAAAGCTACCCTAGTTGATTGTGGCTAATCAGAAATTAGCCAAGTGTTTCACTCTTACCCATGGTTTTAAATATTCATTTTTGTGTGTATGTAAATTATTTGTTATGATAAAGTAAACAATCACTTTAAAATTTCTTGCTTCTTAAAATTATTTTTTTATAATTGCCATATGGCTCACTGATTTACAAGGGTGTTAAGAGATCTAATTAATGTTTGCTTGGAGCTTTGCCTGTCGAGGTTTATTATTAGAGGATCCATGGAGATTCTGCTAGAAACAAAAGTTTGGTGGAAAACCCTTGCTTACCCGAATGTAGGCATGCATAATGGGAAGAATTCTCCAGTCAGATTTCATTGATTACTTACCTTTATCAACTATTTATTGAACATGTACTGTATATGGCTGTGAAGGGAAGAAGGAAAATGTGGTTACTGCTCGAGATTTGTCATTACTTCCTAGTAATGGACTCCCTGGCATCCATCAAAATTGCTGTCACTGGGAGGAAAGCTACAGGGAGATGAGATGGAGATGTGGAGAGTACTGGCCGGAAGCTCAGGCTGTTTCTGACTCTTTGCGACCCTATGGACTACACAGTCCATGGAATTCTCCAGGCCAGAATCCTGGTGTGGGTAGCCATTCCCTTCTCCAGGGCATCTTCCCAACCCAGGGATCAAACCCAGGTCTCCCATATTGCAGGCAGATTCTTTACCAGC
>SJYV01019497.1:0-23880 GCA_006410875.1 Neotragus pygmaeus
TGCTGGCTTGGTCCAGCTCATCCTCCGACTTGGATCCGTCGCCCTGGTCCTGACGGTACTGCTGCAGGCTATTCAGCAGCACCACCTCAATCTGCTCCTGGCAGGCTTTGAGGCAATCCTAGAAGGGAGAAGCATCGAGACCAGAGCCGTTAGCAAGGGCAACAGGACACAGAGCAATCCACAAAGAGAGCATGCACGATTCAAGCCCGCCTGACTCCACACTCCAGCAGGTGGTGGTGGTTTAGTCACCAGGTCTTTTCCGCCTCTCGAGACCCCCTGGACTCCAGCCCTCCAGGCTCCTCTGTCCATGAGATCTCCAAGGCAAGAATCCTAGAGTGGGCTGCAATGTCCTTCTCCACTTCCAGTAGAAAGAAAGTCAACATGTAAGGAGGTGCATCCTCCTGGTGGCCAGGGAACCACTCCAAGTGGGGTCCACAGGCCAGCAGCATCCGCACCACCCAGGAGCTAGCTAGAAATGCGACTCTCAGCCCTCTCCGAACCAGCTGCATCTCAGGATCTGCATCTCAGCAGAAGCCCTGGCAGCGCTGGCCAAGGCGAGGGGCCATTTGTGGCCATGCAGCACCTGGTAACTCAAGGACCAGCGGGATGCTTCCTGCTTGGGGCCGCTGCGTGGTGAGCGGGAAAGGGGAAGGTGAGCCCTCCAGACAGTGTGATAGAAGTAGACGGCCTGAGGGCAGATAAAAGCGAGAGGACTAAACTACACTGAGCCTCGCAGCCACTGCAGCCAGGCTCAGAAACACGCAGATCTGCCTCTCCACTTGTTTACCATTTCCTTAACTCTCATCAAACACACAACACAGTGTTTACAAAGTTCTGGACACTTAAGCCGTCTAATGTGGGAGAAAGCAAAGAGAAAAACTGCAGCACTGCTTTGAGATCAGTCTATATTTGGTAGGGAAGATTCAGGGTGTGTCAGCCCCAGGCAGAAGCTTGTCTAAACTGGGCGACATTGACACAGCAGGAATTCATGGGCGTCGTTGGGGTGGCACGGCGGTTGGCACCAGCAGCCGGGGGTGTGAGCTGAAGTAACTGCTCATAGCAGATACTGGGTAGGCCAAAGGTTCGTTCGGCTTTTCCTGTAAAATGTTATGGAAAAATCTGAATGGACTTTTTGGCCAACTCAGCATCTCCTGACCTCTCTACTCATCAAGACTGATTTCCTGGCACTCTCGGAAACGTATGGAAAATATGTGAACTCCACTCAGTTTGGGTCTTTTCACAGTTTCATGTATGTTCCCCCTGTGTCTGCTCCACCATGCAATTTTCACTGCCCAGAGGTTGCAGTCTGCCAAGCACACAAGCATTATCTCTATTTTCCAAAGATCTAAAATAAAGTTGGAGCTCCCAGGAAAGTTTCCATGCCCCGACATTTTCCCTTTGTATCTCTCAGCCGCCGTACACTGTTAAACCACAGCTTGTTAGGAAAATTAACATCTGAACCGAGCGCTGAGAGCAGATATGAAATATCACTCAGAATGAGTGAAGAGGGACAGAGGGAGCTAGTATCTGCTGTCCCCACGACCAGACTCGTGGGCACCACTGAGTTATTCTCCTTCTCTGTCCTTGGTTTCCCCATTTGTAAAGTAAGGCTCAGGAGACGCTCACAGAGGGAGGATCAGTTGAGATGTCCAAATGAAGCTCTAATCGTTCGTTACAAAGTGGAAGTCTTGGAATCTGAACAAATTCTTGAGGTTTCTCTGAAATGAGGTACGAGTGAGCATTTGCTCAAGACAGGTGAGGGGCACAGCAGAACGGGCACCGGGGATGGAGCGTCCAGCAGGGATGCGGACTCTTTGCGAACCCATGGACAGCAGCATGCTGGGCTTCTCCGTCTTTCGCCATCTCCTGGCGTTTGCTCAAAGTCATGTCCATTGAGTCGGTGATGCCATCCAACCATCTCATCCTCTGTCACCCTCCTGCTCTCAGTCTTTCCCAGCATCAGGGTCTTTTCCAATGAGTTCACTCTTTGCATCAGGTTAACAAGGCAAAAACTGACGACAGTCAAAACTGCTCTGGCTGGTCCCCTAGGACGCTCTCCACCAACCCTGTCAACTTTCCTTCCTCTGAGACTCTGTTTCTGCGTCAACACAACTGCCACCCAACAATATGATGAACCCAGGATGCCATGATCGTTTCTGCATTAGCCAACCAGCAGCTGAGGCCGGTGGTCCTCTGAACATGGGGATGGGGCTCCAGAGAGCTAAGCAGCTTGATAGGGGGGCCATGGACAGTCTCCCTGGGGGTCACCCAGGTGCCTTATCTTCCTTGTATTCAGGCTTCCCTCCCAGCAGCCTGAGACCCTAAAGGAACAGTTCTGAGAAAGTCCTTCAGGGTGGGCTGATACACCGGGCAGCCACTTCTATAGGACTTCAAGATAACACAGGCATCGAACATCACATTTACATAACTTGCAGCCCCAAACCTTCACGCTTTCCTGAATAAAATGAAGAAAGATATCACACAAAACACAGACTCTCCTTCCTTCAGTCAATGTAAATCATTTTTGACAATGGCCAGCTCTTCCTCTTTGATACTTCTTACTTCGAGAGAAAAGGAAGGACTGTAGCAGTTGCCGCAGCAATGAGGATGGAGCAGGAAGCGGAGGCTCTCAGGGGTCAATTCTGTCCCCCATTCCTGGGAAGCACTCTGAGGTCTACATCTAACCCTCCTCTGGTCCCACTGCTGACCGCATCCGAGTTTCAACTGTGGGATCTGTTGCTATTGGCGGGATGAAAACCTACCTGAGGGCAAGAGCTCATTTTGCATAAAGGATGCTGAAGTTCTCCTCTGATGGAGGCACAAAGGTAAGAAATCAGCCTCCCTCTTCCTGGAGAACAGAGCTCAGGCCCTCCATTTCTTTCCTAAAATTTTTTTGGCCATGCAGCATGTGGGACTGGAGATAGAACCTGTGCTCTCCACAGTGGAAGTGCAGAGTCTTCACCACTGGACCTCCAGGGAATTCCCCACTCCCTGAATTTTAACACCTTCCTTCAGCATCGCAGGAGCCCTTCCCCTCTGTGGACTTTCTAAGACTGTGAATTTCCTGTGAGCTGCTGGAAAGTAAGGCTGGAGGGAGGGTGGGCTGATGCCCCTACCCGCAGCAGACCAGCACCCCCACCCAGGTCTGCCCAAAGGGCTCTCAATCTCCCCAGCGGGGACCAGGGTGGAGGGTGTGGCCCAGAGGGAGGCGGCGGTCAAGCCTATAGATGGAAACAGACAAACAGACGGAACAATCTGTGGAGTCTGAAAGGAGCAAGAGGCAAAGCTGGGGAAGAGTGACGGCAGTGTGTCTTCGGGTGGGGTTCTTAGGTGGACACACGTAGATCCTTACCGAATCTGAGAAGAGGGGCTCTGGGGCGGGGGGAGCTCTAACAGCCAGCGGCCCTCACTTCCCAGCTTAGAGAACCGAACTGGAGCTGGCTCGTCCCCCAGTCACATGTAGTCAGACGTTAACCCTAGTCTTCAGAGGGCAAGCTTCCTATTCCAGAACCCTCTTCCCTGTGCAACTCTCTGCTCCTTCCAGGCTCTAAGGAAAGACAGACCAGAGAATCTCCAGGAAAGGCAGACACAGCCCAAGAGTGGCCTGGAAACCAGCCCCCTCTCTGCAGCAGCGCCTCGGATGAAAAGATGCCCCAGGGCCCTCTGCTCCTCGGCAGCCTCCAAAAGCACCAGCCATTGTGTCGAGATGCCCCACATTAAGCTGATTAGAAGGAGAGCCATAATGCTCGTCTGTCAGCCGGACAGGTGGCACTCCCCAGCGCTGGGGGTCGGGCAGGCCTCCAGCCCCACGAGGCAGGGCCCCCTCCCCCCGCCTGCCGCCGCCCGGAGCCCTGACAGCCGCGTTTGTGATGCCGGGCTCCGTCCCCCCGGGCTCCGACTTCCTCCGCTTGCTGGCTCCAGCCCCGCGCCCTGCACCCTCTTCGGCCTCGGTGAATGGGCTGCGGAACTGTTACCATCGGCCCCCAGTGTCGCTGCATCAGGGCATTGTCACCACACACGCACCGCACTCAACAGGGGAACAAAGGGCTGAATGAGCCCCAGACCCGCGGCCAAATCAGGCACAGACAACTTAGGAAACTATCTCATTCTTCCTTTCTTCGCAGCCTGTTGGGCTGATTTCCTTGAATACCAAATGAGGCCCGCAGTGAAAATCAGGCAGGCACGCGGGGAAGCGTCAGCTCCAACTCGGCTTCCTCTGCCGCCCCGCCCCCGCCTTCCCTTCCTCCGGCCACCCTTCGGGAGGCCTCTGACCACACAAACCGGGTCCCATCCACGAAAGAAAGACAAGTCTGGGGAACACAGGGGTCTCCGGGAGAAGGTGTGCTCGTGAGGGCTCCGGGTACCAAGATGACATCAGTTGCGTCCAACTCTGTGTGACCCCACGGAGTGTAGTATGTCAGGCCCCTCTGTCCATGGAATTTTCCAGGCAAGAATACTGGAGTGGGGTAGCCATTTCCTCCTCCAGGAGAATCTTCCCGACATCTCCTACGACGACTGCACTGGCAGTGGGATTCTTTCACACGGAGCCACCTGGGAAGCCCTGTCTTAATCGCATCTCCCCAGGGCACTGCAGCTGCAGTGTTCTAACAGCCCACTGACAACAGGATTCTCATATGCCAGGATGACCCTCGGAGGGTGATGTCCTGGAACTTCTCTGGGAGCTATTTAAGACTGAGACAGAGGGGCTTCCCTGGTGGTCCAGCGGAACCAGGACTTTGAGACTGAGGCTTTGCATCTCAATTGATTGAGACTTTGCCTTCCAATTCTGGGGACCTGGGTTCGATCCCTAGTCCAGGAACTAAGATCCCACATGCCTCACAGCCAAAAAACCGAAACAGAAAACAGAAGCAATGTTGTAACAAACTCATAAAAATTTTAAAACTGGGCCACATTAAAAAATAAAATCTTAAAAAAAAGAATGCAACAGACTTTTGGTATAATCTAGGTATAACAGGGTATATACAACGACAAGATGACCTGAGTCTGTACCTGTTCTGTTAACTATCTTCCGATAAATTCACATCTTCAAGGCCTATGAGCCCCATTCTACTCACTCATTAGGGATTTAGGAAACGTGTCACGTGACAGGAAAGTGCCTCGCTCTAAGAGAAAGCCAGGTAAACCTCGAGGGACCCTGACATGCTAAGTCCTCTCTCGCTTTCCCAGAGACCTGGGGAGACCAGAGCAGGGGAAACACACTTGACACCCACCTGCCAGCCCTTTGTCCCCTTTCCCTTCCTCCCCCAACCCCAGCATCATTCCCCGATGACTCTGCCAGGGGATACGGAGAGAAAGGACTGAGTCAAAGTTGGGTCTCGTTCAAGAGTCTATAGACAAGTGAACAAGGAGATAAAGGCAGGCGCCAAGCAGAGCAGGATGCCGAGGGGACGGAAGAGGAACCCCGATTCTGCCAGGGAAGTGGCCCAGTCGGTTCTTCCTTCGCAAGCAGACCCCTGGCAACGGAAGCCCCGGTGAACCGTCCCCCAAAGCCAGCACGGCCTCTCTGGCTGGTGTCTGTTTTTAGCAACCCTCGTGAGTGGAAGGAAAGACTACTTAAAATACACCACCCTCTGAGACTTTTATTCCCTGTAAAACCGTCAGCCTTCTCACTCAGCTTTCTCTTTGGCATGAAGCGTTCCGGTTTATTTTGGCAACCAGAGCGAGCAACAGAACACGGCTTTCTACGGCCGCGTGCGTCCCTCCTATCAAAGCACACTGCCGCCAGCCAAGGAGCCGGAGAGGTGGGTCTGGCCATCCTGGGCTAGGGGAGTGGAGGGGACCCTCTTTCCGCAGCCTGACCCTTGACAATCCATGGGGACAGGACACCATCAGCTGGTCCAGGATCTCCAGGTGCACAGGACTGACACAGCTTCGGGGACTCTGGAGTCAGAGGCCAGCGCACCCCGATTTCCTAGCCGTCTGAGCATCAGGGCCAGTGCGGCGCAAGGTGGTCAGGGCACCTGGCTTCCCCGTGGGAGGACTCAGTGCAAACCCTTGGGCCCTTCAGTGTGGCCTGAGGATCTACATCTACAGCTACAACTCTTTGTGAAGGCAAAACATTGGGTTGGCCAAAAATTTCACTCAGGTTTGTGCATACGTCCTTACAGAAAACCCTGAATGACCTTTCTTGGCCAACCCAGTATACTCCACCTAACAATGACCATCTTCAAATCTTTTAAATGCAGTGTGTTAGCTTTAACTTCCTTCGCTGGGTTGTGTGACCATCCCCTTCTCCAAATTCTTACATCGACAACCACTCTGCCCCATCCCCGACCCTCTGGTTGCTGGGAACCTCTATCCCACTTTCTGTCCTTGTGGATTCGACTACTCTAGGTAAGTGGAATCATATTTGGCCTTTTTGGTATCTGGCTTATTTCACTTTACATGTCCAAGGCACATCCACGTTGTAGCATACGTCGGAATTTCATTTCTTTTTAAGGGTGAACAATAGACCATGGCATGTACAGACCATATTTTCTTTCTCCGTCCCAAGGGCATTTTCTATCATCAAGAGATGAAACTTGATGCTCTTCCCTGAGTTTCACGTTAGACCCAGAGAGTCCTGCGTGCGGGCTGACTGCCTGCTACGCCTCTAGCTCCTCACACCTGCTTAGCGCCCATTCATTTGCTCCTCATCTGCCGGGAGTTTACGTGCTTCACTGTTGATTCTGCACACACTCGCTGAGTTCCCTGAAGACAGGAAGCTCATCTTTATTTTCCACGTGTCACCCACCCCCGGACGTCTCCCACGCTTGTCTCGGGTCTGTGCCTTGCTCACGAAGTGACGGCCGGCACCAAGGGCTCTCCAGATTATGACTCACAAGGTGAAACAAACAGCATTGTAAAAAAAAAAAAGNTATTTCAGGCACTTGCTCTACACTGTCCCTGATTCTTACAGCCAGTAGAGATGTGCAAACTGATGCTTATTCAAACCCACAGAGAGGTAAATGCTATAGCAAAATTTAAATAAGTAGCCCCAAGGCTACTTAGATCCGATTCCAAAGTCTCTGTGCTACCATGCTTCTCTGCTTTTTCATTTGCTCCTGGAGTCAAGTTCAGTTCTGACAGGAATGCACAGAGGAAGGAGAAGGCAGGAATCAAGGACTAGTAGGTTCTCCTGTTACAAGCTGGATTTGCCCTCCTCCTTCTTCCACATCCCCTTTCTCCTGAAAGAAACCCACAAAAGTGCCTGGATGGCGGGAATTGTTGGCTAGCATTTGGTGCAGATGATGAATTAGCGAATTTTTGCTTTGGACTGCCACCAGCCTCCTATTTCTACACCTCCTTCCCCTTTCTGTGGCTCCTAAAGGAGAGAAGCTTCTTAGAGGGCAGATTCCCAGTCTTGCTCTTTCTTGCTTCCTGGGGACCTGGTAGAGTGCGCAGCACTGACTAAGTACTAGATGGATATGGAATGAATGGGTGAATGAATTAATTCTCCATGCCAGCAAACTCAGGACCCATAGGCTGCCTCCTGCTTACTTGGGATGCACCTCACTATGCCCCACCTGGGCTGTCTTCCCCTTTCCTCCATCAAAGCACAAAGAGGGTTGATCTCAGTAGGTTCTGAATCATAAAAAAGGATGAATCTCTCTTCTCCGTGAAGGATCAGAAAGCATGACTGTCAAACCTCAAATCCCTCTCTCCCCAAAGTGCTGAAAAACTTTAGACCAAAACAGATATAGAAGGAGACAGAGTTGCCTTCTGATGATTCAGGAAGCAGGTGTGTGATTACTCAGAATGAAAGGAAGATGACAGTGGAAGGGAAACTAATGTTTTGTTTTTAATGTGGACCATTTAAAAAGTCTTTATTGAATTTGTTACAATGTTGCTTCTGTTCATGTTTTGGCCACCAGACATGGGGGATCTTAGCTCCCTGATAAGGGTTCAAACTCACTACCTCTGCATTGAAAGGCAAAGTTTTAACCACTGGACTGCCAGAGAAGTTCTCTTATTGTTTCTCAAGTGTTTCTAAGTGTCCAGTAACCTCCCCGGCGCATTATTTATGTGTGGTCCCGTCTTACAGATGACATTAGGATTAGTTGGGCTTGTTTACTTAACTCGAGCAGTGGCATCACCTGCTTATGTTACACAATCTTGTAAGGTGTGGTTCCAGGATTCAACTTGAATACACAGGACTCCAATCCACACTGTTTACTTTTTTTTCAAGAGTCTAGTAAGAGGCCTCTAGTTTTTGAAGTTTCTACTCACGAATTATGTCTCTCTCCACTGCTATATACTGGGGCTTTAATCGCGGAGCAGGAATGGTTGGTTAGGTCAGTCATATTTCAACTCAATGTAGCAACAGAAGCAGCTCTTCAAATGCTGTCCAAGGGGGACACTGAAAACACACGTTAGGTCAGGGAAGAGCTGTTCTGTATTTGTTCTTCACTTAAAGTACCTAAATCTCCCTTGGAAGATGGTGCACCACACCCAGGGAATAGGTACTCTTGGGCTTCTGCAGGGTGGATACAAAGTCATGTGATGGAAATTTGAAGATGAAATTGCTAGGGGGGAAAATGTCTTGGATTTGAGGACAAAGAAGTAAAATTCAGAGCTGGGGATATCCATGTCATCACTCCTTCAGGAAAGAGGGCTTTTTTCCTTAGACCAAGGGAAAAGACTGGCTCTTGTATGTCATTGAAAATGATCCTTCTTTGACTCAGTTGATACACTGAGATCTTTGAACCAAGTCTAAGGCAGCCATAGGACCCTGTGTGGTGGGATGTTTGAGGGGTGGGATAGGTATGGATGGACTGGACAGAGACGTAAGGGAGAANACCAAGGGCTCTCCAGATTATGACTCACAAGGTGAAACAAACAGCATTGTAAAAAAAAAAAAGCTAAAGAAAACCCAGAGCTGATGCTCTCAGTTTGCAACCTGGGATCGGCAGCGGGAGCCCTGAAAGCAGGAATCTGAAGTCTCACCCGTAGGGTGCAGGCACCGCCTGGGACCCTTTCCCAACGGGACTCCAGACTGCAGTCATTCAGGACTCGCCAGTGCTCTTCAAGGCTGGATGTGGGTATCAGCCCAAGTAGCGGATGCATTTGCTGTTACTTCTCCCTACTGTTTCTATTTCTTTTAACGACTATACACTGAAATTCCCTAGAGAGGGAAATGGCAACCCACCCCAGTATTCTTGCCTGGAGAATTCTGTGGACAGAGGAGCCTGGTGGGCTACAGCCCATGGGATCCCAAAGAGTCAAACGCGACTGAGCAACTAATATTTGAACACTTAATACTGCAATTGAGTCAAATATCCTCTATTAAATACTGTTTTAAACAAGAGCCCTCCAGAGAATCCAGACTGGTGGGAGAGAGGACTCTGTGCCCAAGGACGAACACACACGACAGCTGAGGCACAGAAGACAGACACGCCCCAGGAGAGTGGGAGCCAGGCCCCGGGGATCCGAGGTGAAGCTGGGAAATTCCTGAGGTCTCCATCAGCTCTCTGAAAACTTGGTCCACGCATGCTCAGGATTTCACATCAAACTGTTCCACCCCCAGACCCACTGGTGAGACAGAAGCACGTGTGTGCGCCACCTCCATCAATAGCTGCCATTTTTAGAAGGAACCTTTAAGCTGGGGNTCCATCAGCTCTCTGAAAACTTGGTCCACGCATGCTCAGGATTTCACATCAAACTGTTCCACCCCCAGACCCACTGGTGAGACAGAAGCACGTGTGTGCGCCACCTCCATCAATAGCTGCCATTTTTAGAAGGAACCTTTAAGCTGGGGCTGTATTCGGTTGACCTAGTCTGAATGGCTTGGCTAAATAGCGTCTGAAAGAGGCCAGCAGTGTCTCCAGTATGAAGGGAGAGACTGGGTCGCAGGCACAGCCAGGCCCAGCCCACGAGCTCCAGTGACACCCTGGGAACAACCTCTGTCCATCTGAAGCCACTAAGGGGGTGACAGAGAGATGGGGGAGAAGGCTGGAGACCCTGTGGGGCCATCAGACCACGAGGATGTATCTGTAAATATCCGCAGGAGGTTACAATGCCTGAAGGAGAAAACACTTGTCACTGACATGTTTTGTCCCTGGGGGTTGAGGAGGGGCTGGTCTGACGCTGGCTGGGAGTCCTTTTGGCAAGGCAGCGTTAACAGGAGACATTCAGAAAAGGAAGGAAATGTATTGTTTCTATAAATCCTAATAAATTCCGTCTAAGATTTGCCTCTAGAGGATTCGAAAAGCATTCTGCCTGGGAGGGTCTTTTCGATTTACACCTCGAAAACCATGCTTTAAAATCCTGTTTGCCATTTCCTCCTCCAGGGGATTTTCCTGACCCAGGGATCCAACCTACATCTCCTGCATTGTAGGTGGATTCTTTTACCCACTTTGGCAGAAACCACAGTTTTGTGAAGCAATTATCCTTCAATTTAAAAAAAAACCCTGTTTGGAGGTAGCATCTGAAAATCAAGCCTAGGAGAACCCCTTTCTGTGCCATTTCCATGAGACGGTAATAAAGGTCCAGGCAAAATCCACGGAGGGGTTGGGGGAGGGGGGAAGCAAGAGAACTTCAGCCTTTGCTGAGCTGACATTTACCCCTTCTGCCCAGCATTGCCAGAGGAGGCACCGGCAACAGGCTGGTAAACCACATTCTCCCTTGTAACTCAATATATTCCCCCAGCAGGGCGCTCAGAATCCCCCTAACCATCCAGAGGGGGTCATCACGAAGTCCCCTTGCATTCTTGAGCTTCTCCATGGTAACTCGAGAGGGCCTCAGGGCTGACACCCCTCTCCCGGGTTGCTTTAAGCCAAAGGCCTTTTTCAAACAAAAAGATCCCAGGAGTTGCAGCCAGGCAGGAATGCAGGGTTCCCAGGCCTGGGCGTCAGAGCCTCTGGGTTCCGGTCCCAGGCCAGTGACCCCGGCCTCTCCACCTCCCTGACCTTGTAGAATCCCCCTGGCCTGGACCTTCTAAGGACCGTCATTTCCAACCAGCTGAATCAGAGCCTCCCTAGACCCTGGCTTCTCCCCTAAACCTCTCTTTCTTCTAAGGAGCTTCAAATTCTGGCAACCAGAGTTACAGCCTCTGAACTGTCCACAGGGCACCCAGAATGGAAAAATCTATAGCTAATAATAGTTCCTTGCGTTTGCATGGCACTTAACTCTTTTTAAAGTGCTTTTTAATCCATCATCACAATGAACTAAAGGGAAATGAGAGGCAGGCGCAAGGGCTTGAGAGGTCAGTGGAGGCGGACACCTCCTCACGGGAGTGGGGGGCCATCCTCTCCCACGCCCTGTGTTGCAGGGGGGCCCCCCGCTCCGGCCCTGCCTGCCAGCCTCAGCGTGTGTGAGCAGGCGAGAAGGCTCCATGCCGGAGAAGCAGCGGCTGGGGATTGTACATAAATGGAAACAAGCAACAAATCAGACCCGCGGGGAGGCCCGGGCCATACAAGAAAGCAGTCAGTGGCCTCCCTCCCGCCTCGGATCTGCCTGCTAAGTTCTCCCCTCTATCTTGAGGGCACATGGGCTGCTGAAACCTGAAGAGGCAGCCTCACCTGCTGAATTCTGTATGACGTGAGAGGCCGTGGTCTCGGCAAAGAGATGCCAGGCACCACTAAGAACCTTTGACACGTCACCATCCCACCAACTGTCTCTTTCCCGGAGCAGACAGACAAGATGCCTGGTCTCAGCCAGGAGGAGGGACAGGGGCCACCTACCACATCCGTGTTGGTGATCTTTGCCAGGAGGTCCACCAGGGCATCTCCAGTGAGCGAGCTCACGTCCTCATCCTGCTGAAGCCCACAGATGGCGGCCCCCACGCTTCCAGTTGCAATCATCGACGGCGGGTACATGGCGAACTTAAAGTCTGCGGGGACGAGGGGTGGGGAGGTCAGGACAGAGTGGAGACAGGTGCTTCCCCGCTAGGTTGACGGATAGCACAAGTGCCTCCTGGTCCCTTAGAGGCATCAGAACCCGTGTGATTCACCAACCAAAAAGTGGAAGGCTGGGGTAGGGGCTGCTGGGGAGGGAGGACCTGCGTCCCAATTCAAATCCCAGCACAGGGGACGTTCCTGGCGGTCCAGAGGCTAAGACTCTGCACTCCCAATGCTGGGGGCACGGGTTCGATCCCTGGTCAGGGAACTAGACTGCACCTTACTGCAACTAAGAGTTCACGTGCCACAATGAACACCTGCTGCTGCTGAGTCACTCAGTCGTGTCCGACTCTGTGCGACCCCACGGACAGAAGCCCACCAGGCTCCCCCATCCCTGGGATTCTCCAGGCAAGGACACTGGAGTGGGTTGCCATTTCCTTCTCCAATGCATGAAAATGAAAAGTGAAGTCGTTCAGTCGTGTTCGACTCTTAGCGACCCCATGGACTGCAGCCTACCAGGCTCCATCCATGGGATTTCCAGGCAAGAATACTGGAGTGGNGATTCTCCAGGCAAGGACACTGGAGTGGGTTGCCATTTCCTTCTCCAATGCATGAAAATGAAAAGTGAAGTCGTTCAGTCGTGTTCGACTCTTAGCGACCCCATGGACTGCAGCCTACCAGGCTCCATCCATGGGATTTCCAGGCAAGAATACTGGAGTGGGGCGCCATGGGCTTCTCCAATGAACACCAAGTGCAGCTAAATAAATATTAAAAAAAAAAAAAAACAACCTAAGCACTAAATATTAAAAAAAAAAAAAAAACAACCACCTAAGCACTGGGCTGAACCCACAGAAATAGTTTGACCTCAGGCTTCTCCCTCTTGCTAGCGTATCAGCATTGTCCATGGAGGCACTCTTATCGCTGACTCCAAGGTCTACATTGAGTCACGGGCGTCCTCAGAAACCATGCTGGGTGGCTCAATGAGGCACCCACTCCCCAGCCCTCCCGGCCGCATGCCGTGAGCACGGCAGGCCTGGCTGTTTGTCTTTCTCCTTGGCCTTCTTTTCTTAGCCTGTGCACCATCTCCACCTCCTGAGGGATGTATATTACAACATCCCACCCAGAGTCTGCTGTGCGCGGACTTGCGCAGAGCCTCCTCTGTCCCCTGGAGGGTGACGAAGCCAGCCTCTCTCTCTCCTCTCTGCTATAGGTCTCTTCACATGGGGTCACAGCAGTGTTTCTCTGCCTAAATACCTCATTAGTTCCCCCCACCCCACCAGATATTCACAATGCACAGGAGGCAGCCAGCTCGTGGCCCTGGGCCCACAGGGGCTTGGAGTGGGAGCAGCTGGCAGGGAAAGGTCGGGCAGGAGGAGATCCCGCCTCCTTCCCCCTGGCCCCCCAGTGCCCAAGCCTCAGCCAAGAAGCACAGTCCACGTACTGCCTATCTTTGCATCCCATAACCTGTACACCCAACCCCTGCTTCTAGCAAATTAACCAACTTCTGGAAGCCAGGGGGTGCAGGTGGATGGTCCGGGGGTGCCCAGAGAACTGTACCTTCCTTGTTTAGCAGGGGAAATGCTGAGAGACACATCCTCCTGCCCCGCCCCACCATCCCCTGACCCCCGATGGCTGCACCTATGAAGCAAGGGAAGCCAGGCAGCCTCTGCTGAGCAGCAGGACTGAGCAGCTGCTCACTCTCCTCTGGGTTAATCCAGGGGAGGCAACATGAGTGCTGCAAAGCCAGGTTCAGCCCCCTGGGGGGTCCTGGACCAGTCATGCCCTCCTTTCCACCCTGAAGTTTTTCTAACTTCCCTTGCAACTCAGTACCAGTCACCAAGTTCACTCCTGGGTTGCGACCTGCCTGTTCCGTTGCTGCTGTTGTGTGGAACAAAATAAAAGTGTTGGGAAGGAGGGCATGTGGTGGAGAGTCAACACCATCTGCAGAAACTCTTGTATCAATTTGAAGTACACTGATGAGGGGTCCCAAGTGGTGTTATAAAATGTATTTCTTCCTTTATGGTAGGTCAAAAGTTGAAAAGCAGCAGGCTAGTTCATCTCCCAGGGGCACCTCCAGGTCTAACTGCCTTTTATTTACAAAAAAATTACAATGTAACTGCTTTACATGTTAAGTTTCTGCTGTACAATGTAGCAAATCAGCTCTATATATACATGGATCCCCTCTCCTATGGAGAGCCTCCTTCCCACCCACTCCCATCCCACCCCTCTAGGTCATCACAGAGCAGACACCCTGGCTTCCACCAGGCAGTGAAGTCACAAGACATGTCTCTCCATACGGCAGTTCTGCATGGCCTCAGGGGCTGCCCCAAGACTATACCCAGAGACACTCCCCTCTCTGCTGATAGGGGAAACGGCAGAGAGGAAAATACCTAATAAAACACCTGGTCTTGTCTTTCTCCTAGCTCCTGTTAGCTAACCTCCACACTCAACCGTGGAAAGTTCCACCCAACCCATTCAGCCATTTCTGAAAACCTTAAACTTTCAGCTATGGAACTGGATGAAGAAATATTCACAATACCTACCTGGGTGAGGAGGGGGGCCAAAAAAAAAAAAAAAACCAACACACAACTATATGAGTATGTGCTATGATCAAGATTACAACCACACATATATATATAAATAGAAAGGCATAAACGTGCATGCGTATAGGAAAACTAGAAGATACAAAGATATATGTAAACTTCCCCACCACTGGGTGGAGAAAACTTCTTTTAGCAAAAATTAAATATCACAAAACAATTTCCCCTGAATCTAAGTCTCTTGCTCAGAAATGCTGACGAGTTATATTCTGGTGCTGAAGGCACGATCAGGGTAAGCGTCTCCCTCCACCCTCAGCTCCCTACCTGCAAAGGTAAGGTGTGTGTCACTTCCTGAGCAACCTGACCCTCAGCAGACTGAGAGGTAGTCAGCTGAGCAGGGAACTATTCGGATCATGTTACCCCATGCTCCAGGCACCATGGATGGTCCCCTGCCCCCAAAATACAGGACATGAGTACAACGCAGGGTGGTTCTTCTAATGATACATCTCTAACAAAAGAGATGCCCCCACGTGGATAGGAGCGTCCCCATGGAGCCAAGCAGGCCTCCCCTAGAAGGTGGGAAGGGTGTGGGCCACGTAGCTCCAAGCACTGGAAGGTAGAGGCCATGGAGGCTGGTAACCCACTGCTCACCAGCTGCTTGCGGGTCTCCAGGGCCAGTCACCTGACCTCTCTGAGACTCCATTTTCTCACCTGCAAATGAGGATATACCCACCTCCTAGTTCTGAGGCTTCAGCCAAGAGAGCAGCGCCCTGCTCACAGTCAACAGTCCACATCAACCGCCGCCACCATCACCCCCATTATTCCTAACACTGGGACTTGATGTGGGATTGGGACGGGCAGTACACTTTTTTGGCCACACTGTATGGTTTGTGGAATCTTAGTTCCCCCTACCAGGAATCAAAACTGTAACCCCTTGCGTTGTGGAAACACTTAATCTTAACCATTGGCCTGCCAGGGAACCCCCTGGGGTGGGCAGTTCTGACTGTCAGAGATTCTGTTCAGCATCTGCAGGGATTCGGGGGAAGGTGCATGGGGAGCCCAGAGAGAATGAAGGATCTGCTCTGGGCCTGGAGGCTCTTTCCCAATCGTGTGTGTGTGTGTGTGTGTGTGTGTGTGTGTGTGTGACGGGAACACGGCCTCATGGAGTCCCCACCACCTCCTGCTGCTCTGGCAGGGGCAGAAGCTGAGATCCCATGGGGACGTGATCCCATGGGGACGTGGGGATGGGGGGACAGAAAGACGATCCAAGTATACAAGCAATGAAAGAGAAGCTGGATGGACCATATTCATTCTGCAAGACGGGCACCCAGAGCCAAGGAACAGGCCCACACACCTGCAGCCCCGACCTGACCTCTGCCATCCCAGTGAGGTGGGGCAGGCAAAGGGTGCATATTCACCGACCAGCCCTGATGGCAGTTCCTACAGTCTGCTGACTTGGCCAAGTGTTAGCAAAAAAACAAGGTAAAATTCACCTGTTTCAGGACACTGGCTTTTACGGGTGCATCAGTAAAATCTCCAGAGGTTAAGTGGTTTTGTCTAGCGTCTGCTGCTGGGTTTGCAGGCGCCTGGACTTGGCACCCAGTGCGCTGGAGGACTCCTCGGAAGGTAAAAAGAGCCTCAAAGGGAACCCCCCACCTCCAGCCCCACTGAGAACACAGGGTCGTCTCTCCCATCAGAAGCAGAAGTGCCCAGAGGAGGGAGCCTCAGCTTTGACGTCCAAGAGACAAGAACCCGTTCCATCCTCAGCCGTCCCCCCACCACCAACCCTGCTCTTGCTCTGGGACCCTGCAGAGATCCTTGTCACGTCTCTCAAGGACCTCCGGGGGGGCCCCTTAACCCAGGCAAGGGCAAGAGAAGTGCTCCACGTTCATCAACTCAGGAAGATGGCACTGGAGGAAGCGTTCCGAGCTAAGCAGATTTGCAACCACAGATTACAGGGCCCTGGCTGGTGGCGTTATCCCTGTTGTTTTGACTATGACGGTGGAGGCCTTGACCGGGTAAGCGTGACTGCTGTGCTTCTGTTCACCACTGGGGGGCGAGAGAGGCTCTCTCTGAGGTGTCACCCAGAGACGCCTTCCTCCATCTCTTCTGCAACCTGGCGTCAGCCCGTTGAGGGTTTAAAAGGCCAGGATGGGGGTGCTCACTGGCCACCAAATGATGTCACTGGCCGCCCCCAGAGCCGGCTCCCACCACGTCCTTGTGGGGGCCTCGATACCAATTGAACTCCAGCAGCCTGGATGGGAGCAGGTGGCAGGAGGACCCTCAGCCCGCTCCTCACAGCAAGATGGGAAGTGAGCCAGCCTTGCCAGGCTGCCTGAACCCACGCAGGGAAGAAGGGAGACTCCGGGTCAAGGGGCCACTCCCCCTGGAGGACAGAAGCGGTTTCCATTCTTCCTTCCACTTTCCAACCACCCAGGCAAACCTCCCTTCCTGGCTCAGGCGCCAAGTGGCGGATCCTCTCTGGGCCATCACTCTGTGTGTGTGTGCGTGCGCGCGTGTATGTGTGCGCGCTCAGTCGTGTCCGATTCTTTGCAACCCCACGGACCGCAGCCCACCAGGCTCCTCTGTCCACGGGTAGAAACCAACGCAACACTGTAAAGCAAGCATCCTTCAATTCAAAATGAAGGGAAAAGGAACACTGGAGTGGGCCGCCACCATGTCCTTCCCCAGGGGACCTTCCCCACCAAGGGGCTGAACGTACACCTCGCCTCTGCCTGCACCTGGGCCATCACTATCTGGCGATAACCTGGGGATGAACTGTCACAAGCCAAGAGGACAACTGGCAGCCCGGGGGGTGGGGGGGTGACACCATCACCCGGGCCCGGGCCTGGAAATCTGGGCGGGGGGACACTCACGTGCAGGAGAGCGGAGGGCAGCCCCTTGGGGTGCGGAGCACTAGGCAAAAAGAGGAAGGGCCGGGCGCCATGCGTAGGGAGGCTGAACACCTCCTCTCCCCACCCTCCGCGCCAAGTGCAACCTCAATACCACTGGCTCTTCTAGACGTAACTGGAATCATCTGTTGAGCATGATATCATGCGTCAAGAATCTCCCACGCCGGCGTGCAATCCTGAGTCATCCCAGTGGTCTCCTTCCCCCTTGGCAGACCTGGGGGGCTCTGCCATCAGGACCCGCCTGCTGCCTGGCAGCCAAAGCCCCACAGGAGCCAGTGGTTATAACGGCTCCCCTCCGACCAGGACCAGCCGGGGGGGGGTCTCCGCCCCAGAGGCTGTTCGGGATTGAGCAGGGGAGGAAAGGGGGCACCTCTCCGTCTCACCATGTTATGCCTCGAGCCCCGGGAAGACTGACACCCCCTACTGTCCTGCCTCCCGCCTCTTCCCCTTTCACACACAGGCACTCTGCGGACAGCGGGACCAAGGCCAGCTCTTTCACAAGCAGCTTTCCCCCTTAACTGGCCACAGCGCCCCAGGGTCGCTATTGCCGCCTCCAGACCCGCGGGGCCTCTGCAGGGGCCTCCGAGCCCCTGGCCGCCAGAACTCAGAGACAGAACTGGCAGGATCCACGTGGGGTGGGGGTGGGGGAACAGGACTTGAGCTCCTGGGACTTCGCGCCTGCTAACCATCCCAGACACACACGGGGCCCCAGGGTGTGGAATCTCATCTAACCAGAAGGTGTTTCCTCCAAGAAAAGCAGCCCCGGGGCTTTTGATCCATCATGGACTTAAAGCCCCGGCCAGTGGGATGCCATGTGACACAGCCTTGCAGACACATTCAAGGGCAGATGGGGCAAAGAAAAGCCTCCGCAGATAGGCTCCTTCCTTCAGGAGACACAGGAGACCCTCCCTGTGCTCTGAACAGACCACGCCTGGGGCTTACTTAGTACCTGGCCAGAAGTCTTTTCTCTCCTATCCTTCTCCACCCCCTGCCCCACACTAGCAAGGCAGTCTTCCCAACTTCCTCCACCTCCCCTCAGACCTCTGTCCTCAGTCCCTGAATCCCAGGCTCCCTACTCTGGCCCCAAACTTGGCAGCTGCCCCAAGGATCTGGCCAAGAAGGCCAGGAGTGGGGGATGGGATCCCCACTTTTAGAGAATGGGCCTTTAGAGAATGTGGAGACCTGTTCTAGGCCTGGGTGACTCCATCCGCCCTCCTATCCGAGTCAGAGGTCATCGAGGAGCGGGCAGACGGACCCCCAAAGGTACATCAGTTAAGAGACGAGGTCAAAGCAGAGCTCTGGCCATCGACAGCTGGGCAATGCGGGAGTGCAGGGTCAGGGGTCAGCTGTCTGAGACAGAAAAGGGCTGGCTGACCCCCTCCCCCAGTGAATCACGACCACGGAGAAGAAGGGACAGGCGGGGCCTGGGAGACAACATGACAAGTCAATGAGGGGCTGACCTCGAGGGCCTAGGCCAGACAGCAGAAAGGGAAGCAGCTAAGAATGGCCACAGCCTGCGAGGTAGCAGGAATCACTGGCCAAGAGTGGCCCTCTGGGCCGCAGGAAGGGCACAGACTGCATCTGGGAAGCCCTGGGAGGGGAAGCTTGCCCTGGGATCCACGGAGGGGGGCGCCTGGACCCTGCATCTGAGCCAGCAAAGGCCGAGCGTGGCGTCCTGCTGGACTCAGACGGCACAGCAGGGTCAGTGTGAAAGTCACTGTATCTGCCTTAGCTGGAAGAGTCAGCATCGGAGTCACGTTCACAGTTAGTACCAGGGCCCATCGCCTGTACCTTGCCTGGTTGACAAAGGGTCTCCTCACCCTTCATCTCTCTTCTGATGTCTGTTTTCCTAACCACCCTGAAAGGGTTGTAGTAATGTCGCTGGTCAGTGTTTTGCAGATGAAGAAGCTAAGGTTCAGACAAAACTTAAGCGCCCGGAGGTCACCCAGTGATAAGTAGCAAAGCCTGACCTTTTGGCTGCGAACAGGGCATGGACGCTATTGCAAACAATGTGTTCATCCTTGAGCTCTAGTATAATATGTAACAAGATACTGAAAGAAGTCAACCCCTAGGCCCACCTTTGCAATGCAAGTGCAGACTCCTGGCAACCTTGAATCAGGGCTCCTCCTGCCCCACTCTCACCCACCAGCNTCTGCCCAAACAAGTTCTTTCCCTGACACTTCTGCTTGTGAAAATATGAACTCCTGACGCTCCACCCTAGATGATTGTGGGTCCGGGAGTTTCTCCCACAGCCATTACCGTTGGGGGGTGGGAAGCAGGGACAATGTAGAAACTGGCCAAGGTTCAGTGTGATGAGACTGTGTCAAACGGCTGCCTTTGGCGTATTAGTTAATGGCACAGGGGCCAACAAGATTATGTACCAATTGTGGCATCGACAGGGTGGATGTAGTGCTTTTTAACATGAAAAGGCAGTTCCAACTTGCAGGTTGCAATCAAAATCTCAACACGTTGTGGGGGGGGCGGGGGCGGGGAGCGGGTAGCAAAGCCCAGGCTTAGGAAGTGACTCCTGGCTGCAAAGCACAGGTTCACCGCCACCATGCCAGAGGGAGCAGCCAGGAGGCAGTCATGCCCTGCAACCAGTAGAAATCCTGAGGCCTCTTCCCATCCCAGTATCAGGGCAGGCAGTATTTATCTTGACAGAGTTCCTTAACCTGTATTTGCCTCCACCCCCCAAATTTCCTCTTGGGCTTATCTCCAAGCCATCCTTTTCCCTCCAAAGATGAAAGATTTAAACACGACCAGAGAGCAGTATATATAATCTTCAAAAGAGCACTTTAGACACCATAAAGAATATTTTAACAGGCGCTTTTTTTTTTCTTCCCCTTACCACACCTGTCCTCGTAAACCATTTATGAGTTTGGCAGAGAGAGAAAATATACCAGCTGAGATAAAGGAAGGAAAACTTGGACTCTAGAGACTACTCGGGACCCCTCCCATAAATGCTCGAAGTCAGGGCTGTGGTCCGCCTCCCCTTGCAGCCCCCTCAAAGCCCTTCTCGGCACCCAGCCACCCCGCACCCGCCTCCCACCGCCCCCCAGGGCTCCAGAGGTTCCTACCAGTGGCGCAAAGAGCGATGAAGGTCTGAGCGTGCTTGCGAATCAGCGACAGCTTCTCGCTGGGCTGAGGCAGCTTGCGAAGGATGTGTTCGATGAAGTCATGGGGGGTGACAGCTGCCAGGTTCCATTTCAACTTGCCCAGCACCACCAGCTCCCACTCCTGAGGAGGGAGGGAGGCAGAGAAGAGTATAAAACCCACACAGGCTGACCCAGTGTCCCGGATGGGAGGCTTGGGATCTAGACCAGTCTTTTGAGGATGTTCATTAGGATGAGGCTAGATTGGAAGGTGGGACCATTTATCAGAGTGGTCCTAAAGCTTTGAAGTGGGTAATGGCTCTTAAGGCTTCAAACGTCAAGCTCCCCAGAAACCAGTGGGCACCAAGGTGGCCCCTGCCTCGACGGTCCTTTCTGCTATTTCTTCAGCCTCTCCAGCTGCACACCCCACCTCCCCACCCAACCCTGACTTCCAGAGGATGCTCTCGCCCACCCACCCAGAAGGCTGAATTCACAGTAAAATACCGCCAAGGTCGTGGTGGCCCTTTGGTAGGAATTTATTGTATATATCAGTGACTGGATTAACGAGTCTTTTTTCATCCTCCCGGAAAAATGATGTACACAGAATGAAGCTCAAATTTAGGTTTCTTGGCCTAAACTCTTGGCAACCAATTAGCTTGCCTGCCGTGGGGGCCAAAAGGTGCCATTTTCCTCTCTGCTGCTAAGACTTTCCCCTGGACACACAATGCGGAAGACCTCTGCAAATGACACCCAGACACAGCACACCCTTCCACATCCAGGCTTTCGCAGTTTTTTGTTACCATGACTAAAGGACCAGAAGGTCACTGGCAGCGCCCCCTACCCCCCGCCCCCCGCCCATTTTGCGGCTGGAGGGGATTCAGGAGAGGATTAACGTGCTTGTTCGAGGTCATAGAGAAGAATGCAGCCCAAATGCTGGCACAGAGCTAACCCGGTGTCTGTGGGCCTCTCACCAGCAGCTCACCTACTGAAAAAAAACCTTGTTTCTTTTCCTCATGGAGATACTTTGGGGGGAATTATGCTCAAGGGAAACAAGTCAAAAAGAACGCCTTAAAAAAACGTGCAGTCAGAGGGAAAACAGGTCTATCGATAGATCATCGTCAGAGAAATGAGAGGCTGAGAGCTGCCTGCAAGTGCAGCTCGCTCCCACATTCACCCCGGGAAACTGACTCTCCTCCCCCCAGCCACCGGAGCCCCATTCTGCCCATGGCACCCACCGGCTGCGTGGTCTCCGCCAATGCCCTCCCCTCCCTGGTCTTAGCTCCCTCACTGATAAAATAGGAGGACCCCTCTAGATCTCAACTTCTGGGATAAAGAGACTAGGAATAGGCAGATGTGTCTGCAGAAATACAAATTAGCTTGGCAGACCCTCCAAAAAATTGGGATGTTCTAAAAAGATCAGAGTCCCCCATCATGATGAAACAATGACGCAAAAGCAAGATTATTTTTCCTGGTCTCCCTTGGGGAAAAAAAATAATAACTGGATCTTAATTCTACCCATTTGTTTGTCTTTACTGGCTTTAATGTCGGCCTTTGCTTTTTTCCGGAGGTTGGGGGTAAAAACACAAGACAGTCTTCTAAACAATCAGGGTCTTCCAAGTTGGCTTGAAATTCCAGCTCTCCTTCTCACCGGAGAATGTGAGTATAAACCACTCGACTTGTACCATTATTAAAGGAAGCAGATCTCCCAGAAGAAAGCACCTTTCTGGGCCTCTCCGACCAAACCAGAAGCAGCTGAAATCTGGCAGCTGTTCAAAGGTGAGGTCATTCATGCCCCTCTGCATTCTCGGAGATTCCTTCCCGTCCTTGCACATGTCTGCCGCTAGGTGGCAGCACAGCCTCAGGGAGGAAGGCCTCTCACAAAGAACTCAGTTCAGGCAGCCAGTCCCGGCCTTCTGGACGTCGGCACAGGCCTGGCCAGCAGAGAGAGAGGGTGGAGAGGAGGAACCGGGTGGGGGGTTGGGGGGCCTCTTCCAAAAGAGTTGGGAGATGGGTGTGCAGATCACTGAAGGTGGGCCTCTGGGGCCACTCAGCCAATGCCACACTGCGGCTACATGGACGTCTTAAGGGTGAAGCTGCAGAGGCAAAGGGTCCTTCCTGCTGGGTGGGAAAAAGGTTTGCTGGCAGAAAACCAGAGCCCAGACAAGATCCCCATGTCTGCACAGAGGTTACAGCCCCACCGAAGATGGGAATCCATGCCTCCGAATCCTCCCACAAAGAGCCAAACTTGACTCTCCTCAAAAGCCAGTGAGTTGGTGTTTAGTGAACAGCTACTATGTCCAGGTATGCAGGAGAGACTGAGAGATTCCCTAGACGCTACCTTTGAACTCCTAGTTCTTAGGAGACACGTCACAACACATCTGGATCATGTTGAGGTTGATGACTCTCCCAGATGTCAGTGATTGAAAACTGGGAATTTAATTAAAATATTATCACTGTGTTCTATACCTCCACTACACACACACACACACACACACACACACACACACACATTCTGCAGATGAGTGTCACACACACACACACACATACACACACACTCTGCAGATGAGTGTCACCAACCCAAACCTCTGTGAAGGAGGATCTTATGCATGGGCGGAGCCTGAGTACTTTGTATATACAGTCCAGCACACAGTAGGAACACAAGGAGTCTCAATAGGAAAAGTCAGAGCTCCTCAAAGGGTGGACATTTCACAGATGGGTAATTTGGGGTCCTAAGAGTTTGTTTTGGGAGCGGTGGGTCAAGGCGGATTAGGCCAGGGCAGAGCAGAAAGGCAGGCAGGCAGGAAGGAGGCAGGCATTACCAGCAGCTCCTGAGGCTTGATGGAGTTGTCGGTGTAAATGCACAACTTCTCAGCGGTCAGCGGGATGGTCTCTTTGAGCTTGGACGCCAGGAACATGCACACGGCCCCCAGCAGCTGCAGATGGGTCTTCGGAGTTGGGACTCCGGCCAAGAAGCGGTCCAGGTAATTGATGGCGAGAGGAAAGACCTCCTCTTCGCACTTCTGCTCCTCACAGACCTACGACATGAGTGGGAAGGGGTCGGGGTGGGGGGAGACCATAATATCAGGAGAGGAGGAAGAAAGGGAAATCGCACAATCCAGGGAAATGACAAAAATGTTGAATTTGGGGGGAGGGGAGGGGAGTAGAATAAGCGATAAGAATGAAGACGAGGAAATTGGGGGCAATCTACACGGCCATCCGCGCGGGGGTCCTCCCCGGGAACTTAAAATCTCAAAGGAGAGGGGGCTTAAGGACCCCGAAGCCGAGGGCGCAGCAGCGCCGGCCCCGCCGCCCCCGTGGGCCGCTCACTACTCCGGGCGCTCGCACTCACTCACTCTCTTTTTTGGATTTCGTCATCTTTTCAAAAAATCAATAAAAATATTCTGGAGGCTCCAGGGGTCTCGTTCTTGGTCTCATTCGGATCCCCAGACCCTGCTCTATCATTCCCGACAATTGAAAAAATTGTCGGGAGGGGTCCCCG
>SJYV01019502.1:0-16513 GCA_006410875.1 Neotragus pygmaeus
TATGCTATCTAGGTTGGTCATAACTTTTCTTCCAAGGAGTAAGCGTCTTTTAATTTCATGGCTGCAGTCACCATCTGCAGTGATTTTGGAGCCCCCCAAAATAAAGTCTGACAGTGTTTCCACTGTTGCCCCATCTATTTCCCATGAAGTGATGGGGCTGGATGCCATGATCTTTGTTTTCTGGATGTTGAGCTTTAAGCCAACTTTTTCGCTCTCCTCTTTCACTTTCATCAAGAGGCTAAAGAGCTCCTCTTCACTTTCTGCCATAAGGGTGGTATTATCTGCATATCTGAGGTTATTGATATTTCTCCCAGCAATCTTGATTCCAGACACCTAAAAACAAACAAAGATACAAAAAGTAAAAACCAGAAGAAATAGAAGGGGAAAGAAAAACATATAATCATGGTGAGACATATTAACCTTTCTCTGAGAATATTTTATCAAGTACAGAAAAATAAGAACAGGATGTCATTAATAATTTAATAATTAAATATAATAGATTTCTATTAATCTGAAAGGCATAATTTTTAAATGGCATTGAAGCATGTATACTATCATGTAAGAAATGAGGCGCCAGTCTATGTTCGATGCAGGATGCAGGGTGCTTGGGGCTGGTGCACGGGGATGATCCAGAGAGACATTGTGGGGTGGGAGGTGGATTCAGGATTGGGAGCTCGTATACACCTGTGGGGGATTCATGTCGATGTATGGCAAAGATAACAGAGTATTGTAAAGTAAAATAAAGTAAAAAAAAGAAAAATAAATAAAGAGTGTTACTGTTGAAGACCTCTCTGAAAGGGTGACATTTGAGCAAAGACATAAAGCAGGTAAGAAACCAGCTAGGTGGATATCAGAGGAAGAATGTTCCAAGCAGAGAAGACATCAGGTGAAGATTATAGCAGTGGCATCTAGGGGCCCCAACAGCTTTGGTGCCAGTAGCCCTCTCCTGCCCATGGCAGCAAACCACAGTGGCGGCACAGGGTATTAGCAGCTGCCTCACCAGCAGTGTCCTCACCAGATGGCTCTGCGATGGGATATGGGCTCTGATTCCAGCTTACAGCCTCATCTCCCTTTTTTCTGCCTGTTTTCTGAACTTGGTTCTCCAGCCTTCCTAGTGACTCTCTGCATGCTCTGAAATCCTTTCAACAAATTCCTATTCTTTTGTCAGCCCACGAGTGGATAACTAAGAACTCTAACCATTATAAACAGTGAGTTCCTGATCCACAGGGAACCTGTGTCTCTGAAGTTAAGAGGGGATCTCTGTCCATTCTCTTACCCACAAGCTCTTGTTCAAGGTGGCATGTGAGACTTTTAACTTTTCTGATGTGCTACCGGTCGCCTTGCCCAGGAGAAGCAGCACTGCAGGTATCTTTCGAAGAACAAGTAGATAGAATCACAGACTTGAGATAGAAATGAGAGTACAAAGGCTTCCTTTGGAAAGGATCCTTTTGTGTTAGAAAAAGGAAGGACAAAAGGGACCCAGTGAAGACACCTGGTAAAATGTCGTAGCTCCTGAGTTGAGATAACGGAACAAAAATCAAACCACCATGATGATGAGACAAAAAAGGGGACTGTCAGGGATGAGGTATCTATATCCTTTAGGGAATGTATATTTTCTCAGTTCTGCATTGCATTATTTTTTCACATTTCAGTTGCAGTGAAACTGGTACACTTTCTTAACAACAGTCATATTCTGAACTTCCAGGAACTATGAACAAAACTACAAACCCAGCATCTGGGTGTCCTTGGACCAGCCATGTCACTTTAGACTTCTCGTATGCCAGACTGTAATCATTGTTAGCTGTTCTTCCAGATATCCAGTGCCATGGTTTTTTATTATAGTTATTGATGGGCTCTGTCTGACCAGGAAAGAACTAAAAGGCTTCTTCCTGAGGTTGAAGTGTGCCGGTTCCATCTCTCTGTTCCCTGGCTATTGTCAGCTTTCTCCATCTCGGTTGCCAGTAGGAGAGAATGCAATTAATGACATCTGTTTACTGTCTGTATTTGTTTTCTGCATAACAGACAGCTACAAGGCTTGAGAGAACACAGGATCCAGCATTTATGTCACTTACATCTAAGGTTGGTGTGTGTTGGCTGATAGTGCCTGGGCCTGGCTGGGATGGCCTCCCTGAGATGACCCTGACCCATATGTCTCTCAGCCTCCTCCTGGGCCCCAGAAGGCTCACCTGGGCATGTTGTTCTTCCAGAACTTGGAGAGTAAGCCGCACTGGGCAAGTGCCTCTCATGCCTTAGATTATATCCCACCCTCTAACATTCAGTTGGAAAAAACAGCCATATGGGCTCCTCAACATCAAGGTGCAGAGAAGCATCCTTGGTCCGCAGAGTTGGGGAGTGAAGGAAGGGAGCCTCCACCTTCTCCCTAAGCATCATCCTATCACCAGGGAATGGCCAAGTTCTGGTTTCACCTAGTTCCAACCTACTGATCTACCCTGACCCTGGCTTCTGGTTTCAGTTCCAGCTGCTAAAACAGATATTTCTTTATTTAGTATCCCTGAGGGACAGAGAGCCTGGCTCACATTTTCTGAGTTCTTGATGTGTGTCAGTTATCTCTGTCCATGGAGAAGGAAATGGCAACCCACTCCAGTATCCTTGCCTGGAGAATCCCTTGGACAGAGGAGCCTGGCAGGCTACCGTCCATGGGGTCGCAAGAGTCAGACATAACTCAGCGACTAAACCACCATCTCTGCCCAGGTGAGTTAAGTAGTTATCCTCAGTTTTAGTANGAAGGAAATGGCAACCCACTCCAGTATCCTTGCCTGGAGAATCCCTTGGACAGAGGAGCCTGGCAGGCTACCGTCCATGGGGTCGCAAGAGTCAGACATAACTCAGCGACTAAACCACCATCTCTGCCCAGGTGAGTTAAGTAGTTATCCTCAGTTTTAGTAATGAAACTGGTACTCAGTGGGTCTGTGTCAGTGACTGTCATAATGACTTAATTATTGTGTGCGTGTGTGTTTGTGCGTGCACCCAGTCGCTCAGTTGTGTCCAACTCTTCGTGACCCCATGAACTGTAGCTTGCCAGGCTCCTCTGTCCATGGAATTCTCCAGGCAAGAATACTAGAGTGGGTTGCCATTTCCTTCTCTGGGGATCTTTCCGACCCAAGGATTGCACCCGGGTCTCCTGCACTGCCGGAAGATTCTTTACCATCTGAGCCACCAGGGAGGCCTAACACAGAGTCTGGCACACAAAGTAAATAAGTCTCCCTCTTTCTTTAGGCTCAAGGAGATTTGACCATCAGCAGCTACATCTGATACCCTCAAGCACCAGATTTTAGAGCCACCCTGTGTCAGACTTTTCGGGACAAAAGAAATAGTGCAACAGTTTGACTCATGAAAGAAATAGTGCAACAGTTTGACTCATGATGCTTTGTGGAGCCTTCATTTGAGTGAAAGAAAACTTATACATATATATGTGACAGCCGTACAGTGAAGGCTTGATTTGTGTGCATGGGTTAGAAAGGAGGGTGTGCACTGGAGGAAACAAAACAGAACTAATATGTTACTGTCTGTGATTTGACCTGCTCTCTGCCTGACTAGCTGCATATTCATGTCAATTTCCTCCCGGTTACCTAGGATAAGAAATGAAGAGGAAAGATCTTTAATCATTTTTTTAAAATTCTAATTGAAACATTTTCCTTGCAAGTGAAGAGAGAACAGGTGCCTAACGAGCCCACATGATGATTCACAAGGTAGTAGATATCGCCACAGATATAATTAAACTGAAAGATCAATGAAAATTTCCTTTCTGGACTTATGCCAGGTCTACACAGACTGGGATCCAGCTAGCTGTATTTATGCATGGTGATATTCAGAAGTGTGTACTCACACAGGTGTGCCCCGTAATATCATATCATGATAAATTAAAGAGCCACAGACTCGCACATTGAGGATAACTTATTTAGGAAAACACAGCTATTTCTGTGTACAGTTAATGATCCTGGACTGCAAGCATCATCTGTCAGGAAGGCAGACAATTGCTGCATCTTATCAGGTCTCACTTCCCCTTTTCCTTTATTATGCTTCTCATTTTTTTGTCTAAAAAATACAACCACATTAGTAAGCACTGGCCCAGAGGCTCAAGATCTGAAAGAAAGGGAGGAAGGAGAAAGAAATGGAGGGAAGGAAGGAGGCAGGAAAGGAATCATCAAGGGAAAGAAACATTGCCAATGTGTGGCTTCTCCTTCAGAGTTCCAGGAAATTGGATTGCATTTATACCAAGATGTGTAGCCTCTCTGGCTCTTTAGGACCCTTAGACTCAGTGGGCCTGTAAATAAGCCCTTGCACATCTTGCACGTCCAAGGTTCTTCTGATAAAGGGAACAAGGGAAGAATTTAGGGGAGTGGGTTGATCTTTGAGATCTGCACTGATGCAAATTTCGCAGGCCTGATAGGTTTTTCACAGCCTTCTGTGTTNATTAGACAAAAGGATCCAGTTGGTCACGTTGAAATTTCAGCCTCCACTTACTAAATTCCTTTCTGACATTCCTCAGGGCAGAAAAGTGCCCTTAAAAAAAAGTGCTGGAAAACCATAGTCCAGCAAAATACATGCACCTCTGTGCTCATAGCAACACTAGCCACAATAGCTGGGACATGGGAACCACCGCGGCGCCCATCAGCGGAGGAACGGACACAGAGGGCGTGGCGCACACATGCGATGGAGTATCACGCAGTCGTTAAAAAGAGCGAAATAAAGCCATTTGCAGCAACACAGATGGAGCTAAAGACTGCCATCCCGAGTGAAGTCAGCCAGAGAAAGACGAACACCACGTGACATCACTAACTGTGGGAGCCTCATCCTGAGCCAAGTCAGAGAAAGACAAATGGCACACGGCGTCACTAACATGTGGGATCTAAACCAGGACACAGACGGACGCTCTTATGAAACAGAACCAGACTCCCAGACATGAACGAGCAGACTAGTGCTTGTCAGGGTGGCGGTGTGGTGGGGGGATGTATCAGGGACTCGGGATTAGCAAGCGGAGACTGTTACAGAGAATGGACAAACAGCAAAATCCTAGTGTACAGCACAAGGAACTGTATTCAGTAACCTGTGCTAAAACGGAAAAATATGCAAGAGGATGTACATGTACACCTACATATGCACATGTACGTTTAACTGAACTACTTTCCTGTTCAGCAGAAATTAAACACAACACTGTAAATCAACTACACCTCGACAACAAGCAGCTTAAAGAGGCCGTGGCGACGCTCCAGCGCGGCTTTGGGTGCTGTTGCCGCTCCTTCGCTTCAGTCGTGTCCGACTGCGCAGCCCCATAGACGGCAGCCCACCAGGCTCCTCCGTCCCCGGGATTCTCCAGGCAAGAACACTGGCGTGGGCTGCCATGTCCTTCTCCAAGATTTCACTGCAATGTGAACATTTTTACTGGGTTGCCGCAAACCTTCAATTTATTAAAAAAAAAAAAAAAAAAAGGCAGTATCTGCAAAGTTCAATAAACAAATTACAGTAAAGCAAGGTCTTCCTGTACCACAAGAATATCTAGTGTGGACAGGACCCTTNGACAGCATGGTTGGAGGCAGGCGGTTGAACAAAAAAAAAAAAAAAAAAGGCAGTATCTGCAAAGTTCAATAAACAAATTACAGTAAAGCAAGGTCTTCCTGTACCACAAGAATATCTAGTGTGGACAGGACCCTTGCAAGAGCTTCTGGATTTAGCAAATAAAAAGGGTGTTGCTCAGCTGTAAATGAATTTCAGATAAAACAAAACCCTTCAGTATAAGTATATCCCGAATACTGCAGGGGGTATACTTATGCTAAAAAGTTCTCATTGTTGATCTGAAAGTTGATTTTGACTGGGTATCTTGTATTTTAACCTACAGTCTATCTGTGCCCGATTTCAGGCCCGAGTTCCAGGTCAGGAAGAAATTGGGCCAACTGTGACTGTACTCTCCTCTGAAAGCGGCCACATGTTTGTCTCAGCAAGAAATCTTTCAAAGATGTGCTACGTGGGTCGTGTATAAGTCAGGATAGGAAAAGATTCCATGAGAGACCAAGGAAGCTTCATGGAAAAATCACTGAAGTGTTCATTATGCTTAGTTACTGACCTTTAGGCAGAGACACATCTGGAGTTTAAGAAACATGGTGAAAACCTTAATCCGGGCTTCCCTGGTGGCTCAGATCGTAAAGAATCCACCTGCAATGTGGGACACCCGGGTTCGATCCCTGGGTCAGGAAGAGCCCCTGAAGAAAGGAATGGCACCCCACTCCAATATTCTTGCCTGGAGAATTTCATGGACAGAAGGAGCCTGGAAGGTTATAGTCCATAGAGTTGCAAAGAGTCAGACACGACCGAGAAAAACCTTATTTACAACCTTAGTAACTATAATAGATATATCTCCATTTATCATTCTAATAACCCACAGTCCACAGGAGCATCAGAGGCTCTTTGCTGTGTAAGAAGGCTGACCAGATGCCCTTGTCTTTTAAGTCTGCGCATTTTCCCAGGTACTGGAAGTCATCTGTGCCTTAGCTTTGATGCTTATGAATAAGCAATTGCTTTGCTACAACGGGGAAACAAATAGGTCTGCATAATTGGTAAAAAATTAAATGTACATCAGAAGAAGAAATGGGTTCTCTATTAGCTAAAGATTTCTCATCCTATTAAGCAAACCACCCACTAAAACACTGCTTGTTCCAAATAGCTAAGTATGATAATAACTTCTACTCTGCGTCAGTGGAGCTTGGATCTCCAGTAAGATTAAAATGTCCACCTACCAGGTCAGCTCCTCTATTTTATAAAGGGCCAGACGACTGTTTTATCAACATGAGCTCATCTCTGGTGAATTGATTGTTCGCTAAAAAATAAACCCCAAGTGGGCTCCAGAGACATTGCTCCTTTTCCGTAGTTGACCGAACACACTGTGCTCGGTGCAAACTCCCTGGTGGAGAAAGGACTGCCATGGCTTTTGGGGGATCCATCAGCAAGAAGACATTTGATTCCAAAGAGTTCCAGATGCCTCTTTGGAGAAGGGCTTCCCTAGTAGCCTGGATGGTAAAGAATCTGCCTACAATGTGGCAGACCCGGGTTGGATCCCTTGGTCAGGAAGATCCCCTGGAGAAGGGAATGGCTATCCACTCCAGTATTCTTGCCTGGAGAATTCCAAGGACAGAGGAGTCTGGCGGTCTACAGTCCATGGGATCACAAAGAGCTGGACACAGCTAGCGACTAACCCCACATTAGAGAAAGGGCATTTTGGAGAACTTTGGGCATCTTGGAGAAGAAGGTTTAGGAGAGCTCTGCAAAGGCCCTCAGCCTCTCTGGGAAAGATGGTGGCTCCTCCCTGGTCTTACGTGGCTATAAATTACCAGGTCTAGGAGGACAGCATCTACTTCAGGGCTTGTGTTCAACTGCTAGTGTGAGCTTCATAGTCACTAGACTCCCTTTCACCTTTGACAGAAGGCTGCTCTGCCATCCCCTCTAACTCTGAGAATAACGACTCCTAGCTGAGATCACTGTACCTCCAAGTATGGAATGAACACCATCCATAGCTGTGCATGGGGGCAGCTCTTAAAAGATGACTCCAGGACCCCCTCCTGGTAGCTACTGAATTAGAGCCCCTGGGAGAAGGGCCCAGGGGTCTGCACTGCACCAGCCACACGGCCCCTCCAGGCTCGCCCCAGCGTAACTCTGATACAGACGCTGTTCTAAACGTGAATGGTTTAGGGACTTCGCTGGTGGGCCTGTGCTTAGGGTGTGGTTTTGATCCCGGGTTGGGACCCCACGTGCCTCTTGGCCAAACCGTGCCGCCCCCCCTCCATAAAACAGAAGCAGTGTTGTAGAAAATTCAATACGGACTTTAACAGTGGTCCACATCAAAAATAAAATTTAAGTTAAAAAAGGATAATAAGGAATTATGTGGCGGGTTCAGACCAGGGGTTGAGCAGCCTCTCAACAGAGCTTACTAACCAGGAGGAAATTCCAGGAGACGATGGACATACTGGAAGCAAACGACACTGGATCAGCAGACAAAGTCCCTTTCCTGGGGGAGAGGATGTAGGTCATCACAAAGAATAACCTCCCACGGACAGCCTGCATGGGGCAGAAGCGCCTGCACTCTTCTGGGTAGAGAAGGGCCCCTGTGCCGGAGTAACCTATGAAGCTGGAAGGGTAAAGCTGTGTCAAGGCCCTGTTGGACATCCGTGGGTTAGTTGGGCTCATTTCCAATCAGCATGGGCTTAGCAATTAGCATTACATTGAGATGCACATAATTTACACATTATGGAAACACAGCTAAATGTCTGTCTCTAAAGGTCTTGTTTTCCTAATCAGGTAAATATTTCCCCAGCAGAATTTCCATGCTATTAATCTGCTCAAGAAACATTTCAGACCGAGGGCAGGGGTGAACTTCAGCACAGCTATCCATGCTGTTAGGAGAAAGAAAACAAGTCTCCCAAGATCAGGGTCCCAACTAGTAAAGAAAACCCACTCTCCCACCCCGGGTGTTTGCAGTACATTGTGTGACAGAGAAGTTCTGCAAAGTTTGACTTGCGGGTGGAGGGTAGACCGGGTAAAGAAAAGCCTGCTGGCACAGCTGGGGAGGCGTGAGGGGGACGCTCCTGGCCGATACGGTGTGAGTTTGTGAGTTCCGTCATCGCCTCCCCACTCTCCAGATCAGCAAAGGTGACCTGGACGCACGAGCCGCCTGTTTCTCGGCCGGGATGATCGGGGAAGAAAGCTACCAGGGCTGTGAGTCCTCTGGACTCTCCCTTTCAGCATATGCACGTGTGTGTCCCTGTGTGTGTCCGTGTGTGTGGGGTGGGGGGGGGGCACGGTGCCCATGTGTGAGAGAGAAAGAGAGACAGCAGTGTGCTCACCCCAGATGAGCATCATGTTTTTGCTCCGAGGCGCTCTAACAGTCTCTCTCAGTCCTTAGGGCAGCGAGTGGTCCCCATCCTTTCTCGCACCAGGGACCACCTTCATGGAAGACGACTTTTCCACTGACCCTGGGGTGGGGGTAGGGGAGAATGGTTTCAGGATGATTCAAATGCATCACATTTATGTGCTCTGCATTCCTTTCATTATTACAGCAGCTCCCCCTCGGCTCATCGGGCTTTAGATCCCGGAGGGTGGGGACCCCTGTCTTAGGGAACTGCCAACCAAGGGAAAGAACGCATGGCAGGGGCGGGCAGCCGGGGATGGCACGGACACAGGCTGAGTCGTGGTCGAAGGCACCCAGGCCTCCAGGAGCCGCCTACCAGGGGGACAGGATGGCAGGGGGGGAGACCACAGCAGGCGCTCTGGCATTCTCCTCTTTTCTCACCCCTCCAGGCTTCTCTCTGCCCCTTCTTCTCCGAGCTAACGACACAGAGGACTCTCAGCGTCCCTGGGCACGGAGGACGCGAGAGGAGTGGGGCTGGGGGACCAGGTGAGATTCGGCTCACTCGCTTTCAAGGAGCTGTTTCCTGGGCCATCCAAGTTCTCATCCTGGTCCAACCATGTCCTGATTCTACACCTTCAGGGACGTCACTCGGTACCCGGGGACCTCGGTCTCCATCTCCACATGGGGATGCTAACGCTGCCCGCCCCGAAGTTCAGGTGAGAGGAGACGGGTGTGGGGTCCCCGGCGGGCACACAGCAACTACAACGCAAAATCCACCCATCTCCGCAGCTCCCACAGTGAACTTGTGTTCCATTTATAAAAACAGGAAAGGAAGGTTAATGGCGTAGCTAGCACAGCTAGTCCATTCTTCACTTAAATCGCCAAAAGCAGGAGGCTCGTAGGGAAGGAGGGAAAACGAGATTATGATCGAACCTGGTGCAGAACTTTCAAGCACTGTCCGATCCCAACGCCCCACACTCGCAAATCAGAAGCAGGCCACGACTGTAATGTGAACGCTTCAAAATTCCACAGTCACGTTGACATTTTCAACTTTCAGGAAGGTCCACGTGCCGCTAAAGACAAGAGGAAGTTTCCATCAATAAAAGGAGCAGGCCAGTGCCCTTCAAGATACCATCAATCTTTCTTGGAACTACAAAGCAACATTTTTTTTCCTTTCATTTAAAAAAAAATAGAGTTACTGATTTAATGCAGTTTACTTAGGTTAACAGTGATACCAGTTTTCACTTCCTAAAAAATACGACAATCAAGGAGATGGGAGTAAAGTACGTCGCTAGCATACCTGCTTGTGATCCAGAGAAAGCTATGATATGTAGACAGAAAGACAGACATAGACAGACAGCTAGACAGGCAGAAGTGAAAGTGAAAGTTGCTCAGTTGTGTCCGACTCTTTTCGACCCCATAGACTGTACAGTCCATGGGATTCTCCAGGCCAGAATACTGGAGTGGGTAGCCTTTCCTTTCTACAGGGGAGCTTCCCAACCCAGGGATCAAACCCAGGTCTCCTGCATTGCAGGCAGATTCTTTACCAGCTGAGTCACAAGGGAAGCCCAAGAATACTGGAGTGGGTAGCCTATCCCTTCCCCAGCAGATCTTCCCAATCCAGGAGTCGAACCAGGGTCTCCTGCATTGCAGGCAGATTCTTTATCAATTGAGCTATGAGGGAAGCCTCAGACAGGCAGACATACATATATAAATATACATGTGATCTATGTAATATAAATAAATAATATTCTGATGCTATTTCATTAAACCATTATATTTCCATTTTCAGATTTAATTTCATACAGATATACATATATATTTTGTTGTTGCTATTGTCATTTAGTTGCTAAGTCGTGTCCAACTCTCTGTGATCCCATGGACTGAATCTTGCCAGGCTCCTCTGTCCATTCAGCTCTGAGGGACTGCTCTGAAGAGGTAAGGGAGAAGTCAGGATATACAGAAGTTTTTGAAAATAAAACTAAACAAAAACAGGTAGTCAGAACATCAAAAGACTAGTGTTAATCAAAGAAATGGAGAAGGCAATGGCACCCCACTCTAGTACTCGTGCCTGGAAAATCCCATGGATGGGGGAACCTGGAAGGCTGCAGTCCAGGGGTCGCTGAGGGTTGGACACGACTGAGCGACTTCACTTTCACTGTTCACTTTCATGCATTGAAGAAGGAAATGGCAAAAGAAAAAANTGGAGAAGGCAATGGCACCCCACTCTAGTACTCGTGCCTGGAAAATCCCATGGATGGGGGAACCTGGAAGGCTGCAGTCCAGGGGTCGCTGAGGGTTGGACACGACTGAGCGACTTCACTTTCACTGTTCACTTTCATGCATTGAAGAAGGAAATGGCAAAAGAAAAAAACAGATATCTCAAGTTAATGAATTCAGCGCTTTCCCCTGTATTGGAAGATGCAAGAGTCTGGCTCACTGAAATCCTGCCTTCGAAATGCGCCTTCACTGTCCAGGGCCAGGATCCCATTTTTCTCCGTCCTGCATCCCCTCAGGGTACGCAGCCCAAGGCGGCTACAGTGGCAGATGGTTTGATGGCCCCCAGCATCCTTTGTTTACTGATCTGGCAGGTGACATTCTGTCCTCAGTATCAAAGGGCATAAAATTTCAGTTAAGCACGACAGACCTGTTGCACCAACAGTTAAACGTGTCCTGCATTTAAAAATCTGGCAAGGGAGCGTAGATCTCACATGAAGTATTCTTACCGTAATAAAATAGCATTTAAAAGGAAATGACACCTAAATAACTTATATAAAAATTATACTTTAAAATAGAACTTTAAGTTCAGTTTCTCAGAACTCATGGTAGACCTGGGCAGGGCTCAGGACTCTGCAGGTACGAGAGGCATTCTAGAAAACAAAGCTTCGGGGAGAAAGAAGGATCCAGGAAAACACAATGAAAACCCATTAAGAATGGAATGCCAGGGGCTTTGCTGGTGGCCCAGGGGCTAAGACTTTGTGCTCACAACGAAGGCAGCCTGGGTTCGATCCCTGGTCGTGGAACTAGATCCCACATGCCGCAGCTAAGACTTCTCATTCTGCAGCTAAAGTTCCCACATGCCGCAGCTAAGGACCAGCGCAGCCAAAAATAAAATATATATTAGAAAGAACGGACGCCCAAGCTTGCTACGTCCAGCCCAGATCCCTCACCAGCTGTTCACTGGGCATCTTCACTTGAGGGTCTTCTTGTCATTCTGCTCCCTCTGGATTAAAGGGAACGTCACCTTACACCTCAAATGCGTTCCTCCTCTCGCAATCGCTCTTTGGATGACAGATTCTGTAATCACCCTCACTTACCAAGTGGGGAATGTGGGAGCAAGCCAGAAACCCTAAGGATCCCACACTGAGAGGCCCTGTTCCGAGAGGAGCCCAGGAAAACGCAGGGAGGGAAGCTGGCAGGGGGCGGGGGGTGCGGAGGCTCCTGCGCTCTGCCCACGGGAAAACCTGCCGGGCCCTTCACAACCATTCCTGAACCTAGCCCAAAGCACGTGAGTGAGAAACGAATATCCAACCCAGAAAGGGCTACCTGGGGCTTCTCTTGACATCACCAGAATGGAGCATTTATCCAGCCTAAACCCCTGAAGTGGCGAGTTCTCCCCTGCCCACCAAAATCTGTCCCCGATTATGCCCCTGCAGCCCCGAGCCTGCAGGGGAGTCGGGGCTGGGTTCAGCCAAGCCCGCGGGGCCACTGGCGCCAGGTAGCAGGGTGGGGGTGGGGGGCTTCGGAAAGCAAGGAGCCTGCTGCCATGGCAACCGGCGATTAATCAGGGATGGGGAAGAAGGTGCTCAGCTAATTGAAACCCAGGCAACGTTTTAACTCAAACGCCGAGAAAGTTAATGCTCGGTTAGATTTTCTCTTGTCCTCTTTCCCCGTTGTCTTTTCTTGCAGCAAGTGGCTTTAACCCACTGCCTCCCTCCACACCCCCCTGCACAATCACCCCTAAAGATGAGGTTTCTGAAAATCGCCCCTCCCCGTCACCACAGCCGGGCACAGAGCAGCCTGTGAGCTCCAGTTTTCCGTCTATCACCTCTCTATCCCAGAGGAAATTCTGTTTGCCCAAAAGATCCTTAGGATTGCATGCATTCTCCTATCACTTCCTCACAGCAGGAACCCAGAACAGGCGTTCTCACTCTGTAATATGAGTGAGAATCGCTCTGAGAATTCTCAGAGGCAGGTTCCCCATCCCAGGAGAGCTGACTGTGGCAGATCTTTTTCGAGCTCCCCAAGGAATCTTGATATAAAGAGAACAAGTTTCACCCCATGAGAAATGCAACCCAAGGTGTGGGCTTCTCCCACAGTGCTGTCCGCCATGGGGCAGGCTGGGCTCAGCTCAAGCTGGACAGGTCCTGGCCTCTCGCCCACCAGATGAGCCGCAGAGGGTGAAAGGGTTGACAGGAGAACCCTCTGCTGCCTCTCTGGGCTCCCTAAGGCATGTTCGGAATGTGCTGGACCCCCCTGGAAAATACCTCCCAGGATCCTCAGCATCAAGACATGTCTTCTTCAAGCTGCAAAAAACAAAGATGATCAGATCCCAGAAATATTCATGGATTAACTCACTGCTTTCAACGTGAGTACCCCCTCAACTCAAAAATCCCCCCAAGCCTACCAGCTTAACAGAAGTACAAACACGGCTCATGGGTCAGTCTTGAGGATAGTGAACGTTTGTTCATACGTTTATTTCCTTGTCCAATGTATGGAAATGTCAAATCACAAGACTTGAAAAACACACAAGTTCATGAAACTCCAAGAAGTGAGGCTGAAGGATGACCGGCTACCTGGCTGAACCTGGGACACAAAGGGCCCAGCCAACCACTGAGCACCCGGTGCCAACAGGATGCTTCACAGATGTAAGTTTCTACTGGAGATACCTAGGTTTCCAGCAAGACTAACGATTAAGATAAAACAGAACTCTCCCTCCACAAACACCTAGAAATATGCATGAAATAAACCAAAAAGGTTTCAAAGGCACATCTGAGCTTGCAGCACAGAAAGGGAATATTACACATCAACTATGCCTCAAATATGTATTCAGTTCAGTTCAGTCGCTCAGTCGTGTCCGACTCTTTACAACTCTGTGAATCACAGCAGGCCAGGCCTCCCTGTTCATCACCATCTCTCGGAATTCACTCAGACTCATGTCCATTGAGTCCGTNCACCTGTTGGCTTATCCATCTTAGAGATATGCCTAACTTGATAAAAGGGCTTCCCAGGTGGTGCTAGTGGTAAAGAATCTACCTGCCAATGCAGGAGACAGTAAGAGATGCAGTTTTGATACCTGGGTCAGGAAGATCCCCTGGAGGAAGGCATGGCAACCCATTCCAGCACTCTTGCCTGGAGAACCCCATGGACAGAGGAGCCTGGAGGGCTACAGTCCATGGGGTCGCAAAAGAGTCAGTCACGACTGGAGTGACTTAGTACACATACACGTGGCTTAATGGAAGCCGTAAGAGAAGAAGTCAAGACCACTGAAAGGAAGCGCATGTAACAAAGACAAATCAGAGATAGTAACATCCTAAAAATAAAAGACACCAAACAAGTGAAAAATACATAAGCAGACATAAACCTGAAATGAGGCTGCTGTCGTATGGATTCTTATGATGCCCGCAGAGAATATACAACATATAACACAATTCCAGCTTGATGAAAGCTGTCTGAACGGAATAATACAGAATGATACTGTCAAAGTGCTAAAGGAAATAAACATTTCTGTCAACCTAGAAATTTAAATGCAACTCAATTTTCCCTTTCAAGAGTCAGAGAAAAATAAAGGTATTTTTAGAGAAGACTAAGCTTTTTCCCTTCATGGATCCCAAATGAAGAAGCATTAAAGGAAGAGTGGAAGCAATGAAAGTCACAAGCCAGCAGCAAACAGCCCCTGCTGATGGGGCAGACTCTGGCACTGGTCACGAAGTCCATTTGGAAGTATCTGGAAGAGCCAGGTTCTCGTAGGGAAGGGGAAAAAAAATCCTCTACCCACTTAGGCTCTGTGCCTGAGGCCTGTAAATTAAGCCAACAAAGTACAGACTAACAAGAAAAAAACAAACCGAGCTTATCAACATGTGCGGCACGCAGACACAAAGGGGAAACTCAGGGATGAGGAACTCAAGGGGAGGGTAGAACGTGGGGCTGCTGTAGCATCTTCTCAAAGAATAGCACATCTGGAGAGAAAGGACAAGCAAAGCAAGAGAGAGTGAGCCTTTCAGGATGACACACTGGGAAGGCCAATACATGGGGGAACTAATGGGAGAAAAGGGTGGTTGGGGAAGGCCTGTTACAGATTTTGTGGTGCCTCCTCTGGGCAGGTGAGCTCGAAACTTGTCTCTGGAGGCAAAGAGTCCTTCTGCGCCTCCTAAGGCCTCTTTCTCACGGGCAATTTGATGTCCTGTTTCTGAGGTAGAAAGAGGGAGGTCCAAGAGCCCTTCCTGCATTTGCCATTTCAGCTCCAAAGAATCAATACACCCAAGGGGCATATTTTGGGGTGGCATGCTCTCCTCCTCCACATTCTCGAAGACTGGTGTAGGTGTTAAATGTGCAACCCTGGGCTTTTCCCCCAGGGAAGCTGGTTCTGAAAGCCAAAGGCAGATTCCTGTTTTTAAATGACAGTTTTTACAATTGATTTCTTCTTAATCGGAAAAGAGCATAAAGAAGAAAAGAAAACGGTAATGCAATCCCACTGCCCAGATAATCCCTGCTGACATTCCAAAGCATAAGCTAGAGATACGTGGTTAGAAAGACAAGCAGAACAGTGAGAAGTGAAATAGTTCAGTGAACAAGCATGTCACAGCCATCAGCTAGTCCAGCCCTCCAATGTGAACCCAAGGGTACTCAGGAAGGAGAAGAACACCCGCCTTCCACCAGCCAGCGGACTGCAGCCACTCCCCGAGGCGAGCCCGGGGGATCAGGACCTGAAGAGACACAGGACACTTACCCGGGGAGCTGAGATGCGCATGGAAGGAATGATTCCGGTAAGCCCAGGCTCTCACATCTTCCCATACACAGAGAAGCGCTATGGTCCCGCACCAGGGCCATCTGGTCTTCTTTAATTAACGATAATCTTTTGATCTTCCGACTACCTGCCCTCTGTTGCAAAACTTCTGTATCACCTGGCTCCTCCCCTCGCCTGCTCAGAGCGATTACCTCGGGGTCACCTGAGACGCTGTCCTCTGAGATGAGGCTTAAAAATTCCCACTGAATAAAACATAACTCTCGGGACTTCCCTGGTGGTCCAGTGGGTAAGACGCCACGCTCCCAATACAGAGAGGCTGGGCTCAATCCCCAGTCAGGGAGCTAGATCCACGTGCCGCAGTGAAGACCTGTTGCAGCCAAATAAATAAATATTAAAAAACAACAACAACAACAAACACCTCTCGGCTTTTAGGTTGTGACTACTTTTTAAGTGGACGACAGGAAAGGTTGAAATGGAAACCAGGAATCTCTCTTCCCTCAGGATCAGGAATCACAGAAAATATTAGACTAATACCAGGATTACTGTCCTGTTTAACAGTTCTTTTTCCTACCCATCCCATTTTGTAATTTGCTTTTTTTTTTTTTTTGCTTAATCTAACCTGCAGGTTTTTCCACACCTGCACTTAAAAAACCTATTTTGTTCTTCAGTCCAGTTCAGTTCAGTTCAGC
>SJYV01019504.1:3507-18578 GCA_006410875.1 Neotragus pygmaeus
GGACTCTTTGCGACCCCATGAATGACAGCACGCCAGGCCTTCCTGTCCATCACCAACTCAGGAGTTCCCTCAGATTCATGTCCATCGAGTCAGTGATGTCATCCAGCCATCTCATCCTCTGTCGTCCCCTTTTCCTCCTGCCCCCAATCCCTCCCAGCATCAGAGTCATTTCCAATGAGTCAACTCTTTGCATGAGTTGGCCAAAGTACTGGAGTTTCAGCTTAAGCATCATTCCTTCCAAAGAAATCCCAGGACTGATCTCCTTCAGAATGAACTGGCTGGATCTCCTTGCAGTCCAAGGAACTCTCAAGAGTCTTCTCCAACACCACAGTTCAAAAACATCCATTCTTCAGCACTCAGCTTTATTTCCATTTCCCACAGTATGTATATACAGACGATAATAGAACATATATGTAAGGTATATCATAATAATATAATAACCTATCTACCCATCACAAAGCTTGAAAATTAGAATGTAGCGAATGCTTTTGAATCCTACCTGTGCCCTCCCTGATTCGCTTTCTCATTCCTTCCCAGAGGTAACAACTATCCTGAACTTTATTAATAATGCACTTATTTATACATTCACTGCCTGGAAATGTTCCTTCAAATTCCACTATTTCTCGTCCATTTTGGACTGTATGCAAATATAATTCTACTAGATGTATTACTTGTGTTTCTCTCCTCCCCCATCACCCTAGGTTTGTGAGATTTGTGTATGCTGATGTGTATAACTTCTAAGTCAGTTTTCATTGCTGTACAGTTATCCACCATATGAAAATCCCACAATGTGTCTATTTCCTGTTTGTGGACATATGGGTTGTTTTCATTTTTATCTTTTTGCAAATTATTGTGCAGTGAACTTTCTCATTTATATCCCCTGGTGCCGATCCATGAGAGTTTCTCTAGATTCTCAGTTGAGGGCAATTTTCTACACCATGCCCCCTAACCAAGGAACATTTGATAGTGTCTGGAAACATTTTTGGTTGTCCTAACTGAGGATGTGCTCCTGGCATCTAGGGGGTAGAGGCCAGAGACACTGCTAAGCATCCTACAATGGACAGGACAGTCCACAACACAGAATTGTCTCTTCCCAAATGTCAACAGTTGAGAAGCCCTGATCTCCGGTACATTCGTAGGCATGAAAGTCCTGGATCATAGTGTGTGCCCAAGTTCTGCTGCAGGGAAAAGCCAATTCTGACCCCATGTTGGAACTGTTACTTTCACTTGTTTGTCATTGCGTTTGTTATTATAGTCATACACAATGGTTGCCTCAGAGAATCCTGCCCCTCTGCCTAACTGTTAAATTAAACTGCTTTTGTTCCGGGCCCTCTCCACATGTGGATGACTGAAAGGAAGAAGTTCAACATCTCCTTCCTGAGGCCTGCCATTCTAAGAGATATTTAGAACATCTACGGGCTTTTCACTTTGCTTCCTCACCTCCTCCCACCTGATCTATAAAGGAACCTTGTATCCAGACCCTGAGAAGAGGGTTATTTTGAGACATTAGTCTGTCAGATGGCTTTCGAGATAAAATCGTATTCCTTGCCTCAACACCTTATCTCTGATTCATGGGCCCATTGTGCAGGGAGCAGGGCAAGCTTGGGCTCAGGAACAGTTTGACTGTACCTGTTGTTGATTAGTCGTTAAGTCATGTCCAACTCTTTAGTGACCCCCATATACTGTAGCCTGCAAGACTCCCCTGATCATGGAATTTCCCAGGCAAGAATATTGGAGTGGGTTGCCATTTCCTTCTGCAGGAGATCTTCCTGACCCAGGGTTCAAACTTGCATCTCCAGCATTGGCAGGTGGATTCTTTATTGCTGAGCCAGCAGGGAAGCCCCTCAACTTTACTAGGTAATCTCAATTATCTTTCAAACTGGTTGTACCGGTTTATATTGCCAATAGCAGAACAGGAGAATGCTACTTGCTCCACATTCTTGCCTACTTGGAGCATAATTACTGTCATTATCTTCTTTAAGTCATAAGTTTTTTGTTTTGTTTTTAATATTTATTTGACTGCACTGGCTCTTCGTTGTGCCACGTGGGATCTTTGTTTCAGTGCACATTGTGGCACGTGGGCTCAGTAGTTGTAGCTCTCTAGTTGTGAGATGTGGGCTTAGCTGCTCAGCAGCATGTGGGATCTTAATTCCCTGTGTGCATGTATGAGTAGTCATTAAGTTGTGTCTGACTCTTTGGGCCCCATTGGACTGTAGTCCTCCATGCTCCTAAATCCCCCAGTATTGGGATCCTCCAGGCAATAATACTGGAATGGGTTTCCATGCCCTCCTCCAGGAGATATTCCTGACCCAGGACTCAAAGCTGCATCTCCTGTGTCTCCTGCATTGAAAGAGGATTCTTTTTACGCACTCACTAGCTGTCGGGAAAGCCCCTTGCTTCCCTGAGCAGTGACCAAACCTGCTTTTCCTGCCTTGCCAGGCAGGTTCTTTACCATCGACCACCAGGGAAGTCACAACAATATATACTATAGGAGGGCATTTTTTAAGGGTCTCCCTGGAGGCTTAGATGGTAAAGAATCTGCTTGCAGTGCAGGAGACCTGGGTTCAATCTCTGCATCAGGCAGATCCTCTGGAGAAGGGAGTGGCTACCTACTCCAGTGCTCGTGGGGCATGGTTGGTGTCTCAGATGGCAAAGAATCTACATGCAATGTGGGAGACCTGGGTTTGATCCCTGGGTCAGGAAGAACCACTGGAGAAAGGAACGGCAACCTTACTCCAGTATACTTGCCTGGAGAATTTACAAAATTAAAAAACAAGCATGCATAAACACTTTAACCTCTGAGCCACCAGGGAAGCCCTTAAATAGATGATAAGAGTATACAAAACAACTGGGGGTGTGAGAAAAAGAACGAGAGACTTTTGGAATGGTCATTTTTATTTAACTCAGGTAGTTACAATTTATAGAACTCTTTTCTTGAATAATACCACATAACTGGCATAATCAGGAGGGTGGGAAGCAAGGAAGCTACTGGACTACTCTGTTTCTTCTGAGACCATCACAGATTTTGGCTGCGAGACCACACTGACTCCCCTCCGCCCTTCCATACAGTCAAAGTAGATGTCTCATGCCTTGCCTTTTGATACCCACAAAGCTAGGAACTGTACCCTGGGACCTCTATTATCACGGATGCAAAAGAAGTAAAATTTTATGAGCCCACACTCACTCACAGAAAACAGAAACCACAGAAGAAGCACGGACTACACTTTGCTTCTACTTCCAAGTCTCAGGGGTGTTTCTTATCTGCTTCGCAGAGGCTTCTATTCGTGGAATCCAGGTCGTAAAGGCAAGAGTTCAGGAAAGGTAGACTTGGTTTCCCACTTCTATCAAGACTTACCTGTAAATGGGTTTGGGATGTAGTCAGGTGAGCTGATCTATGACACTTGCCACAGGATGTAAAACTGAAGGTGGACATGCCAGTTAGGAGGCTACTGTAGTAGTCCACCTGAGAGATGATGATGTCTTGGATTGCAGTGACAAAAGCAAAGGTGTTAGGAAGTGGTTGGATTTACATTTTACTCAGAAAACAGGACTCGCCCGTACATTATGGCAGGGTTGAGGGAAAGATATGAGGTAAAGTCTGAGGTTTAATACTTCCTTTCACTCCTGTCCTAGACATCCAGTTTTCTTAGCAAACCCTCATGCCTGGTTTAGGAGCCCCTCTGATGTACATCACCATGTCATGTCCTTGTTTCATCATCTATATTTCTGCTACACAGTCATTTCCCCAGGGGTCGAGGTATGTGTGGCTGTGCATGGCACAGTGGCTGGCATGGTGTTCTCTCAATACATACTGTTATAATGATGAATGAAGGAATCCTAGATCACCTTGAGTTCACAGCTCAAGGATGGTGAATTTCTCTGTATTCAGGGGCCCTATGACTCATTTATTTCCAGCAAGCCATATGGGGCTACATCTTCTGGTGCACGTTGTGAACACATTTTAGTAGTCAAAAACTGAGATCCAAACCCAAGTAAGGGCGTGCAACTGAGGCTTACNAGATGAGGAAACTGAGGCAAAGCAGAGCTGTGTAAGTTGCTTAAGATTCTATAGCTAGTGAGTGGCACAGGTGAAATTCAAACCCAGCCAGTCTCAATTCAGAGTCTAAGCTCTGACTCCTACTACATTATCTCCCCTCCTGGATGGAAAATGTGAGGAATCATACCTATCTTAGAGAGCTGAAGTGAGAATTAAATGATTGCTATTAATTCCGTGGAGGAGGGTGGCCACTTTCTGATCAGTGGGCTGGGACAGAGAGTGTATTTTGTAATTAAGATCCACACATAATCCTCAGATGAAAATCCCCATTTTCATTTCTTTTTAATAATTTTACAGTGAAGTTCTACATAAACAAGGTATCATATTAATTCATTTCATTGGAAAGAAGCTCTCTGATCTTCGAATATGTTTGCATCAAGTGGAACACAAGTAGTGTCACTCTACTTCAATAACTACTCTAAAGTCTTTGACTGTGTGGATCACCATAAACTGTGGGAAACTCTTAAAGAGATGGGAATATCAGACCACTTTACCTGACCCCTGAGAAATCTGTATGCAGGTCAAGAAGCAACAGTCAGAACCAGACATGGGACAGTGGACTGGTTCCAAACTGGGAAAGGAGTATGTCAAGGCTGCAAATTGTCACCTTGCTTATTTAACTGATACGCAGAGTTCATCACAGGAAATGCTGGGCTGGATGAAGATCAAGCTGGAATCAAAATTGCCGGGAGAAATATCAATAACCTGAGATATGCAGATGACATCACACTTATGGCAGAATGCAAAGCGGAACTGAAGAGCCTCTTGATGAAAGTGAAAGAACTTTACTTTAGAACTCAACACTCAAAAAACTAAGATCATGGCATTTGGTCCCCAGAACAGCAAATAGTTGGGGAAACAATGGACAAAGTGACAGATTTATTTTCTTAGGCTCCAAAATCACTGCAGATGGTGACTACAGTCATGAAATTAAAAGATGCTTGCTCCTTGGAAGAAAAGCTATGACAAACCTAGGCAGTGAATTAAAAAGCTGAGACATCACTTTGATGACACAAGTCCATATAGTCAAAGTTTTCCCAGTAGTCATGTTGGATGTGAGAGTTGGACGATAAAGAAAGCTGAGCACCGAAGAACTGATTGTTTTGAACTGATGCTGGAGAAGACTCTTGAAAGTCCTTTGGACTGCCAAGAGATCAAACTAGTCAGTCCTAAAGGAAATCAGTCCTGAATATTCATTGGAAGGATGGATGTTGAAGCTGAATCTCCAATACTTGGCCAACTGATGTGAAGAATTGACTCGTTGCCAAAGACCCTTAACAGCCAGGAAGGCCAGGGGTCTCCAAATGGAGGAAATAGGCTGCAAGTGTCAGACATTTTTATCTCTCTTAAGTGGCAGGAGGAAACAAACTAGGGATATATTTTTCCTTCTCTATACAAATTTAAAAAAAGGTTTCTCTTAAAATACTGTGTTGCCATAATGACACCTGATCTCACCTGAAGTGAACTATTCTCAAACCTTGAGGTAACCAATGCATTTTTCTTATGGAAATGTTTGTCTGAAGCTATGTTAATGTACTATGCATTTATCCTAAACTCTGTCTTCAAGTCAGTTCTGGTTCCCTCTAATGGCTCAGAACCTACTTGACAAACCAGTATGTTATACTCAGACACTGTTCCCCTAATCTATGTAAACGAAACTATTTGTATGGTAATCTGCCCTTCTACAAGATTCAAGTCAATGGTTTTATGGCCCAGGATGAATCATCTGGGGCCGAGATTATGCCAAAATGCATCTTATAGATGAGGGGCCTGGGGCCATTCTGAGTTTTAAGACATTCCTTTCTTTCCTTAACAAACTGTTAGGAGAAGGCAATGGCACCCCACTCCAGTGCTCTTGCCTGGAAAATCCCATGGACAGAGGAGCCTGGTAGGCTGCAGTCCATGGGGTCGCTGAGGGTCGGACACGACTGAGTGACTTCAGTTTCATTTTTCACTTTTACGCATTGGAGAAGGAAATGGCAACCCACTCCAGTGTTCTTGCCTGGAGAATCCCAGGGATGGGGGAGCCTGGTGGGCTGCCGTCTAAGGGGTCACACAGAGTCGGACACGACTGAAGTGACTTAGCAGCAGCAACAGTTACTATATAACATCCAGCTGAAGCCTAGCAGCGGGGCACTCTTTCTGTCCCCTTCTGGTGCCTATGTCAGAAACTTTCTCTATCTCCTTTATACTTTAATAAAATTTTATTACACAAAAGCTCTGAGTGATCAAGCCTCCTCTCTGGCCCCTGATTGAATTCTTCTCCTCCAGAGGCGAAGAATCCTGGTGTCTTTTTGTGGGTTAACAACAACTTTTCACTGGGAAATATTGAAGGCAGAAGGAGAAGGGGACGACAGAAGATGAGATGGTTGGATGGTATCACCGACTCGATGGACAGGAGTTTGAGTAAGCTCTGGGAGTTGGTGATGGACAGGGAAGCCTGGCGTGCAGCAGCCCATGGGGTCACCAAGGATCAGACATGACTGAGTGACTGAACTGAACTGAGGGTCACTCTGACGTCATTTTCATAGCTGACTCCTCAACTGGATGTACAAGTCCACAGTGATGCTTTTCCAGCCTTAACTACTCCTGGAAAAGTTTATACACTTGAATACTTTTGCACCCTGTTCCAAATGCCCCTTGCCTTACTTCAGTTATGTCAGTATTGCCAAACACAGCCTTGGTGGTTGTTTGTCTGCTAAAGCATGCTGACCCATTTTGTTCCAACTCAACTCAGTATACTTCATGTGGAAGAAATAAAGACGAGGGGGATCAGTTCACTGTGATGAGCTGTGTTCTTATCAACAACATCAGGAGCATGGAAGCTGACAGAAGAGCTGAGCTGGGACCTGATCTTGTTTTATGGAAACTGATGCTGCCCAGTAAATACTGGTTTCCATGGTAGTCCAGGCTATAAAGTCAAGGTATTAAATGAATGTGATATGTCCAAATCCTGAAGAGTGAACTAGTGAACAGCTCATTTCTTTAAAACCCCATAGTACCTCAAAACAAACCAGTTGCTCAAGTTAGTCAGGCTTGCAAGCTAAGAAAAAAATAAATAGTTCAAATAGCATTCTCTCTTGTGTTTGACATTTCTAAAAAGGAGAAAGGTCCACCAAGGAAGCAAATGTGTCTTCTTGCTGATTAAGAACACCTAGGCATCATACCTTGGAATTGGTCCACTCTAACCTGATTTTCTCCCACTTCTGCAATGCCAGTTACCTAAAGTGACTTCTCTAATTTGTCTTCTAGGATGTAAGGTGTTAAAATTGCTTTTCAGTATAAGTTACACAATCCATGGTTGTATTTACTTGTTAAAGAGGTGTAGGGATTCAGAGAATAAATCACTGTGGACAAAATTTTATTTTTTATTTTATTTAAATAAATAATCTCACATATCTGTCTATTTTGGGCTGGGCTGGGTCATCGTTGCTGTGTGTGCTTTCTCTGTAGGCGCAGCAAGTGGGGGCTGCCCTGTAGTTGTGGTGTGTGGGCTTCTCATTGCAGAGCATGGTCTTCTCTTGTTGCAGAGCATGGGCTCTAGGGCGCTTGGGCTTCATTAGGTGCATCATGTGGGCTCAACAGTCGCCACTCCCGGGCTCTAGAGCACAGGCTCAGTAGTTGTGGCACATGGGTTTAGTTGCTTCAAGGCGTGGGAATCTTCCCAGATCAGGGATCAAACCTGTGTCTCCTGCACTGGCAGGTGGATCCTTTACGACTGAGCCACGAGGAAAGCCCCAAGAATTTTTTTAAATGAGAATAAATATGAGGATTATGCAGTTAGTGATGCGAAAAAGTGAACTTACACACTTTAAAGTGAAATAAGACACACAGATTTTCATAAAAGGTGCTAAGTAACCAGGGCATAAACAGAACCACACAGCACATGCAGTTAGAGTCCTCATAGTTTGCTTTGGGGAGAGGATCATAAGGTATTGGCTTTTTCCAAAGGATGGGATTTTGGCAAAGGAAAAAAAAACTAAGTATCTGCAGGACAGCCTTGCTCAGTGAAAAGCCAGTAGCTTCATTGGGTTGGAACTGAGTGTCCTCGACAGGAAGGGCAGAGAGGAGCAAGCCAGATGGGTAGGTTGTAGAAACAGGAAAATTTGAGCAAAACACATGAAATTCTCCCTTAGCCCGTCAAGCTGACATGTGAAATTCACCATCATAATTCCTGTGGAGAATACTCACCCTGTACATCGCCCAGGAGATGACATACTTACAGGATGATGACCTTCCACGTATAACGAAAACAGTTTGAAGAGCTCCTAGGGGTCAGGTTGCTCTAACAAACAGATTGTTAACAAATGTATTTTTTTAATTAAGAATGAAATGGATAACATGTTTATAAAATAGTCATTCATGATACGTTTGAGAAAAAGGATTCTAAAGCCCAGTGTCTAGAGGCCCATCCCTTTGTCTCAATCTATTCTGCTCCTGCCCAAAGTCAAGATCGATTATCTCTAACTTGGATCATTAACAGCCTCAATCTCTGATTTTCTGCACTTTCACTATGATGTGTCTAGGAGTGAATTTTTGTTTTTTCTCTTGCCTAGAACTCACTGAACTTTTAGAATCTGTGCATTTCACTTGCTCTGAAAAATCCTTGGCCATCATTTTCTTCCCCATTTCTCTCTCCTGTCTTTCTGGGATTTGAATTAAACTTATACTTTGTATCTCTTATCCTAATTTTTTCATATTAATTTATTTTTCCAGGCCGAATTCTGGATGATTTCTTCTATCTTCCAATTCAATAATTGCTTAGGTTTATTTTCCTTGATTACATTTATCACCATCTAATGATTATGCCAATTTTTATTTATTTTTTGCTGAGCTTTGTGGCTTGTGGGATCTTCCTTTCTTGACCAGGGATTAAAACCAAGCCACTGCAAAGCACAGTGAAAGCATGAGTCCTAATGGCTGGAGACCAAGAGAATTCACTCTCTGCTGCTTTTTATGATTTTCTGTTCCCTGAAGGTATTTTAAAACATACTGTTGAATTTTTTTGAAACGTAGGCCATAGTGATTATAGTCTACTCTTCATTCTGGCTGTCACTTACAATATTTTTTTTTTCCTTCTGTGTCTACATAAGGTACAGGGCTTGAAGTTTCTTGGGTCACAGCAGTGATGTATATCTAGGCTGCAATTTATTCCAGTGCTTGTTACTTCTGGGGGGTAGTCACTTATTTTCAGCTAAGGTGGTGGCAGAGCTCATCAGACATACTCATTGGAGCTGTGGGATTTGACTTTCATTTTCTTTTCCCATGAGGCCACCAAAACCACAAATCAGTTCCCTAATTCTCTCTTCTAGATTCAGCTAATATCCCCAGGAAAAATTGGCTCTGAGTGCTGGGCTTTCCTACTTGGGTTCTTGTCTTCTTCGAGATTTTAGTCTCATAGTTTCTTAGTGCTTAACAAGATACTTTTTTATACAAGAAATTTTTAGTAATTTTTAGTTGTCCTCATTGGGATGGTTAGTCCAAATTACTAAGCCTGCCATTACTGTAAGCAGAGGTGTTCACCACCCTCCTAACTTCTCTCGTCACCAATCTCTCTTGTTTCCAGTTTCTCCTCTAGAAAGTAACCTTAAAGTTTCTTCCTGATAGTGCTGTGAGATGTAAATTAGAAATCAAATTCCTCACTTTGGACAATCAGATCTAAAATGCTCTTTCTGAGAAAGTACTGTATAGCGCAGGGAACTCTACTCAATACACTGTGGTGACCTAAATGGAAAGGAATTCTAAAATAGAGGGGCTAACTGATTCACTTTGTTATAGAGCAGAAGCGGATATAACATTGTAAAGCAACTATACTCCAATTAAAATTAACTTAAAATAAAAGAAGAGATGTGGATGAAAAGTGGAGTGTGTGGAGTAGATTATGGAGGGAAAGCATGAAGAGAAGCTCTCTGCCAGTTAATGAGAAGTCTGAAAATTTTTAAGTAAGAAAATGATGTGATTTTATTTGGGTTTAGACATGGCACTTTAATGGCAGTATAGAAATTGTGTAAGTGTCATAAATAGAATGTCTGCATTCCCCCCAAATCTATATGTTGAAATCTTAATTCTCAAGGTAATGGTATTAGAAGGTGGAGTGTATGGGAGGTGCCTAGGTCATAAGGGCGGAGTCCTCACGAATGTGATTAGCGCCTTACTTAAGAGGGTCCAGAGAGATACTTGCCCCTTCTGCCAAGTGAGGACATAGTGAAAAGTTGGCATTTAAGATCCAGGAAGTGGACTTCAGGGGACACCAAATCTGCTGGTGCCTTGATCTTGGATACACCTGCTTCTAGGACTGTGAAAAATAAATACTTGCTGTTGATAAAAGAAAACATTCTTTCTTAGCTTCATTTTTTTCACTGAGTAGGTATTGTCTGTGCACTGAATGTGTGGCCCTCACTAGGCCAGATGCTACCTATTCTTTTGCTTCTTACTTCATTTACCTCTTGGCTTACCTCCCAATCCACCTCATACTTTAGCAAAACTGAAATACTCATTGTCATGTGACAGAGCTGGGTCAGATAACAGATGGGCTAACTCCTAGGTCAGTGATATTTCCTCTCCCTCATAATACAATATTCATGTTTAAGTCATAATATCATATTCATGGTTAAGTCCATTCAATCTAGATATCTATGTACATTCTAATAAATGACCAGGACAAAACCTCAAAAAGTACAAAGTGACTTTCTCATAATCCTTACTGTCTTTTGGAATCTTTCTCATANATAAATAATCTCACATATCTGTCTATTTTGGGCTGGGCTGGGTCATCGTTGCTGTGTGTGCTTTCTCTGTAGGCGCAGCAAGTGGGGGCTGCCCTGTAGTTGTGGTGTGTGGGCTTCTCATTGCAGAGCATGGTCTTCTCTTGTTGCAGAGCATGGGCTCTAGGGCGCTTGGGCTTCATTAGGTGCATCATGTGGGCTCAACAGTCGCCACTCCCGGGCTCTAGAGCACAGGCTCAGTAGTTGTGGCACATGGGTTTAGTTGCTTCAAGGCGTGGGAATCTTCCCAGATCAGGGATCAAACCTGTGTCTCTTGCACTGGCAGGTGGATCCTTTACGACTGAGCCACGAGGAAAGCCCCAAGAATTTTTTTAAATGAGAATAAATATGAGGATTATGCAGTTAGTGATGCGAAAAAGTGAACTTACACACTTTAAAGTGAAATAAGACACACAGATTTTCATAAAAGGTGCTAAGTAACCAGGGCATAAACAGAACCACACAGCACATGCAGTTAGAGTCCTCATAGTTTGCTTTGGGGAGAGGATCATAAGGTATTGGCTTTTTCCAAAGGATGGGATTTTGGCAAAGGAAAAAAAAACTAAGTATCTGCAGGACAGCCTTGCTCAGTGAAAAGCCAGTAGCTTCATTGGGTTGGAACTGAGTGTCCTCGACAGGAAGGGCAGAGAGGAGCAAGCCAGATGGGTAGGTTGTAGAAACAGGAAAATTTGAGCAAAACACATGAAATTCTCCCTTAGCCCGTCAAGCTGACATGTGAAATTCACCATCATAATTCCTGTGGAGAATACTCACCCTGTACATCGCCCAGGAGATGACATACTTACAGGATGATGACCTTCCACGTATAACGAAAACAGTTTGAAGAGCTCCTAGGGGTCAGGTTGCTCTAACAAACAGATTGTTAACAAATGTATTTTTTTAATTAAGAATGAAATGGATAACATGTTTATAAAATAGTCATTCATGATACGTTTGAGAAAAAGGATTCTAAAGCCCAGTGTCTAGAGGCCCATCCCTTTGTCTCAATCTATTCTGCTCCTGCCCAAAGTCAAGATCGATTATCTCTAACTTGGATCATTAACAGCCTCAATCTCTGATTTTCTGCACTTTCACTATGATGTGTCTAGGAGTGAATTTTTGTTTTTTCTCTTGCCTAGAACTCACTGAGCTTTTAGAATCTGTGCATTTCACTTGCTCTGAAAAATCCTTGGCCATCATTTTCTTCCCCATTTCTCTCTCCTGTCTTTCTGGGATTTGAATTAAACTTATACTTTGTATCTCTTATCCTAATTTTTTCATATTAATTTATTTTTCCAGGCCGAATTCTGGATGATTTCTTCTATCTTCCAATTCAATAATTGCTTAGGTTTATTTTCCTTGATTACATTTATCACCATCTAATGATTATGCCAATTTTTATTTATTTTTTGCTGAGCTTTGTGGCTTGTGGGATCTTCCTTTCTTGACCAGGGATTAAAACCAAGCCACTGCAAAGCACAGTGAAAGCATGAGTCCTAATGGCTGGAGACCAAGAGAATTCACTCTCTGCTGCTTTTTATGATTTTCTGTTCCCTGAAGGTATTTTAAAACATACTGTTGAATTTTTTTTGAAACGTAGGCCATAGTGATTATAGTCTACTCTTCATTCTGGCTGTCACTTACAATATTTTTTTTTTCCTTCTGTGTCTACATAAGGTACAGGGCTTGAAGTTTCTTGGGTCACAGCAGTGATGTATATCTAGGCTGCAATTTATTCCAGTGCTTGTTACTTCTGGGGGGTAGTCACTTATTTTCAGCTAAGGTGGTGGCAGAGCTCATCAGACATACTCATTGGAGCTGTGGGATTTGACTTTCATTTTCTTTTCCCATGAGGCCACCAAAACCACAAATCAGTTCCCTAATTCTCTCTTCTAGATTCAGCTAATATCCCCAGGAAAAATTGGCTCTGAGTGCTGGGCTTTCCTACTTGGGTTCTTGTCTTCTTCGAGATTTTAGTCTCATAGTTTCTTAGTGCTTAACAAGATACTTTTTTATACAAGAAATTTTTAGTAATTTTTAGTTGTCCTCATTGGGATGGTTAGTCCAAATTACTAAGCCTGCCATTACTGTAAGCAGAGGTGTTCACCACCCTCCTAACTTCTCTCGTCACCAATCTCTCTTGTTTCCAGTTTCTCCTCTAGAAAGTAACCTTAAAGTTTCTTCCTGATAGTGCTGTGAGATGTAAATTAGAAATCAAATTCCTCACTTTGGACAATCAGATCTAAAATGCTCTTTCTGAGAAAGTACTGTATAGCGCAGGGAACTCTACTCAATACACTGTGGTGACCTAAATGGAAAGGAATTCTAAAATAGAGGGGCTAACTGATTCACTTTGTTATAGAGCAGAAGCGGATATAACATTGTAAAGCAACTATACTCCAATTAAAATTAACTTAAAATAAAAGAAGAGATGTGGATGAAAAGTGGAGTGTGTGGAGTAGATTATGGAGGGAAAGCATGAAGAGAAGCTCTCTGCCAGTTAATGAGAAGTCTGAAAATTTTTAAGTAAGAAAATGATGTGATTTTATTTGGGTTTAGACATGGCACTTTAATGGCAGTATAGAAATTGTGTAAGTGTCATAAATAGAATGTCTGCATTCCCCCCAAATCTATATGTTGAAATCTTAATTCTCAAGGTAATGGTATTAGAAGGTGGAGTGTATGGGAGGTGCCTAGGTCATAAGGGCGGAGTCCTCACGAATGTGATTAGCGCCTTACTTAAGAGGGTCCAGAGAGATACTTGCCCCTTCTGCCAAGTGAGGACATAGTGAAAAGTTGGCATTTAAGATCCAGGAAGTGGACTTCAGGGGACACCAAATCTGCTGGTGCCTTGATCTTGGATACACCTGCTTCTAGGACTGTGAAAAATAAATGCTTGCTGTTGATAAAAGAAAACATTCTTTCTTAGCTTCATTTTTTTCACTGAGTAGGTATTGTCTGTGCACTGAATGTGTGGCCCTCACTAGGCCAGATGCTACCTATTCTTTTGCTTCTTACTTCATTTACCTCTTGGCTTACCTCCCAATCCACCTCATACTTTAGCAAAACTGAAATACTCATTGTCATGTGACAGAGCTGGGTCAGATAACAGATGGGCTAACTCCTAGGTCAGTGATATTTCCTCTCCCTCATAATACAATATTCATGTTTAAGTCATAATATCATATTCATGGTTAAGTCCATTCAATCTAGATATCTATGTACATTCTAATAAATGACCAGGACAAAACCTCAAAAAGTACAAAGTGACTTTCTCATAATCCTTACTGTCTTTTGGAATCTTTCTCATATGTTTCTGAGCTGTAAGCTCTGGAAATAAATTCATTTTTGCCATGAAGCTTTTGGTACTTTCCATAGTCACAAGGGGGGCTTCCTTGGTGGCCCAGTGGTAAAGAACCCACCTCCCAATGGAGGAGACATGGGTTCAATCCCTGGGATGGAAAGATCCCCTGAAGAAGGAAATGGCAACCCAGTCCAGTATTTTGCATGGGAAATCTTAGGGACAGAGAAGCCTGGTGGACTACAGCGGGGTCCCAAGTGTCAGACACGACTTAGTAAGTAAACTAAAACAGTAAAACTGAGGCTTTTCTGTCTACATGTTGGGGCCAGGATGCTGGAGCGTTAGAGTGGCCTGCTCTCCAGGGGCTAACTGCCTTGAAGATCTGATGCACTGACCTTTGTCTTCTTTTCCCCTTCTATGATGCCAGCCAAGAAGCCTCATGTCACTTTGCACCCCTTAGCTATGGGAGGGGGGCACTCCGGGTGCCTAACTTCTGTCCTGATGACCCTCCAGAGCCCTATCATAAAACACACTGACTGAACCTCTTCTACCCTTTCCAAATAGAGGCACTCGGGTTCCCTGGAAGCCCAAGGATCTCAGAATGATCCCCAGTTAACTCTCTTCTGATCCCTCAAAGTTGTCTAGATCTTTCAGAATTCAACATGGACAGTCAATTTACTCCTTTCACAATGCAAAGCAAACTCTTGGGCACATGCTGTTTGAAGAGAAAAGCAGATTTTCGATTTCTGCAGAGGGAAGGTGCAGGGTGGGGTGCCCCACGGCCGCGTACACGCAGCCCAGTTCTCCAGCCGCCAGGGTGCTGGAGCTGACCCAGGAATGACCGCAGCAGCCAGAATGAGCAGAGGGCTAGATGGTGCCCAGGCCATAACAGCAGGCAGGACCGCGTGTGTTTTTGAATGGCTCCTGGCCTCTGCGGGATTTGCTACCC
>SJYV01019505.1:0-16360 GCA_006410875.1 Neotragus pygmaeus
GTTGGTGATGGACAGGGAGGCCTGGCGTGCTTCGATTCATGGGGTCGCAAAGAGTCGGACACGACTGAGTGACTGAACTGAACTGAGTCATAAATGGGTCCAAAACATTTCTTAATATGATGAGAATTCTACGAGCCTTTAAAACAATAATGCTTATAGTGGATATAAAGGAGGGAGAAAACATGCACTCTTCCCCAACCACAGTTAACTACCAATTTTCCTCCAGCCTCTCTCCCGACTCCAACAGCAGGATGTTTCAGGGCACATTTTCTGGAACTGACTTTGTGTAGGGAGTTGTACACATTCCCTGTGCACCAAAAGGGAAGGTAACTATCATTTATTAAACACCTCCTATGTGTCAAGTATTTTCTTTCCTTTTTTCAACTCTATTTGATGGTCTTTTGATCCATATTCATACAGTGAAGAACCTGAAGCTCAGATAGCTTAAGGAACAGTTTGTAAGAACAGAGCCTGGGTTCAAAGCTACACCTCACTGTCAAGTCCTGGTTCTTTACAGCACTTCACCACATGTCTTAGGGTGAGGGCGCTCCCGTCCAAACCCCTCAGCTGAGGGAGCAATGCTGTCATGGAGAGATCACTCTCGCTGCACTCAGACCTGTGAAAAGCCAGCTGGAGGCACCATNCCTGGTTCTTTACAGCACTTCACCACATGTCTTAGGGTGAGGGCGCTCCCGTCCAAACCCCTCAGCTGAGGGAGCAATGCTGTCATGGAGAGATCACTCTCGCTGCACTCAGACCTGTGAAAAGCCAGCTGGAGGCACCATGAGGCTTATCTCCAGTGACAGCTTTCCTATCCTTGGCCTTTTCCCTCCCTCTGGGTAAAGGGTAATCTTCTGCGTAAAGGGTTATTTCTGGGTATATTAACAGACTTTATGGAGTTACTATTTTGGGGGAGGCTTGATTCAGAACACTATATCTTCCAACATTTTGTGCCACTTTTGGAATGGGAAATTTCCCAGCAGAGAGAAGAAACCTAACTGTATGGCAGGTTTGACAGGAAGTTGCTATTATCCACATCATGGATGCATTTCAAGGACATCTGATTGATGTGGAGGGTTTTGTTTATGCTGTTCATTTTGTGCCAGAGTCAATGGGGTCATCTGGAAAGAACTGAGGACACTGGAATCTGGCAGTCCTCGGGGTGGATTTCAGCTCAAGTACCTATTTTCTGCAGGCCTTGGATATATTATTTTATATCCCTAACCCTCACATATCTTGCAGGATGCTTGGAGGATTCAGTCAGGCAATGGGTGCATGATTAATGGCACATGGTAGAGGTTTAATGGATGGTAACAATTACCACTACTACTTTTGATGTAATTTGTGTACTTGAGTCCTTTCTTTATACCTCAGAGTAGCTGTTCTTTGCTGTTCTTGGTAAAATGGAGATCAAAAGAATATTTCTCATGATTACTTATAGAAGGGAGAGTTGGCAGGTAGTCTGTAATCTCTGGACCATATCTCTCTACAGGGAAGGGCAGGTTCTTAACCAGTTGATAGAGAGCAGGAGACACTCCTGACCCTATTCTTCCATGCTTGAGAGTAACTGAAGTATGGTGTAGGTTTAAGCTCTTTTTCTACTAAAGAATGCATATGAGTAAATATCACTCAATTTCAGGAACTAGGAATTATGGCTTTACCTAGCTAATCTGTTTCTTCTATCTTAGTAGAGGAGGGGAATATCATCAGGTATTAAGAAAAGATCTCATGGATTAGAGTATCCCATGAGGACCATTATCTTTTACCAACAACACCCCCACCCAGCCAAAGCAACAATAAAACCCCCATGATTTCCTTTGTAAACAGTTGTTTAGAAGAATTGAAGAGGGAGATTATTACTGTTGAGAAAATATTTATAAGTGCAAGGATTATTTCAAAGCACAAAATTAAAATATAAAAAGCAGGACAAGGGAATAAGGACATAGGACTTAAGATAATGAATTTTCCTTTGTTTAGTCATCTGTTTTCTCCAGAGTGGTGATAGCATAACTGTAGTCCTGGTGGGAAGCAGCAAGAACAGAGTGTTTTAGCTCAGGTTTCACTGTTTTTCAACAAAGGCAGCTATATCTACATTTGCCCAAATTACCCCAAGATGAGAATAAAATGAACTTCTCTGAGAGAGGCATTCTAAGAATCCAGCATTCACACACAAAAAAAGACCAGTGAAATATGAAAACAGAACATGTGTTTGAAAAAAATCTGGATGATAATATAAATTAAAAAATAATAATATAATAAATGAGATTCAAATGTAGTACATATACATTTTTTTGTCATGGAATAACACTATCACCACCAATAACACTCCACCCCAACCAAAGCAACAGTAAAACTCCCATGATTTCCTATGTAAACAATTCTTTAAAAAATTGAAGGAGGAGAGTGTTACCATTGAGACAATATTTATAAGTGCAAGAATTATTTCAAAGCACAAAATTAAAATATAAAAAGCAAAACAAGAGAGAAAGGATAAGGGACTTAATAATAATCTATGAGACTTGGATAGACATTTCAGAAGAGAAACAGTGAAACAAATCTATGCCTAAAAGGGATCACTGGGTTTTAGGGTGAGTTGATGAGAAAATAACTGATACCTAAAGGAAAGTGATGTTAAGGAGAGGAGCAAGGGTACAGAGTCAGTATGTTTCTCATTCTCTCTAAAAATTAGGTTGAAGAGGACAAAAACAGATTGGGAATATGTGATGTAAGTGCTAAATTAAAGAGTCTTAGAAGAAACATACTGATTTACTGTAAGGAAAAATCAAATAATAATATAGAACTAAAAGCGATAATCTATTTTAGCAAAATTAGGATCCTGGGATGGAGGATGAAGAAGAAATAGCTTTTCTTATTGGAGTGGAACAAAGGGAGGAAACAAATCATCTTGGTGGAAGAAATAGTTGGCATCTTGTTTCCTTATAAGAGTAGAGGATTCTGTGATTATGAGAATAGGAACAAAGAAGGTAGTCACTATGAAATGGAAAATATTAGAACTTCCAAATTAACAAGGGGAAAAATAGAATAGTACTATTTTTGACAAAAAATATATTTGACCAAATCATCAAACACAAGGGAAAATGAGGAAATAATAATATAAAGTAAACATAAAACTAAATTATCATGAAAAGAATATATTAGATCATACAGAGTATGAGCATACTGACTTTTCCCCTTTAAAGGGCAAACATTTTCAGTTGGGTTAAATCACAAAACTGTTGTTGTTTTTCAGTCACTCAGTTGTGTCCAAGTCTTTGCAACCCTGTGGACTACAGCATATCAGGCTTCCCGGTCCTTCACTGTCTCTTGGAATTGGTTCAAACTCACATCAGTTGATTCGGTGATGCCATCCAACCATTTCATCCTCTGTTGCCCTCTTCTCCCCCTGCCCTCAATCTTTCCCAGCATCAGGGTCTTTTCCAATGAGTCTGATCTTGGTATCAGGTGGCCAAAATCTTAGAACTTCAGCTTCAACAGCGGTCCTTCCAATGAATATTCAGGGTTGATTTCCTTTAGGATTAACTGGTTTGATCTCCTTGCTGTTCAAGGGACTCTCAAGAGTCCACAAAACTGACCTATATGCTTTAACAAAAATCTATGTCTCTAACTATGTCTTTATCTATACTTAAAAAATGATAAAGAAAGAAAATTAAGATGTATCAGAGAGATACAAAAACAAAACAATAATAATAACCCCCCCCCAAAAAAGAGAACCCANTTTCTTCTGAGGGATTCCTGCCCGCAGTAGTAGATATAATGGTCATCTGAGTTAAATTCACCCATTCCAGCCCATTTTAGTTCACTGATTCCTAGAATGTCGACATTCGTTCTTGCCGTCTCCTGTCTGACTGCTTCCAATTTGCCTTGATTCGTGGGCCTGACCTTCCAGGCTCCTGTGCAATGCTGCTCTTCACAGCATGGGACCTTGCTTCTGCCCCAGCCACATGCACAGCTGGGCAGTGTTTTTGCTTTGGCTCCGTCCCTTTGTGAGCACTAGTCACTCCTAACTAATGCATTTCAAGGCAATAAAATAAAGTGGGGCTGCTTCTAGCCAAGATGGAATGCTATGGACCAGATTCACCTTCCCGCCTGACATAAGCTGGAAGTAGACATAAATATATTAAAAAGCCCATTCTCAAGATGAGGGGCATCAGGCAGTGGAGTAGGGTTAGAGGCTGGGAACGCTCCCTGAGTCAGGAGGGGGCCCTGACGTGGGGGGCCAGGGAGCTGAGGACGTGGGAGGGGCGAGTGGCGCACGGGAGCCCTGGGCTCGCAGAGGGCCCCGCTCAGGGCTCCGCTGATCCTGCGGAGGAATCGTTGGCACATGTGAGTCAGGAAAATGCTTGAGGTAGGACAGGATTCGGGGTAATCCTGGTGTTCAGGGGTGGTGTCTCTTCCACAGTTGTCTGGAAAAGTTCAGGACTCCTGGGCCTGAGGCAGAGGCCTCTCAAGGGCCTTATGTCTGCGGCAGGTGACCCAGACTTAAAGCCTGCTCCACTTCTGCCTGGAAAGCCTTTAGAGCAATGCCCAAGGGATCGAACTCTTTCCGCAGAAAGAGCTCAAGAGCACAGCAACCGACCAGGTAACACTCACAGTGTCCGGAATCCCATAAAAACATAGACGTGCACAGAAGTTGGAAAATCAATGCATAATGAGGAGACAAATCATCAAAACCAAACCAGTACTGACACAGGTGTTAGGATGAGCAGAGAGAGGCATTAAACAGTTATTACACCTGGATTCCATATGTTCAGAGTTAAGCAGGGACATGGAAGCTGTAAAAAAACAACCCAGACTAAACTTCTAGAGATAAAAACTCCAATGCCTAAGATGAAAAACTCAGTGTTTATAATTGATGATGGATTAGATATTGCAGGAGAAATGATTAGCAAACTTGGAGATAAAGCCATAGAAATCATCTGAATTGAAACATAGAGAAAGATTAATTTAAAAATAAACAGTGTCAGTGAATATTGAGAAAGCTGCAAGTTGCTTAATATGCTTAATTAGAGTATCTGAAGGAGGGAGAGAGGTGGGACAGAAAAATGCTGAAAGAAATAATGGCCAAATGTTTATCATGGATGATGAAAACTTACACATCCAAGAAGCTCAAGGAAGTTCCAGCTTGAGAAATATAAAAAGAAAACACACACCAAAGTGCATCTTCGTCGAACTGCTCAAGGCCAGCGATCAAGACAGAATCTAAAGGCAGCCAGAGGGTCACAGAGAAGATTCGTGTCGTGGAAGCAGAGTGAGTGTGGCAGCGCACTTCCTGCGGGAAACGCGGAACCGGCGGCGGAGCGACGCCACCCACGGCCCCCAGGAAGAGGGTCGATCGACGTAGAATTCTACACCCAGTGCAGTGTCTTTCCTAGACGGAGCGAAAAAAGACAGCTACAAACATGCACAGGCTGGAGGAACGCCCCAGAAGACCTGCAGTGCAAGAAATGTTAAAGGAGGCCCTTCGTGGAGAAAGAAGACGATACCTGGTGGGCATCTGGAGCCACAGGCAGTACTGGGAGTACTGAAGCCAGTGCTTTTATACGCAAATACGCGAGGCGCATTATTACGATTCAAATGCACTTAACACATAATTGTTTAAACAAAGATGGTGATAGTGCAACGTGGAGTTTATGACACGTGCTAAGTCACTTCAGTCGTGTCTGACTCTTTGCGACCCCCCGGACTGTAGCCCGCCAGGCCCCTCTGTCCGTGGATTCTCCAGGCGAGGACACTGGAGTGGGCTGCCATGCTCTTCTCCGGGGGCTCTTCCCGACTCAGGGATCGATCCTGCATCTCTTGTGTCTCTTGCATTGGCAGGTAGGTAGGTTCTTTACCACTAGCGCCACCTGGGAAGCCCATTTATGACATAAATCAAGTAAAATGTGTAAATACAGCAGGGCTTCCCTGGTAGTGCAGAGGTTAAAGCATCTGCCTGCAATGTGGGAGACCTGGGTTTGATCCCTGGGTCAGGAAGATCCCCTGGAGAAGGAAATGGCAACCCACTCCAGTATTCTTGACAGAGGAGCTTGGTGGGCTACAGTCCATGGGTTGCAAAGAGTCAGACACGACTGCGTGACTTCACCTNTGGGTTTGATCCCTGGGTCAGGAAGATCCCCTGGAGAAGGAAATGGCAACCCACTCCAGTATTCTTGACAGAGGAGCTTGGTGGGCTACAGTCCATGGGTTGCAAAGAGTCAGACACGACTGCGTGACTTCACCTTCACTCCATAAATACAGCAACATAAAGTTTTGAAGGGAATAAGTGAAAATATTCTATTTTAGCATTATTTATGTTAACATTATTTAACATCATTTAATGTTATTACATTGTACATGAAGTGCTATAACATTGCTTGAAGTGGACTGTGATAAGTTAAATATGCTTCCTGTAAACATTAAAACAATCAATAAACTACACATCAAGGAACCACAGGTAATAAGCCAACAAAAAGATAAAATCATAAAAACATATTGAGTTCATCCCAATGAAGGCAGAAAAAATGAAAAGGAGAAAAACAGATGGAACAGATAGAAAATAAATAAAAAGGTAATGGCTTCAGCCTCCCAACAGTACATTAAATGTAAACAGTCTAAGTAGCCAAATGGGAGACAGGTTGACAGATTGGGTAGGAAAGCAAGATCCACCTATGCTTTGTCTATAAGAAACAGACTTTAAATATAAAGATACAAATAAGTTAAAAGTAAAAGAATTGGAGGGGAAAACCCTGGTGGTACAGGGGATAAGAATCTGCTCTCCGAAGCAGGGGACGTGGTCTTGATCCCTGGTTTAGGAAGATTCCACATGCCTTGGAGCAGCGAAGCCCAGGTGCCGTAACTACTGAGCCTGCATGCTAGGGCCCACGAGAGCTGCAGTTACTGAGCCACGTGCGGCAGTGAAAAGTAGCCCCCACTTTCTGTGACTGGAGAAAGCCCGTACAAAGCAATGGAGGCCCAGCACAGCCAAAAGTTAAACCGAATAAATAGTTAAAGGAAAGAATTGGAAGAACTATCCTGTGCTAACACTAGTCAAAAGACCTCTGTGGTGGCTATATTAGTCCCAGACAGGACAGCTTTCAGAGCACAGAGTATCCCCAGGGATAAAGAAAAGCATTTCGTAATGATAAAGGGATCAATTCAGGGAGAGGACATAATAATGCTAGATGTTTACGCAACAAATACCAAAGCTTCAAAATACACAGAGCAGAAACCAATAGAACCAAGAGGAGAATTAGAAAAAGTTTATAATTAAAGCCAGAATTGTAATATCTCTTTTTAAAGAATTGTCACAAGTCGGTGATCAGTAAGGCTATCAAAGACTTAGAAGTCAGACTCAACTGACTTTCAAGAAACCCTTGCCCCCAACAAGAGAATGGCCATTCATTTCACGCACATATGGAGCATTTACTAAGATGAATTGTATTCCAGGCCACAACACAAACTCCCAGAATATGAAAGGATCCAAATCATAAAAAGTATGTTATCAGACTACAGTGGAATTAAATAAGAAATGGAAGATTTCTGGAAAATCCTTCAGATTTGGAAACTAACACATTTCTTAATAACCCATGGGTCAAAGAAGAAACCAGAAGGGAAGCTGAAAAGTATTTTGAACTGAATCAAAACGAAAACTGCAAATCCCACAGAAAATGTGTGGATTTGGCTAAGTCACTCCTTAGGGGGACATCATTTATAGCACTGAATGCCTATATTAGAAAGGAAAAAAGATTTCAAATCAATGACTTCAGTGTCCACCTTCAGAACCTAGAAAAACGGGAACAAATGAATCCCAAAGTAAGAAGAAGAAAAGCCGTAATAAAGATTAGAGTGAAAAATCAATGAAACAGGAAACTGAAAAACAATAAGAGAGAATCAATGAAGCCAAAGCTGGTTCTTTGAGAGGATCAATGACAGCAATAAACCTTCAGCTTGCCGGATCAAGAGGGAAAGGGGGAAAACAAATTACCAATATCAGGAATGAAAGAGGGGACATCAGAACCGATTCCACTGGTACAAAAAGGACAGGAATGTTAGGAGCAACTTTATGTCCATACATCCAACTACCTGGGGACTTCCTTGGTGGTACAGTGGTTAAGGCTTCACTTTCCAATGTAGAGGGTGTGAGTTCGATCCCGGTCCAGAGCTAAGATCCCATATGCCTCACAGCCAAAAAACCAAAACATAAAATAGAAGCAATGTTTCAAGTAACCAATAAAACAAAAAATAAAACCAAAAAAATTTATTGAATGTAACCAATTCAATGGTCCACATAAAAAAAAAAAACTTAAAAAAAATCAGTGACTTAAAGGAAATGTTTGCTGCTGCTGCTGCTAAGTCACTTCAGTCATGTCCAACTCTGTGCGACCCATAGACGGCAGCCCACCAGGCTCCCCCGTCCCTGGGATTCCCCAGGCAAGAACACTGGAGCGGGTTGCCATTGCCTTCTCTAATGCATGAAAGTGACAAGTGAAAGTGAAGTCACTTAGTCGTGTCTGACTCTTCGTGACCCCGTGGACTGCAGCCCACCAGGCTCCTCCATCCATGGGATTTTCCAGGCAAGAGTACTGGAGTGGGTGCCATCACCTTCTCCAAGGAAATGTATAAAGGGTATAAAATTATACATGAAGTGTTATGACATCACTTGAAGTGGACTGTGATAAATATGCTTCCTATAAACCTTAAAACAATCAGTAAACCACACATCAAGGAGCTATAGCTAATAAGCCAACAGAAAGACAAAGGAAATGGACAAATTCCTTGGAAGACCAAAATCACCAGCGCGGGATGAAGCAGGTAGCCGCACATCTGTGAAGGAAAGACAGTTTGCACTTAGAAGCCTTCCTGCCTGAAAGGCCCACGTGGCCTCCCCGAGGCTGTCACTATGCGTAAGGAAGAGACAGCACCAACAGCCAGTAATGGGGGACGGCGCGTAGGCAGGACGGGGTGCCCGAGCTTCCTAGCGGTCACAGAGACGGGGCTGGAGCCGCAGCGATGCGGGCCCCGCCCATCAGAGCAACAGCCCTGCAAAGGCTGCCAAATGACAGCAGATAAACAGACGACGGGCCACACCCCGCGTCCCAGAGGCGGGGCAGGGGCCTGGACGCTCAGACCTGCCGCGGGCAACTTAAGGGGGAGCGACCACCTTGGGGGGCAAGCTGACAGCTTCGTTTCAGATTAACTTACTCATTTTAATTGGAAGCTAGTTACTTTACAATATTGTGGTTTTTGCCATATGTTCACATGAATCAGCCATGGGTACATGTGTCCCCCATCCCGAACCCCTCCCACCTCCCTCCCCACACCATCCCCCAGGGTGGTCCCAGAGCTCCGGCTGTGAGTGCCCCGTTTCAGGCATCAAACTTGGACTGGTCATCTAGTTCACATACGGCAATGTACAGGTTTAAATGCTATTCTCTCCAATCATCCCACCCTGGCTTTCTCCCACAGAGTCCAAACAGTCTGTTCTTTACATCTGTGTCTCTTTTGCTATCTCGCATATAGGGTCGTCATTACCCTCTTTCTAAACTGCATATACATGCATCAATATACTGTATTGGTGTTTTGCTTTCTGACTTACTTCACTCTGTGTAATAGGCTCCAAGCTAACATCTTTTTTAAACATCGTAGGGACACCTGCTGTGTGATCCAGCCATTCCTCTGCGAGAGAAAGGGCACACGCGTACACAGCTGTGCCTGGAGGCGCATCGCAGCCTTAACAGCCCAGAGCTGACACAGCCCCGGTGTCCAGACAGCCGAGTGCACAGATGAACCTGGCGCGTCCAAACGTGGACACCTCTCACTGAAAAACAGCACGCTGAGCGTGAGTGTCCGAACACTGAATGAAAGAAGCAGATGAAATGTGAGTGACGAGTCTGCAAAGAATGCATAGAACGTTCCAGAAAATGCAAACTTGAGAGTCCCTTGGACAGCAAGGAGATCAAAGCGCTCAACCCTAAAGGAAACCAACCTCGAGTGCTCATGGGAGGGACTGATGCTGAGGCTGAAGCCCCGTTACCTTGGCCACTGATAGCGAAAAGCTGACTCATTGGAAAAGACCTGGATGCTGGAAAAGACTGAGGGCGGGAGCAGAAGGGGACGACAGAGGATGAGACTCTTGGATGGCATCACCGACTCGATGGACACGAGTTTGAGCCAACTCTGGGAGCTGGTGAAGGTCAGGGAGGCTCGGTGTGCTGCAGTCCATGGGGTCACAAGGAGTCAGACATGACTTAGCGACTGAACGACAGCAATCTTTAACGACAGAATATGGATCGGAGCTGCCTGGCGGCTGAGGCCAGGCGCAGAGGGCGAGTGGGCTGGTGACAGCGTGGCTCCAGGTCGTCACGTGCTGGGCCCGGATGGTTTTGCTGTGCAAACTCAGGTCAGGTCAGCTCAGTTGCTCAGTCGTGTCCGACTCTTGGCGACCCCATGAACCGAAGCACATCAGGCCTCCCTGTCCATCACCAACACCCGGAGTCCACCCAAGCCCATGTCGATCCAGTCGGTGATGCCACCCAACCATCTCATCCTCTGTCGTCCCCTTCTCGTCCTGCCCTCAATCTTTCCCAGCATCAGGGTCTTTTCAAATGAGTCAGCTCTTTGCATCAGGTGGCCAGAGTATTGGAGCTGCAGCTTCAACATCAGCCCTTCCAGTGAACACCCAGGCCTGATCTCCTCTGGGACACTCGGGTCAGTACCTCTGTGACTAAATGTGCACAGTTTAGTCTGTGTCAGTCATACAGCAAGAAAACGATTAAATCAAGTACAGCCTTAAAACTCCAGCCCTGCAGTGGGAACAGCCCCGAGGCCAGTGCTCAGTGGCCGCGTCGGCAGGTGGCCCCACGCTGGACGGGACGAGAGGAGTGTCTTTGCCTTGAGGAGATGCGTGGGAGACAGTGCCTTAGAGGGAGCGAGGCCCGCTGAGCGAGCTGTGGCCAGCGGCTCCGTTCCCGCCGTGGACGTGAAGCACCTGGGGGACAGCTGAGGGGGTGACCAGGTCCTGGGGGCCCCTGGTGGGGGGTGGGCTCTTTCTCACCCAGTCGGGNGCGTGTTCTGTTTAAGGAGATCAAGACAAATACTCTATGGGCAACAGCTCATTGGACTAGGCAGTAAACATCCTGTGTTCTAGGCTAGGTGCTACGAGTAACTATAATCTGGGGAAATCAGTCAATAGAAAAAAAAAGATTTTAAATGACTGTCATTTACATTTATAATACTTCCATCATGTAAATATACCATATCCTATATAACTAATTCCCTATTGATGGATGTTTAGGCTGACTCCAGTTTGTTAATATTGAAACAAATATGAACATTGCTGTGTATAAATAAGGCTCTAACATGAAACCTTAGTCACCTGTTCCTAAGAGACTATTTCCTGCTGTGGATTCCTAGCAAGGGCTTGCTGCCTGAAGCCCTTAGAAGCCAATACTGTGGGACTTGCTTTTGAGAAAAGAAATAGCTTTATTGTGAGGTTGATAGACAAAAGAGACAGGAGGCAGGGATCATCAACCCTGTCTCCTCCATCCAAGGCTGCGATAAAATTTAAGGAGTTAGGGGAAGTTCAAACTTGGCAGAAGTTGATTGACTAATCACTAATCAACCCATATATGGTAAACAAGATACTCAGGTTGCTGGAAGCTAGATTTTCCTTATTGAAGGACTTCTTGCTTTGTGAAGAGCTCATGTGGCAACATTTATATTCTTTGACTTTCATATTCTTAAGATTCTTGATTCCTGGGTCAACCTAGAGTCATGGGTTCCCATCTCGCAGATGCACAGTGCTGTCTCTCTAAAACAAGTCCAGGTTTGATTAAGCAACAATGTGTTTTAAGGAAGAAAAACCGGTTTAAGATGGTCAGTGTCTTATGTGGTGTGCACATGCTGTTTCGGTGCTGTCTTCTCTTTGTTCAGTCCTTTGATATCGATGCAAATATGAAAAGCTAGTGATGCAAGGTGGACAGACAAATGGTTAAGTTAAAAGAGTTCAAGTTTGAAAAACATCACTCTTTCTGCTGCTGCTAAGTTTCTTCAGTTGATTCCCCCTTGTTGCAACCTTAGGAACTGTAGCCAGGCAGGCTCCTCTGTCCATGGGATTCTCTGGGCAAGAATACTGGAGTGGATTGCCATGCCCTACTCCAGAGGATCTTCCTGACCCAGGGATCAAACCCACCTCTCACATCTCCTGCTTTGGCAGCCAGGTTCCGTACCACTAGTGGCACCTGGGAAGCCCCTCTTCTTTCTAGGTTTTCAACATTGAGAATTTACTTTATCTTTCTTAAAATAATAATGTAAGTGCTTGAGATTATAGTTTTTTGTTTTTGTTTTTAATCTCTCCCATGCATGGCTGCTAGATACATATATATTCCGTCCTCTGAGGACACAGCAGGTCAGGAACTGCTGGGAGGCCGTGATATCTGATAAGACCAGGGAATTCAGTGGTCATGTGTGTACTATGGCACCCCTTTGCCATGAAATGTTTCCTTAGTCCAAGTCCGAGGCAGTCATGCTGGGTCTATTAGCGGATTAAACGGTTTTTTACATTTTAAAATGGTGGTATGGAAAAGGCAAATGTACACCCTAGATACGTGTTCTTTCCGTTCAAAATTAACTGTTGGCTTTTTCGGGGTGGAAGGAGTTGAGTGTAATCAACGTGGCACTGAAACTGGGTTAAATCCATTTCACCTGCCTTCACTAATCAAACATCTTTGAAGGCTTAGGTCTTTCAAAGAGCAGGTAGGCTAAATAATAAGATGTGTGCCTGAGTTGTTTTCTAGAAACTTCAAATCAGTTGCGTAGTTGCAGCTGAACTGTTTAAGACAGAATATGATCACCGAGTTTGAGGGCATGCGCAAGTGTCGGTGCTTGTTGACCTTTCAAAAGCCCCAATTTTGGCTTAGTTACGCCTGCCCAGAAAGACAATCACGTGGCTCCTTTCTCCAACTGAGATTTGTTTTCCCGTCTTCTTGCTTGATTGCCTTGCGAGTAAACTTGAGCTTTTCAGCAAACTTCGATGTCTTGGCATTTCGGCTGCCGTTTCATGCTGGAGCCAGAGGAACCTGGTTGATAACATCAAGTGGCGGAATTTTCTCCTTTAGGTAGGATGCCACATCAGGACATAGGGTTGATGTTTGTGGCTAAAAGTTGGAGGTTTAGCAACTGTAGTGGCTAAATCAGCTTTGTTGAGCAGGAACGTAGGCGGTTGGATCCATGCATATTTTTACCACCGTGAGTCTTTTTGAACCTAACATGCCTGCTGTGGGGCAGACAATGCCAGGGGTTGGTGATCATGTCCGAATAACGGATCAAGTAATTCTGTCCCCTCGGTTGTTTAGTGCCCCTTCTGTAGTGGATACTCTCTGGGAGGGGTTAATAAGACATTTAAAGAACCTCATTCTTTCTGCCTGCTTCAGTGGCGCCGTCCATATGCTTAATCCTTTCACCTCCTTATCCATGGTCTTCGGGTTTTTCTCTTTCTAGGCATGGTCCAAAAACCCAAGTCTTTTGTTACTGTGTATGTCTTAAATGTCCCTGGGTCCCCTCATAAGATGACAACTAAGCATACTGCCTGAAANTGGGTGGCGTCACGTGGGCCTCCCCGCGCCACGCCCCTTCAGAGCCTCTGTCTTGGCCAGAGTGCTGTCCTCGGCTCCTCCCAGAGCCCCCACCTGGTCCTGTCGGCCCCTCCCCGTTTGGCTTCTTGTTTCCAATTGGGCAGCATCGCTGGGCTGTTGGGGGGATGGGTGTGGTCTGGGGTGCAGGGCCGGCTCTTTCTGCCTCCTTGGCCCCGGGGTGGCAAGCCCACGGGGGGAGCAGGGGAACTTCAAAGTGGGTTCATGATTAGGGCCCCCGACAGCCCTACCAAGGGCAGAGGGAGGAGGCTCTGGGCAGGTGGGTCTTGGGGGTCCTAGGGCCCCGCAGGGGGAGCTGGGGCTGGAGTTGGGTGTCACAGCCAGAGGGGTGCCTACAGGTGTCTGTCACCCTTTGCTCTGCCTCCTCGTCCCGTCCCGGAGCCTGGAACCCTGGGCGTGGGTGGGGATGGCAGTGCTGTGGCGAGTGAACTTGGGTGCTGGTGGCAAGTGGAGGGCCCAGGGCCCCTGGCTGGCGGGGAGGCGCGGCCAACCAGGGCTCTGAGCCGCAGGAGCTGAGCTGAGTGCAGAGCAGCCCAGGGGGGCTTCCTGGAGGTGGAGGCAGCGCAGGCAGACTCAGGGACAGGCTGGGGCCAGCTCTCTCAGTGCCTCCAGGGCAGCCCAGAGCTCAAGGGTGACATTTCGCAGCGCCCCCGTGGTGCTGGGGTGGGAGTGGGCCGGCAATGGGGCCGGCAAGCTCTTTGCAAACAGACACTCTTTTGGAGGCTCAGGCACAGCCTAGATTGGGCTTTAATTGAAAAATCAAACTCGTATTTTCTCCAAAAGAGCCCCGCTTATTTCTAAGCCCCCATGAAGCTTTACAGACAACTGTGTTTCCCTGTGTTCTTTTTGAAAGAAGCAGAAATCACACAAAACAGAACACAGAGTACCTCTTGGCGGCAGCCTCTCTTACAAGGAATTTCTTGGCATCCCCTGAGATGGAGGTGACAAGTCTGGGGGCCCAGCGCTCTCCTGGATCCGACAGGTGCAAGCCCTGCGGAGGCGAGGACTCAGGGTGGGAGAATGGACTGGGAGGCGGGACTTCCGGGAGCCGGGAGCCCACCCAGGTGTCGAACATCTGGCTTTCTGGTGGCATGGGGGAAGGAGGGGCCAGGGCCTCCGTGAGGCTCGTCCAGAGACCTGCTCACCGCCTCCTACTCCGGAGTCCATAGCGCCTCACCTCCTCCGGAGTGGGAGATGGATGCAGGGTCCAGGCCCAGCCTGGTGTGCACATGTGAACACCAGTGTGACTGTGTGTACAGGGCCAGCTGGGGATGATCGTCAGGGTGGGCGCCATTTCTCGATGACCACGGGGAGCTGATGGTGGATGCTGTCCAGGGGCCCGAAGGGGCAGGTGTCTCTCAGGTTGGGGTCATGCTGTTTCTCCAGCTCCTTCTCCGGCCACAGGAAGACTGGATGGTGGCTCCTTCCTGTGTCTGGGGGGCCCCACGTGGGTGGGGTGTGGGGGTGTGGGGGCTGCATGCTCTGGATGGGCGTCTGCTGTGTCCCCACTATTCAGCCCCTGCGCACGGACTGCATGGGGCGCTGAGATCCTCCTACAGCCCAGGACCTGGGAGTCCCCAAGAGGAGGCGGCTGGGTCCCACGGCCTCGCCGAGTTCCCTGAGGGCTCGGCGCACTGAGTGTGTCTCTGTGCAGGTCCGTGAGCCTGGTGGGGTCAGGGAGGATGTCTGGGAGGCCGAGCTGGCTGTGACTTTGCTGGGGAGGGGACCCCTTGTTCAGGCCACGAGTGCGGGGCGTTGGGAGCCAGGGGGTTTCTGTGGCTGTGGGGGAGCCCACGGCTTGGATCCTGTTTTCCTGACAGGACCACCACTTCTGAGATCGCTGTTTCTCGTTTCTGTTTGGGGTTCAGTCTCAGGGAGGCCTGGAGGGGTGAGTGTGGGCTGTTTGGACTCAGCGGTGTGAGGGGGAGATGTGCAGAGGGACCCTGGCTCGTCCGCCCCAGAGGAGACGGGAAGCACAGCTGGCCGGAGGGACAGGGCCCCTGAGGGCCTCGGCCCCCACGCGGGAGGGTGGGGCCCCGGCGAGACCCCACCTCCGGCAGGGACCCTCCTGCACAAGCCTGAACCCTGACCCTAGGGGGCTGCGACCCCCCGACCTGTCCTGATCGGGTGAAAGAAAGGGTCGGGGTGTCCCTGGGGGCCCTGGGGGCCACCCGCTGGCTCTGAGCCTGCCCTGGCTGAGCGAATGGCCTGCAGACGGCCGCGGGCCCCTGCCCGCCCCGGGGTGGGCTCTGTCTCAGAGCGGGTCCGGGGGTGAGGCCCGCTGCCGGCCCTACCTGTCGAGGAGGCTGCCTGGGCCCTCCCTGTTCAGAGCACTTCCCCGCCAGGCCACGGGCTCCATCTCGCGAGCCCCCTTCCTTCCGCCGGGACCCCTGATGAGGGTCACTCACGGGCTGCGGCCACTGCAGCTCAAAGGCCTTCTTGTGGCCGCGGCCTCTTCTGCCCAGGACTCTCGAGAGCACTGGCCCTTCTTGCTGGCCTCCTCTCTCCCTTGGGGCCTTCCGGCCGGGGCCTGAAGGGTTCTGAGCAGCCCCTTCCTCTGTGTCTCGGGAGAGGCCGGTGAGCCGCCCGACTCCCGCCGCTCAGCCCCCTCTACAGAGGCCAGTGGGAGCGAAGGGGGTCCCAGGTAAAGGGAGGCCGGGGCACTGGGCCATCAGGGCGTGGGGTCCAGCCCCGCCCAGCAGCAGGCTCTC